>CM048040.1:17662500-18162500 GCA_026259375.1 Verasper variegatus
GACTCAGTCACACATTTAATTCCACCAAGGAGGCTATAATTTTGCAACTGTCCATTTATTTGTTGGCTCGTTTGTTTGATTTCCCGTAGGATTACACACAAGCTACTGATATGATTTCCATGAAACTTAGTGGAAGGATGTGGTATGGGTCAGCAAGCAACCCATTCAATCCGTGTGCCAATCCAGATCAGGGGGCAGGTGCAGAATTTATGTTATTCAAATAACTTTATCATTGCGGGAAAAAACATTTTATAAAAACAAATTTAAGGGAATGGATTTTGATGAAAAAAATAATGGTCTGATCACATGTTTTGGACATTTGGTGCAGCTTGATTGAATTTCAGGATAATGTTGTGACTTGGCGGAGGTATTCACTCTATTGGGTGCCATTGTAGTTTAATACTACACTGATGAAATGGCCTTAATCATTGTCATTTTTATCACGAATCCAATGCAGGAATTTATTGAAACTCAATTTTACATTTTTGACATCACTTCCCTACAGTAAACACAGCTTTGAATAACAACTGAAAGTGAGTGGATGAATTGGTTTTCCATTGTCCATCACTAAATTCTGGTCAGGAACTGAGGCACTGGCCCGCTGGATTGATTTTCAACATTTTGATATAAAACACAACTTTTAAAGGCCCTTTAACCTGTAGATACTCTGCGGAGTCTTCTCACCTTATCAGGGACAGGCATGTTCTTGTAGGCTTCAGGATCATCTTCACCGAATCGCTCAGTCTTTTTGATTTTCGGCGGCTTTATAATCCTGAGCAGTGAAGGACCAGAGACACAGGAGTTTAACAACTGAGAGTATGTACGCATCATCACACTGGAGTCTTATATCTCCCACTTCTCCTCTGGTGGATGCGGGACTGTTCAGCACAGATCCAGGAGCCTTCACACTGAAAACCACAGCCCTGCACTGTCTGTTCAGTTCCTGGATCAAGACTATGAAGTTATTTAGACCTCAAATAGCAACAGTTTCCACCCAAACTCCTACAGCTCTTAGATTTGCCATCGCCACTAACATCACAGATTAAACTATACTAACGTGAGGAAGCTAACTTTAGCCAAACTCACCTTTTAGCTCGAACCATTGTAGAAATCACACGTGTTTACCGCACGTGGATAAACAGCGAAAACAAGTTTAAATCCGGAGGTTAGAGTAAAATAAAAAGTGTAAATGTCCAGCTGCTTTCAGATAAATATGTTTCCACACTGGTCACCATGTGCTTCCGTGATCTCTTCTTCTACAGTGTCAAGCTGAGTCTACAAAGGAGGGTGACGGATGCACAGCGCCACCTCAGGCAGGGGAGTGTATGTACACGTTAGAGGTTAGTTTAATGTTTGGTTTACAGCAAAGACAAAACAATTCAAAATTCTCAGTTACAATACGTTCAGAGTCAAATACCCTGTGATGAAATGTGCTCACAGTGGCATTCAAACTGACAGGATCCAAACCATAGACTGTTTGTAAAGACGGACGACATTTTGACTTCTTTTCTGAATGGTGGGAGGAAGTGGAGACGCGTCATCCATCTTTTCATTCAGTCTATGAACCAAACACAAAGTACTGAGGATGTTAAGAGTTCCATTAATTCATCCATTTAGCTTTTTCATCATTGACAAAAGTTAGGGATCATCACAACCATTACAATTCATTGTGTGTGTGTGTGTGTGTGTGTGTGTGTGTGTGTGTGTGTGTGTGTGTGTGTGTGTGTGTGTGTGTGTGTGTGTGTGTGTGTGTGTGTGTGTGTGTGTGTGTGTCTGTTGCACATTACAATTCTAATTCATACAAGAGTTGTTGACAAGTGTTGGGTCGACCTCTTGGAGGCACATGAAGAAAAGTCAAAAGTCAGATACACTGTTCTGTAGATGTTTCTCAAAACTTCAACCTCCTGGTGGCGCCATAGGAAAGGTCAGAGGATCACAAGATGCATTATGCAGTGAACACTGTCACCCATCAAGGCCCTAAATAAATCTCTTCTTCAGATTGTCATCACTTCCCCTTCCTTCTGACACCAATATTTTAATACTTTAATACTTTAATTTCCAAAACCCCAGCCTGACGTTTGTCTCTCAGGATTTGAAAAATAAAATGTTTATGTTGTAGCACCCGCAGATAATTCTTAAAACTTAAACTTAAAGAAAGAAAAAGCTTTTCAATGACATATCATAAAGGGACATCACCCACTGATGCCTGGATCAGGAGTTTTAGCTTCAGTTCTGCTGTTTTATTTTCTAGTGAAGCTTTAATTGGCATCTTACCAGCACCTTTACATGACATTTAGTGTCTTTTTATCACGTTGTATAATGTTGCAGTTGGTCCAGTGTGTCCCAACCTCAATACTGAAAAATAAAATAACTACCAACTTTAGCAGATCTTTGTATTCAGTGATAATCCCCTCATTCCTATATTCATCCCATCATAATGTATCACTGACTTTTAATTCATCAGCAGCTTTTGTTTCCTTCTTCCATGCCTGCAAGAATCCTACAGAAATCTACATCAATTCCAATTTGCAGAAGGTTTAATAAAATCCTACCTATTGGAAATTTCAATCAAAAAGTGTAATTTCTTCTCGGTGGCAAATCTGCACCTGAAGTTAAAGCAGCTATTCATTGTGAGACGTTTTATTTATTTAGACATGAAATAAACTACAGTACAGCACTGCATACAGTGAAGCTTCTCATAATCAGATTCAGTGGGACGTCACATCAACATTTAAAACTGTAACACATCCTGCATAGTAACAGTATGGCTTATTTGGTGTAATTAACACTGCAAATGGTCAAAACCATCCACTGGCCGCCGCCTGTCGTCAGGTACAGAAGTTGTTGTTGCTCTCGTATTTATGTTCTCATTCTTGATCCCCTAATTCCCTCTCTGCCAGCGACCTCCTCCAGTCCATATTCAGACCATAACCAAAGCTGCGAGGCCTCTCTCTGGGCAGAAAGTTTGTTTGAGTTCTGTACAATGCAGATTTCAAGTCATCGTTCCTCTTCTTCATCAGAGTGAAAGCAGGCGTCATGAAATCGGACTCAAGGCACTGCCAAAGAAACAGAGACCAATAATACGTTAAATGTAACGATGCATCACATTGAGTTTTAGGCAATTTTTTAGACAACCTAAAACAATGAATTACTTTGTGCACGTTGTTGCAAAAAGATACAAACTGAAATGAACCTTTAGAACAGTAGCTACAACAGTTAAATGAGAAAAACCTGTTCATTAGACATGAGTATTAAAGTTTTAAAAAGAATAATTCCCTCTTTGTTCGCACTGCACAGAACTAGGGTCATAAAGGCCTGAACCTGCATCTTCCTGAAATTGATTCATGTATCTCTAATTTGCTAAAAGCAGATTACATTTCCTGTTAACATAATAAGGAAATGTTAAAATATCAAATTTCAAATTGCCACCAAAATACTGAAGTCCTGTAATCATTCCTAGAGAGCAGCACAGCTTTTAAAACGTTTTCATGGCTATGAGTCTCAGCATTTGGTTAACAGTGAATTCAGTGGTCGCTGCAACATGGTGGGCAAAGCAAGCAATTACCTGAAGCCCTGGTCAACAATGACAATTTTGTGAGAAGCCCATTCAATTCTACGATTGGTTATGTATTATTTCACCACAGCTCACATAAGTCTGCACACTTACACTGGTCTTGAACCTTGGCACTGGGACTCCTCTCCCTTCTTGACCTGTGTCCTTTCTGTGTATGCTCAGGTCCTTCATGGATTGGCTCAATTCCGATGCAGCGGTGTTGGATCCTTTCTTGAGCAGCCATGAAGTGCTTTGCTGAGGCTGAATCCTCTTCATGATGTCGCTTAGAGAGCTGGCGCTCTCAGACTGTGGCACCCTCAGGATTAAGGGTTTCTGTGAGGAGAGAAATGCTGCTCAGTTTCCACTGGGGCTTCGCACATCGGAGTTAAAACAAATGTTTTGACTGCAAAGGCTGGTGACTTACTCTAGAAGATGGTGTGTTCTCATCTCTGGAGCCAGTTTCATCCATGCTGCTCTCGTCCTCCACACAGAGAGCCCCCCTCGGTGTCTCTCTTCTCTTATTAGATGAAAGTATGAACCTGTTGTGCGTCGGTTCTGTTGTTTTATCAACAGCTCTTGTTGTCATTCTGTCATCTAAAGTGGTTCTCTTCTCTGTGGAGAGTTGCCTGGAAATTGTTTTTTCTACAATGCGTTCCACCCTTTAGATGAAAACAACATATTTTCATTTAAATGTGACATTTCCACAATAATTCAATGTGTTTTCTTTATCTTTTGCTTGTTACCTCTTCATTGTCTCTGGGGTTAGATCGGTTGGTGACGGCTTTATATTGCTATGAAAATCATCAAGATCAAAAGGAAAGATATGAAACATCATCAGAAAAAGAACGGCAATACTTTATCGGTATATTTAGGTTGAAACAAGGCTCACTTCAGTATTGTTGATTTATCTGACACATGGCTTATCACTGAAGAGGTGTTAACGTGTACCCTGTCAAATACAATAAGAGCTCAGTAAGGTCCTGCAAACAATGTATAGATCAGAATTATAAAAAACAGGAATTATATTGAATACAATTTTCAATTAAAGGTAAATCATACTCTTAAAAAAAAGGACTCACTCATTATGTCTTAAATAGGTTCATTTAAAAGGGTTTTCTTACCTTTTTTTATCCCAAAACTGTTTTCCACTGTGGGTAAAATCATCCATAAAGGGTGCATTTTTATTTAACAGCATGTTATTCCTTGGTGATATTTCCTTGAACACGATTTCCTCATGTTGATCAACTAGGACTCTCAGGAAAACAGCTCTCTCTCTGGACAATGCCCATGGCTTCCCAGTCCAAGAGAGAATCAGCAGGTGGAGATGGAGGGTTGATAATCTCAGGGTCAAATGAGAGCTGTTTTTGGAAGTGGAGATCTGAAAAGTCTTTTAGCTTTTGAGTCACAGGTACGTGGGATCCTGGGACTCTCGATGTGTCTGCGACTGGAAGCGAAGCAGCAAAAAGGATCCTGAACTCCTGGTCAAACGAGTCCACGACTGGGCCGTGCAGGACGGTGATCAGCTGCCGGTGCAGGTGAGCGTCGGTCCACGTGAGGCTGCAGAGAACAAAGATGTGTTAGAAGCTTATTTTAAAGGAAGTCAAAAATTAAATTGTGCTTGTTTACCTGTAGCTGCCATGAATCACTGTCTCCAAATCCACCAGAAGGAATTTGTCTTTCATCTCACCGACCACCGTCCTTCCCGTCCTGGAACAGAAGTTTTTCCCTCCAAGAACACGGACTCGGATGTTCTGAAAAATCACAAGCTCAAGATGAAACTGAAGACTGAATTACATTGAAACTTGATGATGGAATTCAAATAATCAGCTCCATCATGTGTAATCTCTTGTTTCATACACAATATTTATAGTTAAACAGGCTTGGTCAATTTGGTTTGAGCCCAATGCAAACGGAAGCATGCTAACACGGCCCTGGTGACGATGCCAACAGTCTGCCATGTTCATCGTTTTAAGTACAGGAAGGTCTATTTTCTCTCAGGTATATGGTCATGAACCAAAGTATTTAACTATTTGAAATTTGGGGCTGTTGATGATGCTAATGATGAAAAAGAGGATGATGAATTAATCACACAAGCTGAGATCAGAAAAACACATTTACGTCCCTTCAACAAACATCAGATCTCACAAACTTGAAATACCATATTTCATTCGTGGATTGATTAATGCACCAAAGAGGACTCACGTCTAACTTTGATATACTGTGGAACCCCACAGCTCCGGTTTGATGGCAACAGTTTGTAGCCACTGTTGTGGTTGGGGCCAGCGTTAGTATTTACAATACAATACGACGCTACGTTATGATTCTTTACGTTACGATACATTACGTTACGATACATTACGTTATGATACGATACAATACATTATGATACGATACGTCACAATACGATACAATACGATAAGATATGGTACGAGATATTTTATTTACCCCTCAAGGGGGAATGTCACCTTAAATGTAAGACAGACAACAGGCTTAAGAAAATCATACATGTGTCAAGGCAGTAAATATATGTTGAAAGCACAGTAGCATCAATGTGACATCAACATATTCATAAATACAGTACATATATATATATATATATATATATATATATATACATATAGTTCAACCTTCCTCCTAATCAACAACAGCATCAGATTTTATCTTGATAAGCTGATTCGCTAGTTTCTCAAGAGGGTGGGCTACACATTGGAGCAGTTTTGACTTAAACACAAGTCAACCATTTATACCATACATTATCATAATAGTGTAGAACTACTGCCATGTCTTTTATGTCCAATTTCTTGGACATAAAGGACATGGCAGTTTAGCTAAAGTTTAGCTTTTACAATTAAGTGTGTACTTATTGAAGGTTAAACTGAAAACCCACATGTTTAATTGTGCTCTACGAATAAACTTTGCGAGAATGTGTTGGTGAACCAAATACAATTTTCAATTTTATTCTCAGGGCACCATGGATATCTTGGCCAAATAGTAGAGATTTTTTAGTCATGATGTACCAGTATAATTAAGAAAGTTAGGAAGTCTGCAAGATCAACTATAGACACTGATGAAGACTTATAACTTCTGTTCAGTCATGTTCATTAATTTAACGTATAATTATTACAAAGATGGGATAATTTGTTCTTTACATCAGGATAGAACAGCATAGTTTTCACACCTTAATGAAACCAATGAATGCTGTGCAACCAGTTCAACCACTTCCTGTTAAAAGCGCACAACACATTCCTAACATAAGCATACCAAAGTAGAGAGACGCACTTTAGTTTATTAGACACGTATGCAGTGTGTCAGGTTTTTAATGATACTGATCTATGCTCACTTTCAGACATGTTAGACAGTAGCCCAATTTTTGCTTTGTAAGACTGGTGGTCCTTGATTTCAGCTAAATATAATCTCTGGTTCATTCATTGCCATGTAAACATACACATACAATGATGGCTGCTAGGTGTGTGTGTTTGGGGGGGGGGGGTTAACTCACCGGATGCTGCAGCCTGTTGAGCGTGAAATCCTCCTGAATGGATCTCTGGTTCAGGATGATGTAGACAGGGACAGCCCGGGAGGCAGCGTTGTGCAAATCGCCAATTATTGCACCATCTGTTAATCTGTCTGTCACAATGGCAATTACCTGCACAGCACACCAAACGTCACTCAGCCTGTAATTTGCATGTTTTCTCAAAATGGTACTTACAAAAACTGAAAAACTGATTTTTCTTATTATTGAGACAGGTGAAAATCACAGTGGAAAAAAGGGATCCGATACTAACTAAGTAAATCTAACAGTAAAATTGTGATGAGAAAAATACTCACTTATTAAAGGTGTATTTTAACATTGCATAGGTGTAGGATGCTTCAGGTATAACATTTAAACCAAAGCTGTGCATTAGTTTATCCTAAAATCTTAACATGACCAGGAAAAACAAAAGCTTATAGTGAAGCCCAAATGAAATATTTCTTTTCAAACTATAACGTTTCAGAATATAAAAATGTTCTGGTATTTAAGTATCTATCCGTCAGATTCACTTATGACTTCACCTCCATCCTTAAAACATTTGGGACATTCATTAACACAAATAAATCTGTATTTGCATACTCGGGTGGCCCTTTGCAAGTGCTGTCGTATTATTTCTCTGACGGGGGGTTCTCCCTCAGCAGGGTGGGCTGGTGTGGACTGTGATGCTCCCCATCGTCAGCCAGGGCCCCTTCTCAGGCCAGCCCAGGTCAAGGTCGGGGGCCGGTGTGTCTGAGTTGCAAGGGAAGTATGTGGAGCAGAAGTCCTCCATCTGTGAGCTGCCTTCCCATCCATCCTCTTCCCACTGCACCTGGTTGAAGTGATAGTCCTGAGCCCAGCTGCTTATCTGTCTGACCTCCTCGGGCGACAGGAAACAGCCGGAGCGCTCTGTGCCGATGGAGCTGTAGAAGGTCTCCGGTCCTGCGCTCAGGAGCTTCTCCACCGCCTGACGCTCCCTCTCACTGTAGAGGAACTCTGGAGAAGACTCTGTGACCTCCAGGAATACTACGTTCTCATCGAGGCTCTGCTCCTTAGAGTTTGACATAACTGCAGTCTGGTGTGTCACCGGGGGGGGGGGGGGGGCCAACTCATGTCATCCTCAAATCCAAAAATGGTTTCCTCATTTATCCTTCTGGCAAAAAAAAGACACTTTTTCCTGGTTGGTAAGAGTTACCCAGGACCCAGATGTCTGGATGTTTCTGTCTTGTTGGAATCACGTTGCTCCTTACTGATAAAATCCTGTTCAGGGTTCACAAGTTCAGTCCTGAGCACATTTCGTGTTCTGCAGCAGCCTTTCCCCCCCCGGCCTCATGTTGACAGAAGAGAAACATCCACAAGTTGAAATGATCAGCTTGATCCAAATAAAAAACAAAATAAATGCAACAGGTTGTGAAACTCACCTCTCAGATCAACTCTCAGGCTCAACTATTTCTCATGAGCTGTGAGACACTGTGGCTCTTCATGTGTCTCCTCCCCTGAATGCCATGTCACTACTCTCAATGCTTCCACTCCTTGTTACGGACATTGTTCTCAGATTCCAGATAATCTGTGCAGCTGACAGGTCGGTGCGATGCTCACACACATGATCACTATCCTACTGCACCTCCCCTGACCTCCACAGCTACAGCACTTTCAATAAATATTCTATATTGGAATGAAACCTTGTGTGCAATAACAAAACACCATTTACCTCACACTTCTCGTTTTTGTGGGAATACCTTTGTGAACCTTGCCCCCCGCCCCCAGTCTGTCACGCTCCTCTAAAAAGTAAACAGGGAATTCCACCAAACAATGACAGATAGTGATAAAGATGGCGCGCCCTTTTGCAACCACAACGGCGGTCTTACACAGATTTAGCCCTTTAAGCACAGTTATGCTCTGTGGTAAAGATGAAGTGTTGACACAAATAATAAAGTGACAAGAACCAATGGTTTTTTTTAATAAGTAAACACAGATATGTACAAATGTAATTCAGGCACAATATTTCCACAAAAAATATTCATTCATTATGTTTTCATCTGTTTGTTGGAGAGTTAGCAGGATTGTGCAAAAAAACTAGTTTGGGCATTTTCCCCCACATTTTTGTTGATTTGTCAGAGAATAATTCTGAGATCTGGGTGAAAAAAACATCTGACATGTTTGATGCTTCTGTGAGTGTGTAAAATAACATAAAAATCAGGATCTAGTGAATTTAAATGTGGTTTCGTAAGGAGAGAGTCATTCTAGGGTCATAATAGATCTCTGTCAGATTCCTTCAAGAGTATCTTACAACACAACTGAGTTCTAGTAAATTTCCTTGAGCTGTTCTTGAAGGACAACGAGATGCCCTCATCATGACATAATGTCTTGCATACCGTGCAGCACATTTGGGTGGATCTTGAGTCAGAAAGAAAACAGCACAGAGTCATTTAAAGAGGTATTTCATTCTCAGTCGTCTTATTTCCTTGCTTTACTCTTAACTGGGTGGTGGCTGAAGTGAGGGGACTCCTATTAAGAGCTTTCTTCCCTACTCACTGCTTCTTCCGCAGGTGGATGTACAGGAACCCACTGACCAGGAGCAGAGGGACGCACAGCCACGCCAGGATGAAGCAGAAGCCAAAGTGTCCTTTGCTCAGGTCTCTGGTGTCATTCAGGATCTCCCTTCTGTGGAAGGTGAAGATGAGGCAGGCGGCAAAGTCTGTGAAACCTGCAAGAGTATGAATAGGTTTTAGTTCAAATGATCTCATATCACCATGTTCATACATTTATACTGAAACATACACTCTCTTCAATAGATATACCTGTACAATCTACTGTAATTCAGTACAACAGATCAACCATGAAATTCACCTGTAGTTACCGACACCAAGGAGATTATTTAATGGCAGGACTATGCAAAAACTACTGAATGGATTTCCACAAATCTTAGTGGAAGGATTGGACATTGGAAAGATGTGTGGCTCACTGATGTGATTTGAAAAATGTTCGGACAACAAGGAGCTCTAAAGAGGAATAAGCCATATCTTACGCACAAAAGAATTCTCAGATGAATGAAAAATGTAAAACGCTATCACATTTTAATTTACAGGGGTAGATGAAGGAATAAGGAAAACACCTGCGAAGGCCTGGCAGAAGCCTGTGAAGTAGAAGAGGCGTCCTCTAGACATGGTGATGAGCTGGCCCAGAAAAACCAGGAAGGAGATAGAGGAGAAGACCACAGAGAGAACCATGAGGGCCTGGACCGACTGCAGCCAGTCTGAGGGAACAGGTTCACACTCGTTCATACAGACACAGTTTACATCATCATCGTATAAAGAAACATGCTCGAACCAATGTAGGTCAGCGGGATCATTTACCGCTTTCGTTTGTAGCAGCACACAGCCAGGTCTCTGTGGAGTTGTCATGGAAGCAGTTATACCAGAGGTCTGAGATTTCTGAGTCATCCCATATCCACCAGGACTACAGGGAGGAAGAGAGGAAGAAAGAAAGAAAGACGTTTCTAGGATGGATCAGATATCAAAAAGAGAGTAGTCCTGTGACTTCATGCACAAAACTAGTATTTTGTTCTGCAGCATATTTTGTTAATTTCCCTCTTTGTCTCTGGTTGTGTCTCAGGAGGTCGAGAGGATCATCCACTAAGCTTGTATGGTTCAATCCCCAGCTCCACAGAGTCCTTGGGCAAGAGCCTGAACCCCAAATTGCTCCTGGCGGCTGCACTGACACTGTCAATTTGTGCTGTATGAAGCTCTTTAAGTAGAAAAGCGCTATGTTATTCTGTCCATTTACTATTGAGCAATAAGACCATAACTGGGTTCATAGTGACACCTACTGGCAAAGTGGGGACAATACAAGTCACCAGCCCAGTTTATATCTCACCTTCTCCAGGGTGGCGATGAGGAGCATGGCCAAGTTGACCAGATGTAGTACAGTCAGGGATACTAGGAGGAAGACCATGGCTGCCGGTAGATGTGGGAAGACTTTTATCCTGTGTACAGACGATGTGATTATAGATTATAAAACAAGACAATTCCACCTGTAGAGTTCATTCTGGCTAAATATTAAAATCTGAAAACACAAAACAAACAAAGAAAATAAGGGACCTCCTACGAGAGTCAACCAATTCACAATAACGTGATGAAAACAAATACAACACTAGTGATGATATAAAAGTAGATGTGTCCTTGTGGGGTGGAGAAGTGTTCAGATGAATGAACTATCCAGTATTACTCATGATATCCTGTCTATGTTTTTCATGAAACATTTTTGAGGACATCAGCACAAAAAAAAGAAGTCACATTATTAATAATAAATTGCTCCTGTTTCACTTCTTCTTTATCGCTGTTGAGATTAGTACAGACAGAAGTTGCCAAACCAGAATAAAGTACATCAGGAATTACTTTAAAACATGCATATTGTTTTGTTTAAAATTGACTTTATCAAAATTAGAAAAGGGTTTAATGCACAAATTAGTGTATTAATTGTGTATATTGCATTTTCGTTTCTGTGGCCTGTAAGAAAGACTGATGCTTTGGTTCCACAAATAATTGAATCCAATCGAAATACTACAAGTGCTAGATTTAAACTTTTAACTTCCTTGGAAGCTGGAACTCTTCGCCTTGCACTTGTTTGTCTTTCCCATCCAGCTCTGCCCATAGAGGGAAGTCCCTGTTGCTGTTGGATTGTGGACAGTTGAGGGAGGCATGCATTTGATTACATACTTCTACATCTGGTCGACGTAATCGCTGGAGGTACCTGGCACAGACAGAGCAGGAGTAACGACCATGTAAACTGAGAGAGTTTCATGGTGGAAGAGCATCTCAGACACTCAAACAAGAGTCCTTAGCATTTGATCCCATTTGGGTGTGACCTGCAGCTCATTGGGCAAGAGTTTCATCACGCATACACTAGGTTGTGTCAGTGACAGCAAACCCAGGCTCATCTATTCAGTTTAATTCAATAGAACCAAGATGTTTTGATGAAGTTCTTACCCTTCAGCTTCTCTTTGCGTCAGTGGTCGCCTTTGATTATTTTTTCTTTTTCTGCTGCTGTCCTCCCTTCGTGTCCTTTCTTCCCTCTCAGATGCCTCAGCTCGAAAACTATGGAGACGAGGGTACAGTGGAGGAATGTGGAGTCAGATATAGGAGGAGTTCTCAACACCCATTTCCTCTAAACTTTCCCTGCCCTCCCCCTCAAATCTGTGGTCTGGACCGACTCAGCACCAAAAATAACATTCCTCTGGACCTGCTTCAACACAGAGCATTTTCTCCAAAGTTACACAGCAGACATGTGATCTGCATCAAAGTACTGAACACAATATGATGAGGTAAATCCATTATTCAGAGTGAATGGAAGGGCCAAATAGAGTCAGACAGTAGAAACATCACAACTCAACAGCGGTTGACGTGTGGGTTGGCATTGGTTGGATTTTATATGGTCAAATCCACACTTTTGTACCATGCACTCATGCTGTGCATTCAGCTCTGCAGCTCAGCATAGAGACCACCACACTCATTTCTAAGTGAGGTGACTGAAAGGCAGGAAATCAGGGCCAATTACTGCCCACTTCTGACCGTAAATGTGCAGGAAATCTCAGACCACCCAAGACACCACACAAAATGTAATCTTCAGAAGGCATATCAAATTATGTCTAAACTCTATTTCAAAAACAGTAATAATAATATAATAAATGATGTCCCGCGAGGAAAGCTATTATATGTCTCCTTCACCAGTACAATGATAAAAACAGTGAGTAACAATAAATACATATTAACACACTTACACTAATGTGATTCAAATCTCCCATTTTGTTGATATTGTCATACTTTCATCATCCAATCAGATTCCTACAGTGTTACACTATCATTAATTACATTATGGGTTATTATGAATGTTGCATAAACATGTAAGCAGTATTTTAGTTTTTTGTGCTAATATGAACGATTTGATATATTTTGAGTGGTATACATTTAAAATAACAATGCTTCAGATTTTATTGTAAGTTTTGAATATGGGCCAGTTCTAGTAAAACCGGCCTCTGGAGTTGGGCCAGCAGGTACAGGCCAGTTCTGTTGCTGGCAGTGTCAGTTTGGTTTTGGCAGAGTCTGACCAGTAGAGGTAAAGTCTATCATTTTTTCTGAGAACGATTGTTGCCCAGTACAATCATTGACGGTTCACTTTCAGCAGCCGGACCCAGGCCACTGTACTTGGCTGATTCTGGGGTGTCATTGCAACCAGGTTTGGCCCAAGTCTGGCAACCTTACTTGAGCCGAGTTATTTATTCTGGCCTGCCGGATTTGGGCCATTATTGAGCCAAACAAATTTAGCTTCATCTGTAAAATCTACATTTTTTGTCAAAACATTCACAGGATTGAAAATGTAAATCATCTCTCTCTCTGTTGTATCGTATTAGAGCTATAAAGTAGAATAGCCTTCTGAAGTAATGGAGACAAATGAGAGAATCCATCACACAACACCTCGGTTTTACCTGATGTTTACCGGTGACTCCAAACTACTCACGTTGTTAAAAGGTCCCAGAAGACGCCTTCAGGGACCCACGGACAACTCGCAGTGGGTCTTCCCAGGAGGAAACAACAGAACCAACCACAGAAAGAGACATTCTCCCGAACAAAGCTGCAGCTTCAGTCCCACGCAGTCTACCCTCATTACCGCGGTTTATTTTACGTTGAGGTCGTTTAGTGCAGGCATCCCAGAAGTTCGCAGAGTTGCAGTTGCGTGATATAACGGTCTGCTCGCGTGTTCACGTCGCTGCTGCTGCTCTGGAACGCGGGGATACGTTCATCTCCATGACAGCGACGGTGAAAACTAAACTAAAGACTAAAGTGTGAGGGGGGTTTTCTGTCGACACCGCAAACAAATGGATTTAGCAGAGGTAAGAACACCATTTAACTCCGCTGCAGATGTGACATTTCCTTTTCTGTCGTTCTTTCTTTCCTTCCACTTAATTCTCTTTCTCTTTCTTTCTCTATCTTACTTTCTTCCTCTCTCCATCCCGATACAACTCTCATCATTACAAACGGTTGGCTCTTCATACACCACATAAACACAATGGAATGAGTAATTCAACAGGAGCAGCTCCAGCTGTCGCCACAGAGACACAGCTGCTCCTCACAAAGTGCAGACGAGTGTCTGTCCTGTCTGTAGTTTGTAACTAAGTGTGGTTGAAAACTGTTTTGTAGTTGAAGAGTAGCTTTTTGCTGCCCTGTCTAAAGACTTTTATGACCTATATCTACATACATACAACCTGTGCAAATACTTTATGACCTGAGCTGTTCTTTGTTTTGAACTGTTATGACCGGAAAACTAACCCATTGTATCACTTATTTACTCTCCAAAGAACTGAATGTATGTCTGCTTATCTCCAAAGGAAACACATGTAAATAATTTGATTGTGTTTAGATTCCTCTCTCAACCTGCGCCGACAGAACCAGTTAGATAGCCTTAGTCCTCCTATATAAGATCCTTGCATTTGACTGTCCTGCATCTTCACTCTGAGATCCTTGTGACTCTCTGTGTTGATCCTTTCTGCAGAAAGTCCCTATTAAAATACACCTAGATAACTTTAGTGTTTCCAGCCTCTTGTATTTCCAGATTTCCATCACAGGAGACACAGATATTTCACCTAACTCTTGTTCATTGTGACCCCCACTGTCTGTATGTCAAGTTTCAGACGATTTTACTGTAGAAATCTTTAAGGGAAAGTTGGCTATTTTTCCATTATGGCACTCGTAAATTGCTCCTATTAAATATTATTTTAACGACTCAAAGGTTCACTAGGGTAGCCCTGAAGTGCAAAACACAACAAATCACAAAGACAGTAACAGACGTTCAATCAGCAACAAGCCTTTTCGATATAGTAGGTACTTCTCTGTTAGAAATTAATACCCTTGTATTTTGGACTTCAGGGCCACCGTACTTTACAGTATAAGTCACATTCACCTATTTGTACAGCACTTCAATAATCATTTATACACTGTCTGCACAGTCGTCAGGCAGTTTGGGGTTCAGTAGTCCAAGGACACTTCAGGATTGAACCAACAACCCTCTGGTTAAAGGATGACCCGCTCTACCTCCTGAGCCACAGCCACCCAACATGTCATGTATAGAATGAGATCATGTCCACAAGTCACCCATGTTGTCCACAGGAGGAGCTGGAGCAGATCACCACATGGTTGACAGAGGAGGGATGTGCTCCCGACTCCCCTAAAGAGGCTCAGCTGTGTTTTCTATGGCGTGGCCTCCAGAGCACCAGAGCCTGTCTGAGCAGTGTGACCCGGGAGCAGGACAGGCAGCGCTCACAACACTTGGCAGAGATGGCAGAGGTAAGTTACTGCAACTACAACTTTTTCAGCCGGAGACAGAATATGTCAAAGTCTGGACACGTCTGATGTTGTTGTGCTTTGTGTCTGTGAGGTGCGGAAATCCTTGGAGCAGATCCGCATCTTTACAGAGCAGAAAGACGTGTTGGCTCAGCAGATACAAGACGAGAACGACCAGCTTAAGGACCAGCTGCGGCAGCTAATATCCCTGCAAGGTTGTAAACATGAGTCCCATCACCAAAGCATGAGCATTGGTGTTAAAACTCATACCTCGGAGTCTTAGAATATCAAGCTTCAGTTACATTTATTGGTCATAAAAGTTTGTTAAGAAAGGAATCATTGCCACTGTCATTTGAAAATGCAGCCTTTATATCATCAATATGTCAATAAATCGTTATCAGAAATATTTTACTCCTGAATATTGGTATTGGCCAACAACATTCCATATCAGTCAGACTCTGTTCAAGATTAAATGTACATTTGGTTTGTTACTTTTCAGCAGTAATCTAAAGTCATACAAGCAGAGATGTGTAAATCAAAATACTGTATAAACAAAGCCATTACTGGGGTAGATTAACATTATGTGACTGCTCACTTGGAACAAGGTCAGCAGATAAAATCAGCCTCCACATTTACAGTGGCAGTGAAATAGAGCCAGTCTCCTTCCTCTCCCTCTTTACTGAGACAGACGCCCAGACAAGCGAGGTGGCCAAAATGCTGCACCAGCAGGGCCTCACGGAGCTGATTCACAGCAGCCCCAGTGAGCAGGTGGCGTACCTGCTAGTGGAGAGGGCCTCGCTGCAAGAGACAAGTGAGCATCCTACCAACAGCAACAGCAACAGCTTGATGAGTGCTGGAGACAGCAGCAGCCCCCCGAGGACAGAGACACAGGTGTCCAACAGCAACAGTACGACAGGTTCGAGGACAAACATTAAAAAAAAAGCTAAAATGCCATATGTCACATTGTAGTTCATTGACTTTTAGCTTTGATAACTTGAGCCTGAACACGCAGAGCCCTCAGCACAGTCAGGAATGTACAAGCATTTACTCTCCATCATGGGAGAAAATAGTGGATTTTCTCTGGTGATTCCTCTTTGTGATATTTCTTGTACGTTTAAGTCATAATTCAGTCAGATTCATGAAGTGGTATCTTCTAGAGATTTCTCCGGTTGTTAGAGAAACACATCTCACATTATTTCTCTGTGATCAAATGATTTACTCTGTGATTCTGTGATCTAATCTTATCCCTCAGTCTCCCCACAAGGGGGCACCACATCACGGCCATAGTCCCTGGAGGAGACTCTTATTCGGACTCCACAAAGCTTCGCAAAGCAAACACAGTTTTATTCCTGTACGTACTTCGATTTACAGTAATGTGACTGCATCCGGTTAAAAATATTAACTAAAACTAAAAACTGCCAACTTGCATGTGTGACTGAGTTTTTTTTTTTTTTTGGGCATGTTGTCTGTTGAAAACTCTGCAGCATCCACTTGACCTGCTCCCCTCTTTTTGTTCCAGTGCGACTAAGATCTGCTACCAGCACAAACTAGGGAGCTTTGCATGGCAGAAGAAATTCAAGACACAACCCCACATGTGTATCTTCATCCAATGCACTTCTCAAGGTCTCTTGCATGTAATTGTGAAGATTCCTCTTTGTACTTATTGGTTGGCTTCAGAGCCGCTGTGATCTTGGTTGTTGGTATGAGTCGTGTCTCTCTCTGTAGGCTGAGGCCAGACATTCGAGCGGCCAGTCGAGCAGTGTGGAGAAGAAGTGCTCTCGTCTGGAGCGGGACCTAGAGGAGGGCTCCCGCCGGCTGGCCATGGCCCACAATGAGATCCGACGTTTGACTGATGAGCTGGAGTCGGCACACTTGACCCAAAAGACTTATGGTGAGAGTGAGGTTTAACATTTTCTGCGGAACAGAGGAACAAAGTCAATCCATGTCTCTTTGGGAGTTGAATTCAGTATCTGCAGATGGATGCGCAGCAGAGTCAAGTACACGAGATGCATGAATAAGTACAGAGCTCAGGAAATGTTTGTGTTTGCTTTAATACGTGTTGATGAGTCGCTTTGAATCTGAATGATGGGTTCAACTGCAGCTAATTGGCTTTTGATACAACAACAGCATCTTCGAGGACAACAGATTAATCAGGTTTGGTGAAAATCAGTTTGGTAGTTTTTGCCGTAATACCATAATAAACAAACAGACAGACACAGTTAAAAACATAACCTCCTAAAATAGATTTAAAAAAAAAAAAGGAATACTACATACGATACAAATATACAATGCAATATAGAGATTCTACAAATGTACAATATGTTCATGAAATACAGATTATTAATTTACATGTGCAAGGTGAGCATTCAGTTATTTCTACTGTGATTTGCAGAGAAGAATACATAAGATCTGGAACTTTTCATTATCAAGATAAGATGAGTGTCACAGAGAGTGCTCATGGCGATAATACAGTACACTGCTGTGACTGTGATTTTCCTTATGTTATTATTTATAATTTAATAAAGGCTGCCACTGGTTCTGGGAAAAAGAGAAACATCGCAAACTTTCAGCTTCAATAGATATTTGTGTGTTACAAACTTTACGAAGTTATTTTAACATCATACAGAATCCAGAGAGACTGAACAAAAGCCGAAGTTTCCAAACTCTGCAGCACCTTGTGTGAAAGAGTTCTTTGCACACATCTGTGTTTTATGCCATCGTTTGTGTTTTTCAGAGCCGGAGCTGCAGGCAGCGCAGCAGGAGGTGGAAAAACTCAAGATGTGCGGTGAGATTTTATTTTTCATGCGCGTTCTTGAATTTTGTTTGTCAGAGAATGTCTGTGTTTTTGTTTGTAAGGGAGAGAAAAGCTCAGGGTTATGATCTCACTCTCATCGCTCAGAATACTGTGTTTGTGTCTAAGATTATTCTGTTTGGGAGCTGGAGATTATTCCATCGTGTACAGGGTGAGAGGCAGAGCCACAGCGCAAGTGTAGAAAGGGCGAGCACACACAAACACACAATATAGTTTTGCCTTACACGAGGACCATGGATTTTGTCTCTCGTCACTTGGGATCCATTTTAGGAAGGGACTTTTAAAAGGTAATATATAACTTAAAGGACAAGCATTCAGTTGTCCATATATATATTTGTACGTATATAAATTCAGCATGATAATAGTGACATTCTTTATTATATGTATTATTTATAGTCTGACAATCACATGATCTGATTTTATTTAAAAAGAAACGGAACTGCGAAAGGCCAAAGAGCTGAACGATCGCCTGGATTTTGAGATCCGAGTTTTGAGGAACAGGGTTCGCTCACTGGATGCTGAAAAAAGTTCTCTGCAGCAGATGGTAAGAGATGATGTTGATGATATAGTGCGATAAAACATACATTCAATAATTTGTTCGACTTTTGAGTTTTAAGACAGGATAAAAGATCCCATGGTCCGTTTTCTGTCAAATGTTATGGAGTTGGCTTGTAGAATGAAAATACACGAAATCTATACTTTTTACGACTTCTTTTACTGATTTATGTCCACGTGGCTTTGAAAACTGAGAAAAGTACTGCAACTAAAACAGACAATTGTGTAAACTAAAAAAAATATCAGTAAGTAATCAGTAAATGATCAATAAAGAAATCTAGAATTACTGCACAGTGGTTGAATGCCTCCACCAACCAGTGCAGTTTCAGTCCATACATCTTTTTTCCAGACTCATGAGGTCACTGTGACCTTTGACCACTGAAATCGATCATTCGTGCCAGATTTAAGAGGCGTTCTTACGATGTCGCGTTCACAAGGTAAAAAAAATTGCTTATGAAGTCACCTTGACTTTTAACCTGTAACTTCCAGAAGGTTCAAGCCTGATTTATCATGTTCATCACAGTTAGCAGTCGGAAGATGCTGTATAAATGTGGACCCTGGTCAGAGACACAGATGCAGTACTTCACATCATAATACACCTGTGGTTTATGTTGTTTCTTTGTCCCAGGTTGTATCTTTGCAGGAGGAGGTGGAGCAGCTAGAGTCCGACCTGCAGGAACGACAGCAGCAGATCCACACTGTGCAGCTTCAGGCTGAGCAGGCCAATGAGCTGGCTAAAGTAAATCCTTTTATTAATTTTTTATTTTTTTTTTGGTTTATCATTACAAGAGAAAATTACAAAACAAATCATTCTATATATTTATATCAAACAGTGTGTCAACCCTCTTTGTGAATGGAATATTATTTTATACTGATGCATTTTTTTAAAAGAAGAAACCGTAGAGTCAAATATAAACATCAGTTTCAGCAAATGTAGCTCAAGATATGAGGTTATTGGGAGTTAAACCCTTTTTGTTGTTACTTGTGTTTTTAGTCGAGGGAAACTGAACTGAATCAGAGCATCCAGGTTTGTAGAGATTCACAAAATAGCCTCAGTGCTCAGAAGAGATGTATTTTGGAGGAGTCACAGGTGAGTGAATCTTAGTTAAAAGATTCTTAAGAAGTTTCAGATTATGAATCCAGTAACAAATAATTAGAATTATTTATACATTATGTCCAAACTTTTTCTTACCCTTTCAGATATATTATCTAAAGCAGCATCTGGGTTTTTGGAATCAAAAAGAGGCCGATTGGAAACATTGTGAAAACTGGAAACAGGAAAACTCTTTTACCAAAGAGGGTAAAGAGCAACAGCTGAACAAGGAAAACACACCGAATAAGGTTATATCTTACATATGCTGCTGATATACCAGAACTAACCTACTTCCCTGTGCTGCGTTCTTTTTATCAGAGCAAAAGGACAGAGAAAGTTAACACCCATCCAAAATAAAGCTGTAAATTCACTTGATTTTGTCAAATTGACTTTCCGAACCTACAAACTGTGAATACTGAAATCATAGATTTGTGTTGTGGATCGCAGGAGTTTGGTGATGATTCAGTCAGGACTCTATTGTCCAGCCAAGATGAGTGTGAGACACTGAAGAAGGAGATCTGTGAAACCCTTGAATGTCTGGACAAAGAGCGCAGGTAACAGGCCCACGACACCTGCAAACACTTCAAACTCCTCCACGACTTTGTTCCTGGGAACAGGACGTTTCACTTTGGTCGCCTATTAACTGCATCATGTCTGCTTCACCTGTGGCTTTGTCCGTCCCTGCTTTAACTTCTGGGGCAAACAAAGGAAAGACAAATGAAAAACACACTGCTAGTCACTGAGCCAGTCAGCCGCTTTTACCCTCCACTGTTTTTATTGGTCACTAGAAATGGATTATGATTAGTTACTTGCTGTTTGCTGTGTAATGTGAATAAAACTTCTTTACATTACCTCATCTGTGAACATGATTTACGCCTGAGTTGCATCAAGTAGAATTTCATCGGCAATAGTGGTGAAGACAACAACTCCCATGATCCAATTTGATTTTTGGAAATCAGCTTGTGACCCATTCTTCTGTGTCTCACGACCCACCCGGGGGACCCTGGCCCCTAGTTTGGGAAACGCTGCTGTCAAGTTCATTGACAATGTTACAGCTTGAAAATCAGCATTCCACACCCTGAAATGACTTATGACTCATGTTGTATGTTTGTCCATCTGTTGACAGTAAATACCACGAAACGAAGGAAAAACACAAAGTCAAACTGTGTCGGGCAAAACAAAAGTTTGATGATGAAACCACGTGGCGTGACGAGAAGATAAAAGGTCTCGAGCGAGAGCTGTCGCTGTGTTCCCATTCATTAACAAAGGTAAACCTGCAGCTTTGGCTTTCTTTCTTTCTTTCTTTCTTTCTTTCTTTCTTTCTTTCTTTCTGTCTTTCTTTCTTTCTGTCTTTCTGTCTTTCTTTCTAGAGTTTAAATAAAAGACATGAAGAAATACAATGAGGAAGAGGGTAGTAGATGGCGGTAATGCACCTTTGACGTTTGTTGCCACTCGCCAATAAACTGAACAAAGAAGAAGAAGAATGAATATAAAGATTGTTGTAGAACATGAATGGAAAAAGACCTGCACACATAAAAACAAGTCAAGTTCAACATTATCAAAGAAGAAGAAAAAGGGGCGGGATCTCTTCACAGTTTGACCTGGTGTCACTTGGACTTAAAGATGAATTGAGTAGATTCCAGTGGTCCAAGGTCAAAGGTCACAGTGACCACCGATTGGATGCAATATGTCAGGAAGACATAGAGGGACTGAAACCGCACTGTTAGGCAGAGGCATACAACAGCAGGATGGTAAGTGTATTGTTTGTAAATGTTTTTCTTTTCCAGGAGAAAGAGCTTGTTGTGAGTATAACTGCAGAAAATGAGAAACTACTCGCTGAGAGGACGAGGTTGTTCCAGCAGCTCAACGAGGAGGAGCACAGCAAGAAGGACACAAATCTAGCTGCTGCTTTGTCCAAGTGCAGGTGCTGAATGAGTCCACACACAGGAGATAGCAAAAGTCCATTTTGTGAGGTGTGTGTTCACTGATGAAGACGAGGTGTTTGTTCTGATTGTAAGGGTGGCTTTTCTGGAGGTGGAAAACAAGACACTGGGAGAGAAACTAATCCACATGTCGAATCAGCTGACTGTTCTGGAACGATCCGTACAGAGCCAGCAGTCACGTCACCTTGCTGAGGTACTGGAAACAGTAACATCTGCTTTATCTGTATATGTAGGCTGTGATCTGGAGCTGGAGCTGGTGTTCTTCATGTTGTTGTGGTTTTAAAGCTACTTCAGATCAGTTTCCTTCTGACTCAGGGACATATGACTAAAAGCAAACCTGTGAGACTGTAATGCCTCAGACGTCCTCAGAGTTATTCTGTTTCATTCTCTTCAAAACATGAATGTCTTTAACTTTAATATATTATTTATTTTTCAAGATATTACTCTAGACCAAGTGATTAATTTTCAAACATAAAGCCAGACTGATATAGATTTTGGGGAATGATGCCGATATTAGGGAGTAAAGACTTTCTGATTGGCCGATATATATAAATAAGTACTAAAAAATGTTGTAATGATTTCTACGGTGTCATTATCAAACTCTTGACAAAAAAATGGAATTGAGGTTTGATATTTTACAGTTTAACCATAAAGAGTTTGAATTAAAAAATATGTAAACATCATGCACATCTTTTTTTGCACCGTTTTTTCTGTAATATAAAAGTTTCTATATCAGCAAATATAGGTCAAATAAGTCATTCAGGCTCTCATCAAATACTCATTGATATTGAAAGATATGATTTATTCTGAAATGAAATATTTATCTAACAAAGATGCTTGATTTGTTTTATTAGGAACCTGAAGAAAATACATAATCCTCAGTGTTCAGACTTCAAGGAAGGTCTGATGACGTTTCTGAACTAGATCTTTGTTTGATGAAATAAAACATCATAAAATGTTTGTGTCTCTAGTGCGATGACGCCTAAGCCTTCTGAAATCCAGACGTCACTGGATGAGACTCGGAGTCGTCGCACCAAGCAGACAGACGGGACTTCTCCCCGTCACTGTTTGATCGCTGCGGCCCTGTCTCGATCAGCGGAGGTGGGTTACCTGAACCTGACCACTGCTCAGAGCCACTTCCAGCTATCAGCTTCCCCGGGTGCCCTCAGCAGCTCAGAGCGTTTGTGTCCCTGAAATTCTCTATCAGAAATATGAATATATCGTTTAGAATCGTTTTAGACCTTAAATGAAAATTTGAGGAATAAATACCAGGAATCGTACTTCTGGCTCGGCAATGTTCTTTTTCAGTTTAATTTAATTTACTCTCAGCACAACAATCTCTCGAACTGAACCTTCACGGACAGATCTTCTTTAGAGAGTTAATGTTAGTCATATTTATAATAAAATTGTTTAAAAATGGAATTATTTATAAAAAAAAATCATTTGAGCTTGAATTGAGGTACGTATATATCAATTCTTCTTTATACTCTTTCTTCTTTGCATTAAATAAAACATTTTTTTGATGTCACTATGGAAATACAGTTTGAAGTGGTGTGTATGTAGTGAACAGTCATTTGAAGTAATGGTTGTTTAGTATAGGAAAGTTATAAAAACACAATCCATTCACCATTTACAGCTTCTTGCTCAGTTTAACACATCGATTCCTGGAATGCATCAGCTGCAACTTCTTATCAATCCAATTACAGTTCATACATCAGAGAAACATCCAGTCTGAGCTGCTGCCTGCAGGTGAATCAGTTGCATGTTACAGCTTCTTTTCAGTGACAGTTGCACATTTAACCCCTTCGCCCAAACCATCATAAACACTCAATATTAAAAACACATACAAGAATCGACGAGGACCTTAGATATGAACAAACGTGTTTACAGCACAACTTGGCTTAATGATGCGATTTGACAACCAATGATTCACTTAAAGAAATAAGATATAAGAATAAAAGAACCAAACCATTTTGAGATTCTCTAATTTACATATATATACACACATATATATAGAAACAACATATCAGCAAATTGACAGTTCATTAGTGCAAAATACAAACCACAAAAACCCTAACTATAACCTAAACTTTTGAATGTTGATCAAGCTGTGAAGATTTGTCAATGCAGTGAACTGTAACATGAGCCTGAGATTTATATTTTATGTATCATTGTTCTGCTATTGGCTTTTGACCAAAGTTCAAAATTAATGACTGTGGGAAGTGAAACTCAGCCTGTGTTCTGTGTCAGTAACTGACACAAAATTCCAGTAATCATCTTCATAAGCAAACTCATGCCAACCGGTCCCGTCTTGTGTGAGACATTAAAGAACCCAGTGTCCTGACTGTGGTTAAAAGATTAATGTTATTATTTCTGAATAAAGTCCAGGTAAGGCCTCCCCGACAAATCCTTTAAGTTTGGCGACTTGAATGAAAATATCTTAACAACTCACCGACTTCCTGCAGGCTACACATCTGTCTGAATTTCAGAGATACATATTGATAGCAATGCCCCTGTCACTAATAGAAAACTCTGTTTGGAATCAGACTGTAAATAAAGATGCTTCCTCCCACTATCCAGGAATTAAGCAAAAATATTCTGGATATGGAAGCCACCATCTTGAGCAGTAGCGAGCGGGGAATTGAGCCGCAGTAGCAAGGTCTCGCTGATACACTTGCTCAACCCAGTCGCGAGTCAGTCTCAGCTGTCAATCAACTAATAAAACTTACCGGAAAAAGATATACGATAAGATATTCTGTGCGAGATTCTGGTGACAACTGAACTTTACCATACATCCCTCTCCTATCTTTAACTCCCCAAATATGACGTCTCCCATTTTCAGCACACTTTAATATATTTAGTCATCAAAAATAATTTACATGGTACAAGGCATCATGTACAGACATTGACCTGAGTCCTAAAGTAAAAAAAACGTGATTCTGTGAAAAGGCAGGCGTCGATGGGAGATTGTTACTCAATCCAGTTGTTGGCAGATTCCTCACATGAGAACAGAGGAACCACACAGTGATTTTATCAGATATCAGAGAGAAGGGTAATGGATTTTGTATTTGAATGTTGGAAACGCACTAAGCCCTGCGGAGCTTCTCGTACTGTTTTGGCGCCCACTCCAGTCGCGTGACTTTTATGTCGCTGTCGTGGCCGATTTGCGGGTCCCAGCAGTACTCGGGGGACAGCACCCTGCTCGGTTTGTGAAGCCACAGGTACTTGTTCAGGTGACTCTCGTCGTGCCACAGGGCCTCCACATTATTCTCTTTGTCCGCCATGATGCTCTGGTAGCAGGCATCAGCTATTGCTTTCACGCTCTCACACAGGCCTCCAAAGATGGCAGCGTGGTAGTAGAAATCCCCCGTCTTCATGTAAGCTTTGGAGTTTGGGTTGCGGTCGTAGCTGTACAAACTCTTCGGGAGGCGGTAGTAGTAGGCGTGGAGTAGAGCCACAGAATCTCCCAGAGCCTCGGAGCCAAATCTCCCGGTGAACACCTGATCCACGTCGAAGCAGAAGACATGCGTGCAGCGATGGCGAATATCTGTCTCTATGATGTCCGATATAGTCTTCATTCGCATCATAGAGATGTCCTGCCACCTCGAGTGCTTCTCCACTTTGATCACCCTCAGGCTCCGCAGAGGAGGGAGCTTCATGTCGGGCACCTTTTCCGGCATGTCTGTGAATACGTAATACATCACCGGCAAACCCAGCATGAAGTGATGTTCTGATGAGTTCAGGAAGGTGAGGAGGTAAGCATCCAGGTACCTTTGATGGAAGTCGATACAAGAGCAAGCTTTATTTTCTATCCTCAGTTACTACAGTCAGTAAACATGCAACGGAAATTGGTAGTCGGTGGAAGCACATTGAAGTTAGTTTTGGGTTGGATATTGACAGATATTTATGAGGGTTCTTCCGGACCATCAATAAAACCCTGTTTTCAATAGGAGATAATAAGGTTTTTTATTAGCTTCCATGTCACACTGACTCCAAATCGTATCAGATATTATTGCTACCACAGACAAATAGAACACATTTACACTTTTTTTTTTTTTTTAAATATGGACAAAGCGCTAACATTCATTAAAAGAGGTGTATCCTATTTGTCTCGGGTAGCAATAATCATTAATCATTGTCGGACCTAAAACTAACTTCAGCGCTGTGTTGACGAGTGAAACATACTTGCCGACAGCAAACACTGTCAGAGCCACAGTGGATCCTTTCTCATTGTGCATCGAGTCGTAAAGGAGAGGGTCAAACATGCCCTCCCAGATGATGGGAGCTCTCCAATATGTGCAGGTTTGCACGTCACGTCTGGTCCTGAAACAGAAGAAAGAAAAAAAAAAAGATTGTTTAAAGTTTAAACTGTGTCGGGCTCAGGAAAACCACATTATTTGCAGAGATTTTGTTGCCCTTCCCAAGATCTGTGACTTGACACAAAACCTCCCTCTGAGATCTGCAGGCAGTTTATTCGACCTCAGGGGGTTGTTATCGCTCTTATGTAAATTGTATGGGACAATGTTTGTAAAGTGACGCATTCTGTAAATAACGCTGACATTTCATTGATTTCACCTTATTTAACTCCAAAACATTTTGTCATATTAATTTCTTTCCGTTAATGTTAAATCGAAATCCAAATATTAAATCTAAAAGTTAATTCGAAACTCAAATCTAAATGTTAAATGCAAATCTTATTAAATCTAAATGCTCATCTAAAACTAAATGTTTAATCTAAATGTTAGATTACAATTGGCACCTCATAGTATTGGCAGACGTGGAACCTAATATAGAACAAATGTTTAATTCCTTTACAAATCATGTCCAGCCAAATTAATTTACCACACAGGAACTGTCTGAATGACAGGATGTTTTTCAGTTTCATTGTGTTGAAACTGAAATGCACAGTACAGTCTTGTGCTTGCCTGCCCTTCCTCTGGGTTTTTCCTCCCAGTTTCATCCGGGAAAGAAATTTAGGCAAACAGAGAGTCAAAGTCATTCTGTGTCAAAGGGAAGAGGAGCGATCATGGGTAGACTGCACTTTGGCTGCTGTTGTGCCGAAAATATTAATAATCAACCGCCTTTAAAAGAGGAAAAATGTTGTGTTCTCTCCGTAAAGTCAAACTATTATAAGTAAACTTCTGAGAATTTACTGCAGCAAAGTAACAAGACTAATCGTGCTCACACAGCCTCAGACCCAGCACTGAATTTGGTTTATCAGCCAAACTGAGATTAGATTACCATTATACCTCAACAGATAAAAGGTGCATTATTTTCCACCAGGTCCGTGGAAGCATAACAGGCAGTAACCAGGGGCCAAATAATCCAACGAATCTGTCCTACTCTCGTAACAGAAAAATAAAAGAGGAAAATCAACTAGTTTGAAATTCTAAAACAAACTGTGGTGCAGTCATCTTGACCTCTTAAGTTAAACTGCTACAGAGCTGGTTAACCTAACCCAAAATAAAATAAGATCATGGTTCTCAGAGTTTGAGTAGAGAGCAGACAGTGGCAGAACATAACGTCTTAATTTCTTACATGAGGTCGAGCCCAGCATCCACGCTGTTGTCCTGAACCAGATCCTGAGCACTCTCCAGTTTACATTTTGCCATAGGAATGATGTTCACTAAAACTCTGGTGAAGAAAAAAAATACAACAAAATTGAAATAATGTAGTGTTTGTTATTTGGCAAATGAATGTATCTACACTCAGTGGGCAGTTTATTAGGTACACCGACTGCAGTCTGCTGATACCCTACAATACACCCCATCTTCATGAAGGTGCTGGTAAACTGTGTTGCACCCAGAAAGATGGACGACGTGTTTCCACTTCCTCCCACTATCCAGAAATGAAGCCAAAATATCCTGGATACAAACGCCACCGTCTTGAGCATTTGGAGCCAGAGTCTGGCGAATAGCGATCGAGGGATGGAGCTGCAGTATCGAGGTCACATCTATACACATGCTCAACCAATCACGGGTCAGTGTTAGCTGCCAATCGTGACCCTGTTTTTATAGCATAAAAAAACGGAACACTTGGACATACATCAGTGTGATGAGAACTACATAAATGTATCCTTGACAAATCCTTGAGAAAAATGTATTTGACATGTACATTTTAGTTTGGCCCATGTCCCATTCACTCACATGGGGGAGGCAAGGCTTATCACCTATACTGCAGCCAGACACCGGGGGGTGATTGAGACGCTTTGGCTTCAGTTTTGGGGAGCTGACATGTCGTCCATCTTTAAATACAGTCTGTGGTTGCAGCAGCACAGAAAGGTGTTTTGTTATTTAGCCCCCCCCCCTCACTCATTCATATACTAAATGGAGTGAAAAAAAACATCTATCCCTTTAAAATCAGTGCAGTTCATCAGTATCAGAATCTGCAGGCTCCAACATGAGGTTGCATTAGAAAGTCTCAGCCTGCATTAGTTTTCATTAAGTGTTCCCTATAAACTGATGACTGGGGGTATGTGGCGTCTCCTACATCTAATTGTTCTGAGTTGTTTCGGTACTTGCCTCAAAGACGGAGAACTGAAGTACAGAACACACAGCACAACCGGAAAGCATAGCAGCCATTTCCAAGCAGCCCTTAACCTCTGGGAAAATCTGCAGACAAAATTAGAAAAGCAAATTATGAATCTTGATATAGAGAGTTATGTGGAAGCAAAATCTCTTGAGAGCTGTCAAACCCTAACCCACCCCATTCTTGAAAGACTAAGGCATCCAACTTCGGTCGACCAATCTCCCTCTTGCCAAATAATTAAGTGGAGGCAGCTGTAGACGGAACGACAAAAGAGAGAAGGGAGAGTGTTACAGTTTCAGCTCAAATATATGTTCAAACTCTTTACTTCAGATTCACACTCACAATCAGGGCTTTAGTTACAGTCTGGTAGCCTGAGGCAAAATTGTGTCACTGTCCAAATACTTATGGAGCGGACTGTCTCTTCACCAAGGAGGTTATGTTTTCACCCCTGTCCGTGTGTTCGTTGGTTTGGTTGTAAGAAAGATTACACAAAAACTACTGGGTGGATTTCCACAAAACTGGATGGAAGAAAACAGTAGGCATCAGGAAATAAAATTACATTTTTGTGTGGATCATGTTTAGGGGACTGATATTTATGACTCAAATAGAAATTCCGATCTTCGAAAGGACACTGTTGGGCCTTGGTCTACTGAGTGCCCTTGTTTTAAGTATTGATACAACATCAAAGTTTTTAGAACTGATTACAAAATGACACTTACCTTGAATATATTTCAGTTTGCGCAAATGTTAAAACGAAAGTAAAACGAAATATATCAAACAATGCTGTTATCTATATAGTTGTGAGAATAAAACATGCAATTTATGCAGAAATCTGGATTTGAAATAAAAACAGATACAGATAACATTTCCTGTTTACTTTATGTCGAAGTAAACAGGAAACGCTGCTCATGAGAGCCGAGACTGAACCTGTCGTTGATGTCTTGCGAGTTTCATATTCAAGTTCTGCATGATTAATAATACTTCCCTTTGTATTGTAATACTTGTGAAAACTACAGCAAAGCAAGCAGGGAAACAAATCCATAACCTGGAAGAGTGTAGACTGGATCAGGGAGGGGATCGTTGCAGTATTTGCCAATTGTGCCATTACCATGATTCAGGTCAGGTGTACAACAAGCTCTTTCAATAAAAACCTATATGTTAACTGTGCACTGGGCCCATTCATGCTTCTACAGTTAGAAGTTTGTACTATTTTATTGCTGATCATTTCAAACAGGTCAGGATGCCAAATCGCAAATGTCTAAATTATACGTGCTCAGCCACAGTGTATTTTTAGAGCTGGGGGAAAGAAACCCTGCAGAATTAAACCCAAATTTCTGTCACATGGTCTTTTGTGGTCACACGAGTCCTGATTTTCCTTTTATCTCCTGACTTAAGTCCGAGTGTGTGAGCACTAATATCGCATCTCGGGTGCACGCTGCAGAGATGTCAGATTTAAAGCGAACACCTTGTAACGTGTCCTGCCGTTTGCGGAAGCGGCTGCCACATTGTTAACCAGCTGTAAAAGCAGTAAAAGAAGCGCCGCATCCAAGAATCGGACCAAATCTTCTCTGAAATTCACGACCAAAAACATCTTAATCATCTCGTAATCTCCTCGAAGTGTCTGTTTAAAGAATCAACAGAAATCGAGACATGTCTAATAGCTCGCTGCAGATGGAGGATACAAATGTGAGAATAAACCCACCTGAGAGAGGCAGAACGAACTCCTCCTATCCGCAATTCAATGGATACAAAGTACAATGACCCTGAGGGGAAGCAACTGAGACGTCACCCTCTGTTGACAGTTGGAGTTAACCCCAAAGAAAAGGGAGTGGCTCCTTTACAAAGTTCCCCTGCGGGCGTATCTTGGTAAGAACGCATGTGTCCCCTCCCCCGCAGCAGATGGTGTCAGTACCCGCAGAGGGAGACTGGAGGCGCACAAGAAGTTTTCGAGTTTATGTGTAAATTGTTGTACTGCTGACCAGTACCGCGCCAAATGTGCCTTTTACGCACTGGTGTCCTGTGTGTGTGTGTGTGTGTGTGTGTGTGTGTGGGGCACCTGACTCATACAGCCACACAATGTAGTCAACAAATAACTAATTCTAAAATGTTTGATTAATCTATATATAGGACAGATTTGAGTCAAATGTCAAATGAAGCAACGGTGGATCAAGGATCGGTAGAGATGAATTTTTGTATCTCTCTGTGTCCCACGCCCATCTGCATAAGCAGCCTAATAACTGACACACCTTGAATCATTTTGATATCTCAGTATGTAAAGCAGGGCGGGTGCCTGCGGGTAGAATGTAAGTTCAGTTTGACACAAATGCAGAAGTCACCGGAAAAAATGATCTATGTGGAACTGAATAAAGCACATCCTCCAACAAGGACCAACAGTCCCATCACATACAAACAAGCCTTATCACGAGGACCGTTGCCATACAGTGACTGAAACCACATTTAACTCAGCTAGATCAGGATCTTTATTTTCCCGCCTATATTGCACTCTCTCTTATCATGTCTGATTGCTCTCATCGTGATAATGTATTAATATGATGATCACAATATATAGCTGCTTGCAGACATGCACTGAAGTCCGGAGATCCTCCATAGTTTCTCCAGAGGACGTGTTTGTGTAAACGCAAATGTCCGAGTGAGAGCCTCCAGAGTTTCTGCGGACTTTCTCCGCCTTGCCTTCTAAAGTCTGCATGCTCAACGCAGTGGATAACCTCCTGCTGCGATGAGCATCCTTGAAAGGAAAACTGTGGAGAAAGTCCGGGCCCATTTCTCTGGAATTCCTCCACAAGGTCATGTCTGAAAACGGCTTATGACAGAAAGTTACAAAAATAAATTCCTGGATGCACACCTGGACTGACATTTTATGGATTTTTATGGACTACTTCATTTAAAGTAGTCCCTACAGGAAACACACATGGCTTTGATAATAATGGTGTTGATGAAGTATTGAATCCAATCCTGCACATTATGTTTATAATAATACCAGTTTATGTGTAGGAAGTGTTAACGTTATTTTACATTGTTCCACTGTGGTTTGGAACACCGACGCAGGTTTTGTTTTCGTCAGGCAACGCTTTCATTTCTCGTTTTGCTTTAGTTCCCCCCTCAACACCATGACTCATGGTAAATGTCCCAAGTATGAAAACACAATAACTCACATGCAGCAGATACAGCATGCTTACATCACAGGTACTCCATATGAAGTCGTGTATTCATTTTTTGACGTTAATGTGCCTTGCTGACTAAAGTTTCTCATTAATGAGGTAAAGCAGATTCTATTGAGACTTTGTGAGCACAGGTGATCGTCTGTTGTGCAGAGTCTGTTGGTATCTCATTTTAGCCACCAAACAGAAAGATGGGAGTGTCCTGTTAAAAGGGAGTGAGCTAAACAAGTGAACAAAGGCTGCTGAGACTTGTTTCAACTGGCAGGTTTCACTGCAGCTGAATAAAAGGTTGACCGAAACTCTCCTGTCTGATGTCTCTGAAACTTGTCCATAACAAACATGCCAGTTGAACACAAAGAGAAGTAAAGAGGCTTATGAAATGGGAAGAAACAACTGAATATGAAATGGGAAAACCTCAAGTGGTCACACAGCGTTCTACAGTGAAGTGGTGCAATTACTTTACTTTGAGTTTTTGTTTTCTGATATTTTATACTTACGACCGCACATTTTTGTTCCAGGGGAAGAATATCAGTTCATAAATTATCCGCAGTGGTGTGGACCGGGCCTCGGTTGTTATCTGGTGACCCTAAGGAGGGACGTGACCCCCTGGTTGGAAACACCAGACTGAACTATCCAACTTGACTAGCTCTAACAAAAGTGACACATTTAAGCATTAGTACATATAAAACTTTAATGATGCAGCAAACTTCCATTTTCTATATCAAGATAAAGTACAAATGTCCCGAGTGGAGAAGGATGTATTTGCTTTCATTAGGTAGCCGGTCCGACCAATTATTCTTAGAACTGCAGTTGAGCTCCTCCTTGTGTAAACCTGTTTTGTCCTTCCCTGTGTTTATAAAGTGAGATGGACACAGTCCAAAAAAGGGTTCAGAGAAAAGCTGTCAGGTCGACCTTAAAGAGTTTAAGAAACCACAACCACCCCAAGAAACAGATGATAGCTTCACTCAGAACTGGCTTTTCTTCTTCTCGAAGGAATTCGATGCTACACATGATGTTAAATGTCCGTATTCATTAGATAACGTCAGATCATTTCTTTAGCAGATGTTGCCAATGTTTGAAATTGTCTTTGAGTATCAAGTAAAGTGCTCTATAAATAAAATGTATTATAATATTAATAATTATAATATTATAATTATAATTATTATTATTATAACTAAGTTAACACAGTACTTTATTGAGTTGTGCATCTCAGGGCCACTTTCACTTCCCAAAACCTTGCAACGGTCATGAAGGGACAGAGGAGTTGTGGAGTTTGTTTCAGGTCAAGGATACTGATGCTCTAGTGCAGGGGTCTTCAACGTTTTTCAGACCAAGGACCCCCAAACTGATGGAGAGATGGAGCAGGGACCCCCCTACTATATATATTGTATAAAATTGTGTTTTATATTAAACTGGGCCTAGTGCCATGTATAAACATAGCTAGCCTGTTATTGTGCAGTCTCGTGCTGTTCTGCCTCCATTTATCTGTTCGCTACAATATGTCGGATTCATGTTGTGTGTATTTAAAGACACTTAAATTTGTGGGGAAAGAATTGGTTGGAAATAAAATTTAAAATTAAAAAATATATAAAAGATTGTCTAATCAACCAAATATTTGCTTTTACATGTATCACTGCTGACAATGTTCAGAGTATTCTGTCGATTTTTGATTAAAGAAAGTCGACACTATGTTGCCTCAGAACATAATGGTTATGAATTATATATCTGAAGCAAGTTTCAGGAGTCTGCTGAGTGGAAGCTAATGGAAGCTGCTTGGATATCAAACAACCACATCACAACACTGGTTAGCAAAAACACCAGCAGGGATGTGAATTATCATTTGTAGTGAATGAGCTAAAACACATCAATTGATCGGTTCTAATCAGATAATAGTTTTTTTTTATGTCTCTGTTGGTTTTCATCCCATTAGTTGTTTTCAATTCCTGTAAATCTCCAGTGTTTGCTGATTTGTGCTCATTTGGATGTGTGGTTACAAGCAGGATTTTATATTTTCATAGATACAAGGTATTTCCTGCATGCTCACATCACATCACATCAGACAGACAAATAAGATAAAACATCAAATAAACAAATGCAACTGCAGTGTGAGGAGATTGAGGATAGAAGTCGGGAGAGGAGAGTGATAAAGGGAGCAAGTGGACATGGATGAATGAGAGAAAGTTAGAGCCTTATTTCACAAAGCTGATCACGTCATCTGTTGCTCCACAGTGATTTTCTGTGATCTTAAGTTGGATGTTGAAATGTTGGGAGTACAAAAGTTATAAAAACTGTAGGTTGTAGAGAAAGAAGCAGCGTTTCCATCAGTTACCGGGAGTGACTCCATCACTTCAGCTAATTTGAATTGCTAGTTTGAATTCACCAAATAAACATCATTGGAGGTGAAGACTGCATGCACTTCTGTGAACCTGGGCAGGCCTGGGCTCAGAAGAGACCAGTAGTTCCTCTGCTTCTTCTTCTTCTTCATTTCTTCTTCTTCTTCTGCTTCTTATTCTTCTTTTCTCCTTCTTCTTCTGCTTCTTCTTCTTCTGCTTCTTCTTCTTCTTCTCTAAACAGCATTGCAGCTAAATCCACGGACACTTGGATGACACCACAGCTTTCTATGTTTGAAGAATCAGGTCGCCATTTACTTCAATTGAATTGGACTTGGCTGAAACACTGTTTACTCCTGAAACTCCAAAAGTGTTTTGTTGGCTCAAACACTTCACCCACCCCTCCAGTGGGATAGTGGTGGATTTTCATTTTTGGGTGAACTATCCCTTTAAGTTTGGTACAAACATTGACGTGGACTCACTGATTCAATTTCATTGGTCAAATAGGTCAAGTCACAGTGGCCTCTTGAATGTGATATTTCAATGAGTGCTTGAGAGAATTTCTTCATCTTTTGATCAGTTGTCAGTTGGACTAAGATTTTCAGATAAAGTCGTTACGTTTCAGTGGTCAAAGGTCACAGTGACCTTTTATGAATCTGGGGGGAAAAAGTGTGTAGAAATATGTACACGGAAACTGCACTGGTTGGCAGAGGCATACAACTGCAGTGCAGTAATTGTAGTTTATATACATTATGCAAACATTTGAAATTGTTTATATGCCTGTTACACCTGTTTCCTTTTAATTGCTGTTCATTATCATAGATATTACAAAGAAGTGTCAAAAGGTGTTGTTTAAACGCTTGTTTACAACATTCATTTTTTTCTTCCACATTCCAAATTCAAAGCACATGAAAACATCGAAAATGACTTGTTTTCTTCAAGATTGTTTTTTGTTTGTGTGCAGCCAGGGAAACTGAAGAAAGACTTGCACCAATACCTGTTATTTTTTAATCATTTATTATAAAACGGGCTGACAGTTAATATAGTTTATTTACAGTGTATATCATGCTATGATATAAAAGGCAAATGTAAAATGATAAAACAACTGAGTGGATCCTAGAGTTGTAACAAAGTTAAGGCTTAAATGCATAAAATGTCAACGCGTTTGTTCATAAAACAACAACAATATTATTCAAATAGGGTTGATGCCTCCATTAAACATTATAGCTGAAAACCCCACAGAGGAACCTCATTATTGATGTTTATTCATGTGGCAGCAGCAGAGTGGTGGGGACTTAAAACCACATTTATGTATTTTTCATATCCAAATAAATACAAAGTAAACAGAAGTAGTGTAAGTGCATCATTCATTGTTGGGAAATTAAATTGTTCAAAATTCTTTGAGTTTTGACAGATTTTTAAGCGAGAATTGAACTTATTAAAATTGAACTAATTTAGTTTTTGGTGTCTTACATGAAAAAATGTATAAATGTGCTTCTATTTTATTTCATTTTTAACTCAGTCATATTAAACTGAATACTTGTGTCTTCCTTTAGCATATTTTTCTAACACTGACGATTATACATGCTAATAAAAACACCCCATCTCATTTACGAGTCGCACATCCTGGTAAAGATGAAAACAGTGTGAAAATTACTGAAAATAAATGTTAACATGTCATTTAAGTGTTTATTATGGCCACGTGATTGTGAGGTATTGCAAACATTGACATAATTGGACAAGTGGCACAATATACAATCCATCGTATAAGCATTCATCTTTATGTTCAGTTGGTCACCGGGCTAACGGAAGACTATTTCTGATGCAAATACCTTTTTTTTCTCTTTTGTAAAGACTTGGGTAAAGAAAATAAAGGACCATATAAAAAAGACAAAGTGATCTGTTATAACGCAGAAAGTTTAAAAAGATTTTCCATGTAGCTGCCAAGAGCAAAACCACTTTACTATCATATAGAAAAAGACATTTTGGGCCCGTCATTTCCAGGCCCGAAAGTGCTGAGAAGTCATCTTTGGATGTCCCCAATAATACTATCTGGTCAGCAAGAAAGGAAAGGAGGACACACTCATTTAAAAGAGCACCTCTTCACAAGATATGAGGACAATCTGGCACATTTTTAGAACCCACTCATGGGTTCAAGTCCGTCAGAGGAATGCTGAAATATCTCAGGAAGGAAATGTGGGAGGATATCAGATGAGGGATATCCGTATAGGGAGGTTGGGTGACTCTGTCCTGTGGTGAGGCGAGTGATGGGACATCACATGTTCCACCACTGTATGCTTGGCCAGGTGCTTCATAAGATACGTCTCCTGGAGAAGAGAAACAAGAGGATAATCACACTTTTAAGCGTCGCTGCTGCAATAACTCCATATCTTAAAAGCAAGCTGGATTGATCGGCAACTCACTGAGGTGTATGCCCTGCCGCACATGCTGCAGCAGTAGGCCTTGGCATTTTTGATGGCGTGTGCAGACATGTGGATCTGCAGCGAGGCAGAGTCTGAATAGGCACGGTAACAGTTGGAGCATTTGAAGGGTTTGTCTTTGTTGTGCTGCCTCTGGTGAGACTTCAGCAGGAACAACAGAGAACACACAGACTGGAGTCACTTCCACAGCGTTGTGAAAGTTGTTGCCTCACAAACTTCATTCAAGCAATGTATGTTGCTATGTTGGTGGTAAAACAGCTGAAGGAGAACATTACTTAACGTTTACCTGCAGATTAGAGAGCTGAGTAAAAGCTTTTTCACACCCCGGATGAGCACATTTGTATGGTCGGTCACCTGTGTGGATCCTGAAACAGGAACAACAACAGGTTAGACAGATACAAATGAGGTAATGTGGCTGAGTAAACACATGGGCACAGACCTGTAACCCTACATTTTTTAAATATGTGCAACGTTTGTAATTGCAACAGTGTATTATGTTTAAAACTCTGTTTAAATGAAGCAATGGGAGATATGTTTAATGGTTATCAAACTTCTAAAATGGCTCTTGGACATATTCAGAAGAAAAATGTAGTCAATGTCTTCAGTATTATTTTTTACAAAAGATACAGTGATTTGACAAACTGGCTCATTATAAGAGTAAATGTGACATTATCTCCTGGAGGACGTCTTTGGTTCAACGGTTCATGTTGAGACCTGTGGATTATTACATCAAAACAAAACTATAAAAAAACAAAAAACTTTCTGTGAATGCAATACGCTTCTGTAGGAAACCAACATCCTGTGCACAACATTTTTTCTTTATGCTTTGTAACAACTGGAACTGATGTAGATGACTGTTTTTGGATTTTAAAAGAAATACATTTATAGAAAAACTGCAAAAAAAGCTTTTAATCTGTGATCCAAAGAACAAATTCCTCCATTTTAAGATAATAATAATAATAATAATAATAATAATAATAATAATAATAATAATAATAATAAAATATTTATAAAGCCCTGTTAAGAAGTGCTTTGAAAGCAAAGCAAGAAAAGTAAAAAAGATGAATCATCTTAATCCACCTCAGCTCAATATTTGTATGGAGATTTTATGCAACTTTTGAATAAAACTTCATGAACACAATGATTTATTCCAACGTCTGACCTGGTGTGCTGCTGCAGGTGGGAGAGCTGGCGGAAACATTTCTCACAGTAGGAGCAGCGGTAAGGTTTGACACCCAGGTGTATGCGCAGGTGCTGGGCCAGGTAGGACGCGTTCGCAAAGGACTTGGTGCAGTGAGGACACTTGTGAGCCTTTGCCTCTGTGTGTGTTTTAGAGTGAATCTGCATGTCTGACTTGGAGAAGAAAGTCAGAGGACACATTTTACACCTGCAACAACAAAACAGTGACAGAGAGCGGAGACATACATTAACAAAGTGCAGATAGACAAGTGGATCAGGGCTATACAGTGTAATTCATGCATTCATACAAATCCAATTGCAGTGTGGCTCATGAAACACTTTTTGAGTGTTTTATTGGTTTAAGTCTTTAACGGTTTGTGTTTCCTTCTTTGCACATTGGTGCAGTGGTTACCACATACCGTTATATTTTAACAGTTTTTTCAATTAAGTACAGAGGGAGCTTTGAACTCTGCTGTACTCTTCACTATCTAAAAAACACAGTGAGACATGAGTCAGAGGAACTTGACTCCAGTTAACCATTATACAGGAAGCATAACTGCGTGAGAGCAGCTGCATTAAAAAAAAAAGAAGATCCTGCCTCACCTGTAGGTCTTTCCCTCTTTGGCAGTGATGGTGACACAGGCTTGGTCGTTGCCCGAGGCGAGGATCGGGTAGGGCACCACCAACAGCGAAGACCCGTTCTCTGCCTTGATCCTCTTGCGGCCTCGCTCCTCTTTTGGAGGGGGCCCGAGGAGTCCTACAAGACCCCCGTTGTTTTTCCCAAGCTCCATCATGTGGCCACTGGCTAACCCTGAGATGAGGTGAGGGGTCGGCGCTCCGCACAGCCGACTGTGGCTGCTTGAAGTGGGCGTAGTGGGGGTGATGATTTCTGAGGTGTTGAGGTTGCCTGTTCTGGATGCCAGCGCGACACCTGGCGGGTGCAAAAATGAAGAGATGGACGTGACTGTAAAACATTATCAATGAGGTTTTACATTCACATTAAAATGCAAATAATAAAAGAATATAAGAACATCAAGGAGAAAATGTTGTATTCATTTTGATTTACTGAATGTGCCTAAAAAGATTATTTGCATATGTAGAAAGATATGTAGTTACATATTTTTCTATGAAAGGCCTATGTCGATCGACTGATTTGAAATGTACCAGAATGATGCTTTTAAATGCAAATGTAAATCCTCACTGATATACTGTATAAAAATACATATAGGTTGTTCTGTGTTTGTGTGTACATATATGCAGTATTTATTTACCTGATAATCCGTCTGCATTGGCATATTAATTCATATTTCAAATTCACTCTAATTTGAATTCTTTAACAGAGCCTGTCTGCATATACATCACATGGAACAGACTAAATAAATACTTCCCCTTGACAAACCGTTATCAGTGTTCATCAGTTCAAATTCAGATAATGCAAACTGCACATCAGTTTTACTGCCTGGCACTTGTTGGTCTCCACCAAACATTACACTCATATAATATATGTTTGTTCTCTGCATGGGTATTCTCTGGGTACCCTATCTTCCATGTAGATTGGGGTGAGATTACTTTGAAACCACTATAAAACATCATTGCCGTCAACTATAAACACACATAAATACGTCAAGGACAACAGTCTCTAAAATCATGATAATAAAGTTTGTCAAACACAGACAAACAGCTGGAGACAGAGTTGAGACGTTAGGCCTGTTACTTGGTCATTTAGTATTTTCTTTTATCTGACACCTTGATTGTAGTGTTTAAAAGGGTTGCAAATTGTAAAACATCTGAAACTGAGAAATAAATAAAATAGTCTGAGCTGTCAAAATACGTAAAAACCTCACAAAGACTGATCTCTATAGAAGTGTGAGTAACGTCCTGATTCTTCAACTGTAGATTAACTAATCAGGCAGAAGATAAATGACATGTAGACCCCCCCAACCCACGCTGAGAGCTGCGTGGTTACCTGAGACATGGTTTGTCCTGGACGGATGATCAATGAGTTGGCGCAGATGCCAGTCTTCCCATAAACCTCTGGCTTTTATAGCTGCCTTATCGTCCAGATTCAAGTTTACGTCCCCCAGAATACGACCTAGTAGAGATGTTCAAAAGATGCTTGTTTAAAAAGGAACACACAAAAATACTTTACATAAAATATTAAACAACTTATCTGACTGAATTCTCCCGGTATGGGGACGAAGAAGATATGTCTGTGTTCACCAGATTAGTTCCATATACGACCATTAACAAAGCATCAAAGATAAGATGTTTTTAACATAAGTATTTTTAACTGTGACCATTCTGGCTCCACTTTATCTCAGGCATACCAGTAAAAACCATAGACTGTAGATAAAGATGGTGGATCCCAAAAAGTTGATGACCCCCTTGTGGCTGGCTGCAGTATAGGTACAAGTCAATCTTATTTTTCCCAAAGATGTTTTCTGTCATTTTAGGTAGTTCTCATCACACTGATAATTGTTCAAATGATGGGTTTTCTGGTAAGTTTGGCTTTAATTAGCTTTTTGATGATATAAAAACTGGGTGAAACGTCATGATTGACAGTTGAAAATGACTCGTGATTGGTCAAACGCAGTGTGTAGGCGGAACCTCGATACCGCAGCTCCATCCCCTGAAGGCTACTGCACAGATTGTAGCTCCAAATGCGCAAGATGGCAGCTTTTGTGTGCAGGATATTTTGGCTTCATTTCTGAATAGTGGGAGGAGGTGGAGACGCTTTGTCCATCTTTATCTACAGTCCATGTTAAAAGCTGTGGTCACAGTTTGAGTACCTGTGACTGAGCTGGAGGTCGGACGGGCGTGCAGGGCGATGTCGGGCTGAGATGAGCCGTGGCTGTGGAGAACTTGCATCTGCTGGGCTTTGGACATCCCGTGCTGGCCACTTTCTACCTGACTGGAGGGAGTCAGCAGGGGCTGTTGGGAAGGTGCTGAGGCAGCGGGAAGATGTGGCGGTCTGATCTTCTCTGCCATCAGCTGCTCCTTGATTTTATTGATCAAGACTAGGTTATCCAGCTGACAGCCAGGAAACAGCATTTGTGACAAGAGAACAGCCATCGTCAGTTCAGTCAGTGTCGGTTTATGACACGATGGTTCCCTCTAATGGCTGACACCTGACATTGTCGTTACAACTCTCCCTGAATGTCTCTGAGGTGCAACAACAAGTGCACCAGTGGTTCACAACCTTTTCGGCTTGTGACTCTTTAAAATCAAGGTGTGTGAATCAGGTGAATAATTTGTTTAAAGGGAATTTCACAGCATACAGCATATTACTTGAAGCCAAAATGGAAGCTATCAATATTTCAAAATGATGTAAAAAATAAAACATTTATTTAACTCTCTCACATTCTTTCCTTTTAACGTAGCTCTTAATCATCTAATGTGGTCATTAATATATCCTGTATCTGTTCTCAACCCCCAAATGGTGAACCACTATAAGGATAGGAAGATATGGTAACATTACCTCCGCCAAGGAGGTTTGTTTGTTTGTTACACCCAAAACCACTGAGCTGGTTTGTAATAAACTTGGTGGAGGGATGTGGTATGGGTCAGGAAAGAACCAATCAAATTTAGTTTCGGATCAGGGGAAAAATCACAGTTTTGATTTCTGTAACATTGTGAGATCTGCATTTTTTTGTATGTTAACTGTTTGTAATGGGAATCATTCATGGGTACTGATCAAGTATATTTAGGGGACTGAAATCTATGAGTGTGTGAAATTTGCTGCAGCTTGATTGTAGGTATGGGGACTGTTGGGCCTTGGCGGAGGTATGGGCTATACTGAGTGCCATTAGTTACTTTAATCCTTTGTGTAATACTTATTTGCTTTCCTGCTGAGAGATAGATCAGAAGATCAACACCACTGTCACATCAGTATTGTAAATATGTAGCCACCAGCCAATTAGCTTAGCTTAGCATAAAGACTGGAGGAAACAGCTTGCAGTGTTACAGGTGGTTATGTACCCGACTATTTCTTGTTATCAGAAAATCTGTAAAAACATCAGAGTGGAATCAAACTTTTAACAGAACCATTGTCCAGAATAGAGATGAGCATATCTCCCAATACATGTCAAACTACTGCCATAAACATTTGCAAATGGTGCAATGACTTTTAATTACATTTTATTTTTTAAAAGTGTGTTGACAGATAAGTGTGGAAAGCAGAATCACTCACCTGGCCAGACATCGCGGTGGGTGGAGGCCAGAAATACGGATTATTAAAGCGAGGTTCAGCCATCCTGAAATGAAGGAGCAGACAAAACAAAAAGAATCAGCGCACCACTCAGCCTCTCCATTTAAAAAAGTGCATTGAGGAAAGTTTGAAAAACAAGTATAAGCTTGTGAAGCAAAATATGTTTTTTTCCTAACAACCCTCTCATCTTGCGTCCCATCACCTTTTTGTCTCACCTCAGGTTAAATGTTTCCTGTAAATCTATGTGCCGCCCTATTGTCAGTGTAGAAAACAGGGGTTGGAAACTTGTGTCAGTGGCTCTCCGCCCAGGCAGCAGCTGACTGTTTGATGTGATGATTTGGGAGAGCTGGTCCCGGTCTTGTGATGGTGCATTTTCAAAGACATTCTGTATCGGTTCTCCTCCTTGCCAAAAAGTGCAAGAAGAGATATAGTATCCTCATGCTTTCTTCAAGATGTTCAGTGATGTCAGCAAGAAAGTTTTTTTTAAATGACATTTAAGAGATGCAGAGTCCAGCGGCCTTTTTCTCTCCCCATGTTGCCTGAGACAGGCCCTCACGAGGTCACCACAGCTAGTTAGAGGACTCTTCACAATGGTTATCAGAGAAAGCAGAAGTGTAAGTGATGTGGCAGATGCTAATCTGTGGCTGTTGGTCAACTCCTACTGCTCGACACACGCAAACTCGCTGGTAACGCGAGAGTCCGATGGAGAAATGAAGTCTCACCTCAGAGTGCAAGAAAAGAGCTGAGTGATGTCTGAAGAGTTGAGAGGTCAGTAATTCCAACTAAAAAAGGTGAATATTGAATAACTTACACAGGGTTGCAGTGAAACCACATCTGTTTGTAAGAGCGTTTTTCTTTCTATATCTGGGGTTGTGACTGCAAAATAATATGTAACTTCACTTGCTGGGAGTCTCTTACTCATGACATCGTGAAGCATTGTAGGATCATGGGAGTTGTTGTATGTAAGTTGGGAGTTGTGTAATGTGCGGCGAAAATGAATAAACATGTTTCATTATGAGTAACCAATACAAACGATGGAGGAAAAAACAGCAGACAAGCTAAATGGATAAAGGTGTGTTATTCCTGTGTCTTTCCTTTGTGTGCCTGGAAGTTAAAGCAGGCAAAGCTACAGGTAAAGTGGATATGATGCAATTAAAAAGCAGACGAAATGAAAGGTCCTGTTACCTTGAAAAAAATTGAGAACTTCTCTGCAGGGTTTGAACCTTGTTGAAACATTTTTAGATAATTTAGGTACAGATGTCAACAATTTAACATAGGTCTAGTCATTTTAGACATTTAAAATAAAGAATTGCTACGTATTGTATCTTTAAAGATCAATGCTTGATCCAGTGGCTTTTCTACTGACCACATAGAAAGACACCTTTTAAATTTTCAGGCAGAGAGAGCTGCTTGCTGCTCCTGTTGCGATCTGAAGGCCTTTCTTTCCATCGCTTCTCTTTTCAGCCCTGTATGAGGTTCTTTTTTTTTTTTTTTTCTTTAAACATTTTGCATTGCGTGCTTTGGCGTACTTCACCATTCCGAAGTCTGTTTGGCTTAGCACAGGCATAACACAGTCCACGTCTGCGGGCCAAGACAAACAAAAACGATACGTCCAGGGGTACAAGCATACAGTAAAGCCCTCAGAATATTTCTCTAATGATGCCAGTGGGGATCAGTTTCACTTCCTGGAGGCTTTGTGACTCTGGGGAGCAGGCTCAGGAGTCTGACTGCTGCAGGACATCTCCTGTGTCACTTTTAGAAATGCCACACTTCACCTACAAAACACTTAATGATTGCAACAGGGTACCCTACACGACCATGTATGGTGGTACATGGACTATTTCATGTGTTACAATCCTTAAAATCAGCTGGTTCTTTTTTTTGCAGATACTGTTGATGTAGAGGAAGGTTTAAACTCCTTTACTTGTGCCACAAGACATGATGTTTTCTACATATGTTTCCTGCTGTGCGTTTGTTTGTTTCTAAGCAAGAAAACACAACCTGATGGATGACCACGAAACTTGGTGGAAGGATGTGGTATGGGCCATTAAATTTTGATGCGGATACAGATCAATGGATGAATCCAGGATTTTTCCCAGGAAATAATTATGGATTTTGATGGAGAAACATAAGGCACCAAAAAAGGCACAAAAGCAGATTTAAATGTGGTTAAATTGGAGGTTATGATTGTGTGAGGCGCTGTACGGTTCCAAATTAGGCTAGAAACCGACCACCAATGTGTAGCCGAGTTAATAAAGATTCAGTAGGGAGACCGTTTTTATGTATCTTTTAGTTTTAGAGCTATAGATAATCGTATCACATTGTATCATATCTTACTGATTGATCAGATTGTACGTATATCGTACCACATTATATCGCATAGTATCACATTGTATTAAATTGCATCGTATCGTATTATATGGATATGACTCCCTTTGGAAATGGTTTGTAAGATTTAACAAATAGAAAGTCACAAAATCAGCCACATCCTGGAAACACAAAAAAAATCATATTTATACTCAACTTATCTATGAAGCAACAGTAAATAATTTGATAATATTAATGGGTTCTTTTTTTGCATCTTATGAACTCTTGTAAAGGGAACCGACAGTTGTACAGAGATACTATAAACCGGCCAAGGCTACATGCTATTAATTCTGTAATGCCGGATGAATGGATGGATCTATCTCTGTATGGTCTGTTATAATAATGCTACAGATGGTTAGTGGTTAGTCAGGGTCAAGTGTTATCACAGTGGTGCCACACAGAACTATTTTAAATCTTAATATCTCAGCTGCAACAAGCATCATCAGTGAAACACAAGAGGACTCTGGAGAGATCCAGGCCTACTCCTCCATCTCTAAAAAAAGACAAAAGTTAGGATCAAGTCTTTTTTTCTCCATCTTTGTACCTGAATTATTCCTCATTCCCCCGAAGGAAGCAGGAGCCGATCTCTTCAAATCTTAAGAAAAAAGAAACCCGGAGCAGCTTGAAAAGCGAACACACAACATCTCCTCCACGGAGAGAAACGATCCTCCGCAGCGCCTCGCTCCTCCTGTCCGCCTGCCTGCCTCTCCCACATTCTCAGACAGTTTATTAAAAAATTTCAGACAAAAGGAAAACAAAAATGGCAGCCCCAGTCTTATTTTTATAAGCACCGGACGCCATATTCTGCAGATCTGAATATTATAAGCAGATACATTCTCCACGTGTGGCTCCAGCGCCGCCGCGACGCGCCCTGGATGGATGAGGCATATTTGCATTAAAGCCTGCGAATGATTGTTTACTTTGATTTGCAGGTTTGAATAGCCCGGCTGGAGGAGGAGAGAGGAGAGGGGAAAAAAACCCTGACACTTCCTACAACAATCACCAAGCCTCTGCTGAATGCTCCGCAGCCTCCGAGAAACACAAACCCAGACGTCGACGTTAATCCCCGCGCGTAATGGAAGCTTTGATTCGCTCCACGGTAGAAAAGAAACCAGAATCCTTCCAAATGCTGCTGTTTTTAAACGCAACTTTTGCATGACTTAAAAAAAAAAAAAAATAGAAACGTCGACCCCGGAGAGAGAGAGCGAGAGAGGGGGAGAAGAAAAGGAGGGAGAGAGAGGAGGAAGAAGGAGCAACATACCTGAAGCAGCGAGAGGAGGGATATTTCTTTTCTTTTTTTTTTATTGTTATTATGGATTAGTCTCTTCTTTCTGCTCGCTCTCTCTCAGTCGGACTTCAAACCTTCCGGGTCGCCTGCTGTTCACTTCTGGGTGCTGCAGGCGAGGAATTGTTCAGCACAACAACACCAGAGATGAAGCCGAGGGTTTTTTAACCCATTTCGTGGTTTTTCTGTCTGATTTGAACACTGCTGCTGCTGCTGCTGCTGCGGCTGCATGTGTCCGTGCAGCTGCTGCTGCTGCTGCTGCCACGGCACATGAATCCGTGCATGTGCCTGGGGAACTTCATGGTTACGCACGGTTCTCCAGCTAAAGTGGCAGTTTTTAATATTATTGCATGTGCGAGGCTCACTCATTATCACTGGTGATAAACATGCACAGACAGCACAACAGGGGGGAGAGAGAGATATATAGATAGAGAGAGAGAGAGAGAGAGAGAGAGAGAGAGAGAGAGAGAGAGAGAGAGAGAGAGAGAGAGAGAGGCCAGGTCCAGTATGAGTGTATTAATATGCTGCATCACAGGTGTCATCTAATCCAAGCTCTGTGCACAAGCTGCGCGTGTCACAGCCAGGTCACGACCCTGGTGTACAGTAGATATGAAGAGTAATCCTCTCATCAGCAGCAGCAGCCATGTGGCAGGATGAGAATGTGCCCTGTGCTGAGCTCAGCAGGAGATGGCACTGCTGCCACAGCTTCAGCCACAGCTTCAGCCACAGCTTCGGCCACAGCAGAAAACATGGTGGACTGTTCCTTTACACGTGATACCAGCCACACATGGCGCTGAGAATAAAAAAAAAAGATCTGCATTTCAGACTTATTCGAAATTTTATTTTACGAGGTTGAAACAATTTTACAGATTCTACTTTACGTCTTTTTGTGGCGCTGTTGAAGTTAACACACAGTGTGTATTCCAAGTTGTCAACATATTGTGTGTATTTTTTGCAGGCGGTCCTCAAACATTCTACTTAAGTGAAAGTACAAATAGATTAACGTAAATGTACTAAAGTCAAAGTTCCACATTGACTTGAATAGTAATCATTAAGTACTTGCTTTAACATTGACTGTAACCTAATACAACTTGCTTTTAAATGCACTTTTACTTTTTAAAGCAAATTTTTGAGTATAGTTCAAGTAGTTTTAATACTTCAAGTTTATTTAATTGTAGAAAGTACAGATATTTGCTGATTAAAAAAACCCCTGAGTAGTTCCTCTAGGAGAGCTCAGTAAATATATTTTATTACATCCCACAACATACTTTCCAACAACACCAATAGATTAGAATTTTCAATATTACTTAATGTTTGCACTTAACGCAGCACTCATGGTTGTTTCACACACATACCAAAAAAAAGACAAATACCTGTGTTTGCATATCCCTAACAAATGCAAAACTCCACAGAACTCCATGTCATATATTTGAAGTGAGTCAGAGTCACACAGATGCAAAATCACCCAAATGTGATGATGACCAATACAAAGCAGACAGAGCTTGTTGCTCTGATACCTCCGCACAATTCTCCTCCTCACAATTGACCTGAGCAAAATGTTTTAATGTTTTCTAATGTCATTTAAAATAAAAGTTTTTTGATTCCTATTGCTGAATGTATGCGGTTGTGTCCGCTTAAAATAAATATCTTGTTGATTATGTGATCATGTACCCATGACATTAGCAGTGCAGTTACTTAATGTGCATTTATTTGCTTTTCTAGAACTTTTCATCACATCACATGGTCTCATTGAAAATAAGTATTATCTTAAGATTCTTGAAAATTAATCCCGAATGAACTTATTAGAGTCTGAGATTAATGTTTGGAAATCCTAAAATGAAAAAGAGTAATTCATAGTTAAATTTATATATTTTTTGCAACTCACTCTATGTGATGAAACAGTTTGAGCTTGAGCTCCAGTCATACAGAAACAGTGCTGTGACCTGGCATTAAAACCAATGTATCTAGATGTAGTCAGGGATCAGAGTTAATGAGCCAGTGTTCCCAGGAGAACAATATGAATGAATATTGTCCCTTGTTGAAAAGGACCTGTCCAAATACTGCACGTTGGCTATTACTGAAGGATAATGTTAATTATGATGCACAGGCAACATTATAACAGGATCTGAAGTTAAATAAAACACTGAAATACACAAATTAGTCATGTGTCTTGACCCCATTAAACTATTAAACCTGTATCGACTATCAAGATAAAGAATGTTTTTCACAGTAGCATTGTCTTCTGTCTAATCCTGCTTCATGCAACACCCTGAACATGTGTTTTCTATAACCCTTGAAATAACATACAGCAGATTCATAAGGTGGGTGTAACGCAGATATATTAAGACACACACACCTCACTGTTGTTAGACTGGTTTTCTTGAGCGTGCAAACGCTGCCACACCCTCTGTGGTGCACAGGTTCTCTCACTTCCACACAGGCCAGGTGCAGGGAGCACAGGAGGGGGGGGGGGGGGGCGGGAGGCAGGGTCATTATCCCCCCCATCAAGAGGGTGGAGCAAAGGGGGGGTGGGGTGGAGGGGTGAAGGGAGCGGATGAAACATCTGAAGCTCATATTGACATGTTGCTCTGACGGCTCCTGCCAGCACAGGTAAGAACTCATGAACTTCCCAGCAGGTGACATTTTGTCACATGTAGTTAGAATTTTCTTCAATGACCATGTGATAGAGACAAAGGAAATGTTTTATACAGGTTGAACCAGTGTGATTGTTCAGTATTATTGTCAGGAGGTGGACATGTTTACAGTCTTGTCACAGCTCCAGATTTGTGTGCTCACATTACTGAGAGGTTTAATGGCACTTGTTTATTTATCTATGCTGTTGAATATGTTTTAATTGAATTCAAATATTATCATATATGCTGACAGAGGAAAGCTGTTGTTATTCCTGAGTTTCTTCCTTTTTGTGATCAACTGTAAACAGCTGTGTAGTCCAGGGTTCACTCCTAATGTACACAATGAATTATTGATCTGCAACCACAAGGCAGAAACTCTCACTCTAACTAGAATTATTATGTCAAGTTTGTGTGAGTTTCACAGAAACTACAGATTTGTAATTTCCATTGTTGGAGGGTTGGCATTCTACAGCTCCTTCACCTTGTGGCACAAAGATAACAAGTTTTCCAGACAGTGTGTTGACCTGTGTTTGTGTGTTGTTTTGTTGTAGACATGGATGGTGTGTTGGAGGGAGCAGTGGTGTTGTGTGTATTTAAACTGGCCTGCAGTCTTCTCTTTGTGCCCTCGCTGACCGCCTCCTACAGCCCTGTCGCCTTCTGCTGCTGCTGCCTCCTGGTCTTCACCGACTTCCTGGCTGCAGGTGACGATCAGTCATTGTAGAAGCATCACAGATTAAAAAGACTCTGTCAGTCCTGCATTCACAGAAGTACAACCACTAACATTTACTTCAAATTACCACACTCATGAAGCAAAAAAGCCCCTTTCAGAAATGTTCAAGGTTTCAAAAGTATCTTTTTTACAGGCACAAGATGGTATCTTATTGCACAAGATACCATCTTGTGCAATAGTTACAGCTTTATTATTCAGATTAGTACATTAGGAAATACCATCTAACTCCAGCCTGTGTAGCTCTACTTACCATAACAATGTCACCTGCATTATGGGCATTCAGGGACTCTAATGCATCATATTTCATAATTAACAATTAACTATTTCTGTTTAAAAGAATATTTCACTCAAAATGTAGTAATAGTGGATGGGAGTATAGGACTTGAGTAAATGGAATTAGTAACTTTCCATCACTGCATCTGAATGGTTGTTAATTAACACTTAATGTTAGGATATAAATAAAACAATGACACTCAAGAGAGCACATACCTCCACCAAGGCCCAACAGTCATCATTTAAATTCACAAGTTGTGGATTATTATTGGCATCTGCACCAAATTGCACACGCTTAAAAAAAGAATCAGTCCCTTAGAGAAGTTGGATTTTTTTACCATCAAGATCCATGAATAATTCTCAGAGAAATCCCAGAACATGTTAAAAACACCCTGACTCACAATGTTACAGGGAAAAAGGCAATTTCTTTATTTGCCTCCTAACCCTAAGGGTTCTTCCCTGACCCATATCATATCCTTCCACTAAGACTAGTGGAAATCTGTTTAGTAGTTATTGCGTAATCTTGCTAACTATATAAATAGCTGGAGCAGCATGTAGCCCTGGTTGTGACCACTGCGCTAATCCAGTCCAACCAGTATCAACTAACTCGCTGACACAACGTTTTTCTCACAGTGTCTCTGAGTTTCCTTTGTGTCTTCGGGTCCTGGGTGACGGCTCCAACCCCACCGGGTGATGTCATTGCCCTGCGTTTCCTGCTGTTCCTCAGCCACACGTATGGAGCAGTGCTACTCCTGATCACACCTCTGATCGCTGTGGAGACCCTCACCAGACTGCTGTGGCCTCACTCCGTCGTCGTCGCTCACAGGGCCAAGAGTCAAACAGTGGACGATGATGGAGAGCATTGTTATACAGGAGAGGTAGCCGAGGAGGAGGAGGTTTCGGAGGACAGGAGCAATCCAGACAAAGATGAAGGGTTGTCTTGTGTAACCGGCTACCTCTGCTGCCTGTCAGTGTGGGTAGTCGTCGCCCTGAATGTCAGGTGGCGATGGAAGCTGCAGGATGAGTGGGCTACCGCCTGTTTGCACACAACCAACTCCCTCATCAGATGTTTACCCAACCTGTTCAGTCCCATACCCAGTGCTGTGAGTCCCTGCTGGGCCATGGCCTTCCTCTCCCTTCTCCTGCTGCTCCTGACCACAAGCACAAGCCTGCACATGCGACACCTGGCCTCTGCACATATCCAGACGCATCAAACGAAACGCAGGCTCAACAATAACAGTGACAGTTGCCGGCAAGGCCTCGTTCCAGTCCTCTCTGCGCCCACCAAGCCTGTGAACCGTGGGATGTCAGTGTCAGAGTCGGCACAGTGTGTTGACCCAGAGAAAACAGAGAGCAGCTGCACTGTTCACAGAGCATATTCCTGGAACATTGAGCAGATGTTAGCGCATCACCATGGAGACTTTGTCCTCATCTCCCCTGGGTGTTTGTCTGCAGAGCGGGGAGGACATGAGCTCGAAAGGACAAAGAGAGGTGTTCCTCTGGCATTTATCACGGAGGGACATGTGGACTCACAATTCAGGAGCCAGCTTGGGTGGCGGCGGTGGGGTTTTCCCTGCCTGTGGGTGAATGTAATGATAGGGTTCATGGGTGTGCTCTCCATCTTTGTGCTGCCTCTGAACCTCAGCATGAACATTTTTCTGATCAGGACTATAGAGACACTGCTGGAGCTGTGTGTCACATCTTTGGTTTCATCTGCAGCAAATCCAAGGGACACATCAGCCTCTCACAATGAAGCGTTTGTGTAAACAGCAGACCGGTGCGAGGGAAACGTGGATGCCGATAGGAGGCTATTTGCAACCGAATCACCAGATTAATATTGCATGTGTGCCGAGTAGACGGCGGGTCTACCTGTCAAAACTGGTTTGGATATTGTGTAAATAAGCATTACTGAGCAGCTATTTGCATGTGAGGAATAATATGTTGAAAGTGCTGAAATGTGCTGAGGAGGCAGGTTGAGGCGTGTCTGTCAGAGAGACACTAAACCCTGACTGAAACAGATGGCTAGAAGGTCTTCTTTTACTATTCAGAGCCTTGAGATCCGCGGCGATTTGTCATCTCCCAGTGTTTTACAGACTGAGCCTTTCCAGTGGAATACAACTAATCCAGGGGGAAACAGTGTTTCTGAAAGTAATGATCTGAAGTGTGCTGATGCTGCATCGCATAATCCCTGCAAGACGCAACCTATAAATAAATGCTGAGTGATCTGAGGATGAACCACATGTTGTTTTCCTTCTTTGTAGTTGTGTCTCTGTTGGTTTAAAGGGACTCTGCTGCTCCTCAGAGGTGGAAAGTAACTAAATACTTTTATTCAAGTACAATTTTGAGCCACTGAGTACTTCCATTTTATGCAACTTCATATTTCTGCTCCACTACTTTGAGAAGGAAACGTTTTTTAATCTTTACAGCTTTGATGTGACAGGCATAGTTCCTATAGTTCCTTTTCAGATTGAGATTGTACATACAAAACAGGAAATGTGTATAAAATGGTGTCTTGTGAGTCCCCTGTCTTCCCTTTTTGGCCTGTGATTAATACGCAGCTTTGTTACATACTGTATCTATCAGTCTGTGGTTTAAATGGTTTCATTCAAATAACAGTTAGAGGCCTAAATATGGCAATTTATCATATTTCTGAAAGATAAGAGAAAAGCTTATCTTCAAACTTGTGAAGATAAACATTTCCTTTAACAAAAACAATATTTAACATTTATGTTATCATGTATCAACAGGTGGCACAGGAGTAGAGCGGTGAGTAGTGTTGCCTCAAAGCAAGAATGTTGTTGCCTTTGTATGTGGAGTCTGCATGTTCTCCTCGTATCTGCAAGGAGTTTCTCCAGGAACTTCAGCTTCCTCCCACACTCCAACAATTGTAGACTCTAAATTGATCCTAGCTGAGTGGTAAATAATAATAATAATCTGTATATAAACTGATTTGTCCCAGTTGCTCTTCTGTGGTCAAACAGTTTTCTCTAATGAACTAAAGAGCTAAAGAAGACGAGAGAAATGCCAGGCATCAGGAGGATTTTCAATAAATGACTTTGATTATCTGTCAATATCCCTCTGAAAGTAGAAGCCTTATTTATGAGTCATAATCTGGCTGCACTGCTGACGCGCGCTCATCGTGGCTGAGCTGACAAGTGTTGTACTCGAGAAGTGAGCAGGGACACACACATCAACACCAGAGGGCACTCCGGTACAACAACAGCTCGGCAAGACTGACACCCTGCACCTCCAGGCTCCTACAATGTGTGATAGACGAGCTTTAGGATGTAACAGGAGAGGGATGAAGGGGATTGAGGAAACAAAGGAGTGCAGTCGTGGCTGTGATGGAGCCAGAGGCCTGCACAGTGCACACCTCCCCTTTCACAGGGCAGAGACCTGTGCAGACAAATACTACTGCAGCACACATTGCCAGGTACACCACGTACACCTCTGCGTGTGCCTTCATGCTTTTTTCTTTTCTTTTTTTAGAGTCAGATGATCCCTGATGTATCCATAGGCAAAGTATTGCCTCATAACTGTAACCCGTTCCACCGACGAGTGCCAGACCAAACAGACCAAAGTTTAATGAGCGCTGTGCTTTTCTGTGTCTTTGAGGACTTTATGTCAAATTAGGCCATGATGACATGAAAGGGAAATATCTCAGTTTCTGTAAGTTTCCTCAGTCATTAGTGTCTGTTCAGAGCAGGAACTGAGCTCTGTGAATGTTAAGGTCAAAGGCCAATACCAGTTGAAATACATTGCTTCCTAATGGTGTTGAATTGCCTGGCTTTTTAGGTTTGTTCAGCTATCCTTGGACTTTGCGATCGCCTTCCATTCATGCCAAACCTTAATCCTAACCTAAGCACAAACACACACACAGACACACACACATACCAGCAGTCCAAACACAAATAAGTAAAGAGGAAAATCTGTCACAACATGAAGCTATAGAACAAAGATTACCTTGATTAATATAATCCATTATTGATCAGTAGATAATATTTACCAGTGTGTTTCTGAAATTAAAGCATAAAAAATTCATTATACAATTATACAAAACAAAGAAATGAATCTATAAATAAATCATGGAATCTGTTCATCCATAACATTATCTACATCCCAGCTGACATCGGATAAGAGGCGGGGTACACCCTGGACCTGTCACCAGTGAATCACAGGGGCAACGTACAAAAACAAAAAAATATTCACACTATTAAATCATAGAATCTACAATCTTAAATTTAATCATCATTACATTTACTCATCCAGCCGCTGAAAACACTGACAGGGCTTTTTCTACAATGGAGACATAGTTGTTCAGGTCTGCCCAGCACTTCAGCAGAGGTTCAGAATAATAATATTTTGCGCTTGCAGGTTGCTTTACTTTCACTTTCAGGTTCAGTTAATCTGAAACCTGCTCCATGTGGTTTGAATCTGGAGACTTCCAGAGTTTTGGGTCATTATCTGGTTGGATGAAGCCCTGAACAACCAGTCTGTCTTGATAGCACAACTTCCTGCAGTAGAATAGTGTCCTAATAGTGCATCAGATTGTGCAGTAACACTGTGAACAGTTTGGTGACATGAACCTAAAATGATAACTGCAAACATGTGCTTTTTCTCAAACTGTGGGCGGTATATTAATGGAGAGTATGTTTCCAGCACTGAGGTGGAGTAAAACATATTATTGTAATGTATAATAATGTTCCTCAAGTGATATTTAACCTATTATAAAACATGTACAATATAAAGGGGTGGTAGATCTTTTCATGCTTTAGCAGAATTATAGCTGCAGATCTTCTTCTGTAACTGAGCCTTCATTTCTACTTTTTTCCATCACTTACAAGATTAAAAACGTTCCACTCGCCTCGGGAGGGCCACATCAGCCTGGAATCAGATACGGGTCTCTCAAAGGAGCGCTCAGCTGAGGATTTAATGGACACTTTCCCCTCGGGTAAGACTCTCTATTACAGGACGGACACCTTCTCCTTGGATAAAACTGTCTCTGTCACAGGAGCGAGTCGGAATCAAAGCTGAAAATATGAAGCCACTTGTCCTGAGGGTCTGCTGTGGATAGATGTGGGACTCAGCTCCAAACTTTAGTTTGTTATGGAGCAGCTGTAATCATGATGCAACAAGACTCAATATCTCTGGAGTGTGAAATAATAGAGCAGCGAGATACAAAGCCTCACACACAGACACACAGTATGACTCAGATGTTCACTTTTGATCGTGATTTCAAACCGCACAAGGATTTCTCCTCCACGTGTAGCGACTGGTTATTCAGACGTGCCACAGATGGCAAATGAAGAGGATTGGTTGTGACTCACCCGCAGTGAGGGAACACTTAACACCGGCAGACATCTTTCTTATTCATCATGTCACACGCCCGGGCCTCGGCCTCTGCCAAAAAAAAAAGGAAGAGTAACAAAAGACAGTGCAAAACCTCCCACTTCCCTGGTGAAGAGATTAGCAGAGCTGAGAGTTTGGAACATCTCACCTAAAATATGTTTAGGTAACAGGTTTTTAGCTCTGCAGAGTCAGTCTGTGCACAGCTTCGTTCTCAATGAATACGGTTACACAAACTAATATTCTCATATTAACCAGATTAAGCCGATAACCTGAATAACAACTGCCATGTTAATAGTATTTTCTGTTTTTGAATAAGGTCATACTCTTGAGTGACAGTAATGTAGAGTATTCCAATGTTACTGTTTAGACATTTATACGTTTTTATTGCATTATAACGCACTATTGGACTTTTCACAGCATTTTGCAACAATGACACACAACTGCTATGCTATAAATGCTAAGCCATTGAGAACATATTTAACACAAGCTAGTTTTGTGATATATTGATCTATTTTGACTTCTAGCTGGTTCACTGTCGGTAGCGACAGGTGCTCCGGCGGAAGTGAAGGGATCAAATGTAACTTTTTACCTGTTAACTTCTTTGCAGGTTACCCGCTGGTGCAGGACTCTAGCCTTAGTTCTTCTTTGTCTTTAGTGCTAATCAATTAGCAATTTTTAGCATGCTAATTTGCTAACTTAAGATACACCTGATATCGATATATGTTGCCATTGTTAGGATTTATCCTGCTGGTGTTAGCATTCAGCTCAACCCCCACTATGGCTGCAGATTGTGTGTCGTTTGGAAAAGAATTTAAGTTTGAAGATGTAAAACCATGTAGTATTATACGAGAGAGAGTAAGAGAAAAAAATACACTTTTTATTTAAAGAGTGTTCAAACACCTGAGTTGGAAACTAGAGATGTATCAACATTAACTCCAAAACTGATCTGGAGATGTTAGGTATCTCGTACTGATCTAGGTTCATTGATCTGGTATCAGGTGAGACTTCCACATTTAATATTAAATACGCTTTCTTTGTCAATGTCACTATAAAATTTGATCTTCCCATCAAAATCACTCGGTCACAGCTACTACCAGACAGTAGATGGATGACGCAACTTCACGTCGTCCCATTGAACAGAAACTGAGCTAAAACTCTCTCGTTTAATGGGTGCTGCCATCTAGTGGTTTTGACGTCATTTAGCGCCAGAGTGTGTTTAATAAGACCCAAGATGATGGAAACAATCTTTGGGAAAAATCTGTTTAACATGTCTTTAGTTCGGTTTATAACTTATACAGCAGACATGTCCATGTTTTATATACGGTCTACTTTTACAGCTCATGTTACTCAAATAAATTCCAGTAAGTTCCACTCAGAGGAGGGCACAGATTTGAGAAAAGGAATGCACTGATGTGGGATCAGTAATCTGTAAAGGAATTTGGAGAGCAGAAATGTTTTTATCTATTGGTGATGCACAACGTTGCTAAACCAGGACAAAAGCTGAAGAGATTGTCTGACTTTCTCAGTAATTTATTGTACATTAAAACATTTCCCACAAACCTCCAGCAGCAGAAGGACACCAGTGTGTTCACACAATGATGGGTGGCCAGCGGCCATCATCAAAAGACACAATCATCATTTCAATCATTAATAATTACCATCATCAAAATCATTTTACCCACCTGCAGCACCAGCAACCCGACACCATCTCACAATAATCTCCTTCTTGATATTAAAACATAAAATCTTGATGAAGCCGACCACACTAAGGTCTGCAACGCAGAAAACTGGCGTCAAATTCAAACATGTGTTCTACCCTGCATGAGCCCTGCTGGTTGGAATTTACTTTCAAACAACATTTTAGATAACGACAGATTGATCAAGGATAAAATAACATCGTCTAAACCCCACATTCATAAATAAATCCTAACCAACTGAAACAGACAGATTTGCTGAGTAATTCCCAGTTAAACTAGTTCACCAGTTTTACTCAGCATGTTACTCATTTTCTGAGCAACTCAAGGGCCCTTGCAGATCCGTGCAAGTTAAAGCAAAGACCTGGAATCCTTTGCACATGCTCACAGTTTGACCCCAGTTTGCATCATACTGCACATACCGGAATAAGATCCTACAGAAACGAGGGCACTGCCCAATTTTCTTTTAAGTGGACAACACAGACTATACATACACATAATGCAAAGATGTACAGTGGCAAAGGTGAGGTGACCCCCTATGTTCATTCAGAAAAATGAGTTATATTCAGTCGGATTTCAGCATTTCAGAAGTATTCTTGGCCAATTCATGGGTATATGCTGAGGGATTTCAAAATAACAGTTGAAGCTGGCAACTCAAACACACTGTGCACACACCCATACACACATCTCTCAGTATGCTGGACTTGGCTGAGGGACAGGAGCCTCTTAGGGCAGATTCTGTAGGACTTGTTTACAACTGATGACAAACAAGAGCGTTTGAGGCCCGCGGGGCAAAGAAATAAACATGAGTGAGCCGCAGAGGAATTATCAGCTATTTGATCATTATGTAACGGAGCAACAGCCACGGGAATCCCAGGATTACACAGTCGGGATAAAGTCCATCAACCATCCATCCAACCAACCGTCCATTCATCCATTCTGAAAATTGCCAAATCCTAAAACAGACAGCCCTACAACATTAAGATAAATGATATGATTTGAAATAATTGTGAACAGTTGGTCTCTGCAGCTTTTTTTAAAGCAATATTTGATCTTTAACGTTTCAGAATCTTACAACCAGGGGTCTCTGCCTCAAATACCCAGATGATGAGTATTTAGTATTCTTTTGATTCAAAGATAAAATGATCAAACTCCTGTGACAGAAATTTGCTTCAATTCATTATTTAAGTAAAAAAAACAACAAACAAAGGTTAAGTGTCAGCATAGAATGTGGGTTTTGGGCAAAAAAAGGGAAATTAAACATGAGCCAGCATGAAGATAGACTTAATCCTTTTCACCATTGTTACACCATGTACAAATATTTAAGAACTTATTCAATAGCAGCACATTTCTGACCAACCTCCACCTTCAAACGGACCTTTCTATCACGTGTGGGTAGGACTGGGACAGGGTTAGGGGTGGGCAGCCTATGAACTACTTTATCATTCATATGATTTGTTTTAGGTGATGTGGAGAGCCGCTGGTGCACATAGAAATGGGAGCTTTCCTTGTAATGATGTTGACTGAACAGACACACGAATGTGATCATCGTCTCGGATGGAAGTAAAAAAGTGCAGACAGACTTGACAAGTTCAGGGCGAACGACAAAACAAAAGCCAAAGATAGGAAAAAAAAAAAAGAGCAGACTACTGTCAATCACATTCCACAAACAAAGCAAAGCCAACTGTACAGCACAGAGAAGACACGTGCCTGGACAGAGAGGGGACTTCAACCCTGATGAGCTTGATAAGGGGAGTGGTGCCCCCTGGGAGTGTGCAAGTTGGGCCTGGGACAGTCACCGTAAGAGTGGAAATCACTTGTTTTTAACACGCTGCCACAGACCCCAGAGAAGCCCAGGGGCCCCTTTCTCTCTCCATTTCGTGTCACCTTTTCAATGAAAGATGTGGAATGAGGCTCAAATGCAGGCCTTTACCGTACAGTCGATTTCAAGTCACAAAAGAAATAACAGCGTGGGTTTTAAGAGCAACATCAAGCACAATTCTTAACACAGAACTTAAAGGAATAAACATTTCAAACACCTTATTAAACACTTCTTAAACTTTTTTCCTACACAAGTCCTGCAAATTCAGGATGGAAACATCTGTGAGGACAATCACAACCTTAGAAGTGTGTCGCTCTTATAGGCGCACAGTGTTGATTCGCAATGGTTGCACATTCTTGCCGTTAGCATGGCTTTGGCCGGGGCTGAAATAGGGGAAGACCTTGGTGGGGAATTTTTCTCGGTAGGTGTAGAGCCAGGACATGTCGTCTGCATTGTAAAAGATGAGCAGGCCTTTCGGGTAGTCCAAGTACACGCCCACCTTCTCCAGCTTGCTCTTGACGTTGAGACGGGTCCAGGGCTCGGTGCAGGCACTGTACTGGTTCCCGTCGTGCATGACAATGCAGTAGAAGCCACGGGTCGGCTGGATCTGGATGCTGCCCTTGCGACTGACCGTCTCGTTGGCCACCCCGATCATCCACTGGGTCTTCTCCGACACCATCACTTCCCAGTAGTGGACACCCGAGGCAAAGCCCTCAGCGCCAAGAACAGACACCTCCACATCAAAGCGGCGCGGGGAGTCCTGCAGTGGTTGCGGATGGAGATTCCCGTAGGCCACGATGGTACAGTCATCTGAGAGGATCAGTCTTTGGTGGGCTGTGATGTGATCGAGGGTCAACGCTGCTGGCACTGAGGAAGGCGAGAAAAGGGAGATGAGGGAAGAGACAGCTTTAGCTCTGAGACTCAGCACTTACTTTTACATTTAACACTGGGGAGAGACAAAAATCGGCTGAGATAAACAGGACATACAAGTAGAAAAAAACTAAATCAATCAGCTTGGACAAACAGAAAAGAGCAGCGTCACTCTTAGCCCCTCATTTTGATTTATAGTTGCCGTGTACAGTTTTGTGCTGAGACAGTGCGTAAACACATCCTGGCAGCTCGGCCACTTCACAGCAGAAGTGAGGTCAGGGTAATAAATCACAGGAAGCTTATAAAAACAAAGGACACGGTCTGAATGTATATACTGTAGTTTATATGTTCAGACAAGGATAGTACTGAGGATGAACATTTGTTTGACGCTCCTCCATCCTAAAAGGGAACAAAAGAAAGCACATTTTGAAGTCTGCAACAGAGCAGCTACCATTTCATCGAATTTATTTATTGATCAGGGTACCAAAAATATCCCTCCTGTGTTTTTTGTGTGCTCCATTTCTATTTGTGTTACCTGCTGCAAGTAGTTGAGCATAATCTCCACACGTAGCTGCTCAAATCTCTCACAGTTGTTCTGTTCTATTGGAACAACCTTCTACCAATAGTCTCCAGGTATTATCCAGACTAAAAAGAAAATGATAATGATTCTTTTTTCCATTTTGTAATCGTTGCTCAGTACTCCACTTTATTTCTTTATTCGTGCATTGGACCATAGACTGTAGAAAGTGTTGACTGCCTCCAGGTGACTGGCTGGCTGCAGTATTGGCATAAATACAGCCTCCTTAATGTAAGTGGATTGGACATGAACCCCCAAAAATGTCAAAATGCACATCAAATACATTCTTCCCAAAAATCGTCGTTTCAGGTCCAGGTTCAAGTTTTGTTTTTGATTACTTACTGTATATGATTCTATAAAAGTGGGGTGAAACATCATGATTGACAGCTGAGACTGATTCATGATTGTGCAGACTGGTTCCAAACAACGACTGGGTGTGTGATGGCAGCGTTCCAATCCGCAATATTTTGCACAAATAGACCATGTGAGACATGTTTTTTGTAATGTGGCTGACCCTGTAAGACCTACAACCTAGTGGAAACATTACAGTATATATATATATATAACCCTACTGCCGGATTTAGAGGAGGTGATCAAGGCCTATGTCCTGTGGTACACGATGACGGATGGCTTGTTATTGTATGACACACCCAACTGCAGCTTGACTCTTATTTCAGGAAAACGAAACAAGGCGTTATGCAACAAGTGAGACTGTGAGTAAACCATGATACATTTTTTATAATCTGTTTTTACCTTCATGCATAAACTACAGTCTTTTACAGTCAAGTGCTCTCCTGAGTTGTATAGGGGAGCTCGGTTTGAGCACTATCAAATGATTTGAAGAGTGCAAACAATACAGTGAGGAGGTAACTACGGCGAGGGGAGGAGACGCTGCAGCTCGCTCCACAGACTCCAGGTCGGTAGGAGGCTGTTTGATGGTGCAGTTATGTGGTTTTAGGGAGAGAGAATCTGCATCCACGTCTGCTGTAAGCATTCGGTATAAGGAAACCATACCAGGCTGAACAATAACGACTATAAATAGTGGATAAAGGCACCTTTCCAGTTCCTCTGTATTTTTTATTAGGTGGGATAAATGGAAGTGAAACGTCTGGCACTCGGCCAGCGGACAGGACAATGCCTTCTCCACTCAATGACATCTCCAGTGTTTGTTACAATCAAGCCATTAAAATTTCATAAGCTGAAAGCCTCCTTGTGCCATGCAGAGAAACATGCCACTATACACACACATCAGCAGAGAGGCCATTCTTCCTGGTGAACATGAAAGAGAACCCACACTGTCTGGTAGTTATTCCCACTAACCCCTCGGTGACAGCGATGGCTGAGCGATGATGGGAGGAATGTCTTTGTTGTGTCTCTGGCAACCGCTGGTGATGGATTGTAACCAATTGTTCCATTTGGCAGCCACTCGAGGGGAGGCCAAAAAACTGTCTTGCCTCCCCTCGGCTGGCAGTGAGCTGAAATGGGAGGATTGACTGAGTAAAAAAAAAAACTTTATTATGAACAATCTCCTGTGAGAAAATGATAGCTGTAAGGCAGAGGGAGTAGAGCTCCTCTCAGCACTGTCAGCTGAAGAAGGGCATTGCTGCCTTCCAGGTCTGACTACCATTTATCATCCGAGGATGGAGAGAAGCTCAAAAAATGTTTGAGACGCTCAGCTACCGTTTTCTCTTACTGAAAGTGTATTTAAGAAGATTGATTCCACTCTCAAATCTTTACATTAAATATAAAGCACCAGTCAGGAAACCATTAGTCGTGAATACTCAAACTTATCTCCACAGGGCTGGAGCATGGCCTGGCCACATCAAGGGGGAAGTACCCTCTGCTTTGTTTGTATTTCTTTAAACCAAATCATAATTGTATTCAGGAGGTGGGGGCTGTCAAAAGACATATGTTGACTGTGAGATTACACAATGCAAATCTCTAACAGCAGTCTACATTAGCTTAGCTTAACATAAAGATGACTCTGCCCAAAGGTAACAAAACTCCTATACCAGCAACTCTGAAGCTAGTTAGTCAGCACTTCTGTATCTTGTTTGTATAATCTGTATTACTGGGAGGTCACTTCCACTGCAGCTTGCTAAGAATCTGTAAACTCTTCACAAGAACAAATCAAATGCTAAACTATTCCTTTCACACCTCACAGTTCTTCACACTAGATTCCACTCTGTATATTTACTCAATCACATGTTTAGACATATGAACTGTCCTGCTTGTGTTGTACCTGGTGAAACGTCCTGAAAGAGTGATTTCCATATTGTGTACTGTAAGGGCCCCATGTACTTGGATGTCGGGAAGTCTTCGTACGTCAGATTGGTCTCATGTATCTTTCCTTTAATCCTGTGACAGAAAAAAAAACAGATCAATAGAAGTCTAAAATCCAATTTGCTGCTTATTCCAAATAACGCTGCCTCTTACTCAACCCAAATGATGCTTCAAGTAATTAATCTGGTCTGTGTCTGTGGACTGTGCAGTTATAGACATTAAACAGCTTACAAACTGCTTCATGAAGCTCCAACAGCATATATGAATAAATCAGAGGGTGTGTGTGTGTGTGTGTGTGTGTGTGTGCACTACATGTGGTCCACTGTTCAGGCTAGAGTGAGCTGCTTACCACACTCACAGCCTCATAATAACAGCACAGTATGTATCCTACCCATTCCAAAAAATATTACATTGTTGCCTAAAATTGTTGAAAGTATTTTTTTTAGACCCTTTGCCAAGAAACGTGAAACGTAGCTTCTCTGCCATGAAATTTAAATAAACAATTTGTTCTCAGACAATAGATTTGTCTGGGTACAACACTCAGGAGCCAGGACATAATAGTATTATTTTTTCCGATTTTTGTCTGTCATGTGTTAGAAACATCATCAACACGCCCACTTGCAGAGTTCAGTGCAGGTCTGAAAGCAGCTACAGTGTGATTCAATTGAAGACATTGGGCCCTCCCTGATTAAACATTAGAGCTGGTTTATTTCAGGGCCTAACACTCCATCTGCTCAGGGATTAATGCTGCATAATGATGCGGCTGTTAAATTTGTACTTTTCACAAAATGTTACCAGCCTGGTGTTTAGCTCAAGCAGATTTGGAGAGTTTCCAAGTACTATCATTATTACAGTTTTACTCCCATTTATTCTAATGTTAGAACCAGCTTTGACAAATGACTTGAGTTGATAACACTTAGATCACAAGAGTTTGAAACCTTGGGCTGGACAGTAGGGCCTAATTACATTATTATTTCTTTTAAGTTTAAAGACAGGAGTAAAATTTTTACTCCTGAATGAAGGTTGTGGTTTCAACTCTTCTTTTATTTTCTTCTAGCACGATTGAGCATTATACATAGATCTTTGGTTATATTGCTTTTTCTGAAAATTATATTGCGATAATAATTATAGACATTATTCCTTGCCAAGCCCATTTTCTTCTTATGTGACAGCATTGATGAAACTTGAGAGGATTTTTGCAAAGCTCGGGGCCGGTGAAGCACCTCTCAGATGTGACGGCGACTCCCTCCAGGAAATCGTGCCGTCCAGTCTCGTTGAGGCGCTCCTGCAGGATCTGGATGCCCTCCTTGACGTCACGCAGCTGCTGACTGTAGCGCTGGATCTTGTGCTCGATGTCGGAAAGCTTGCGGGCTGTGTCCATCTCCAGCTCCTCCAGCATGGTCTTCTGACGTTCGCGCAGGAAGCGGTGGAGGCGCTCGAAAGCGTCGCCGATGGTTGCACGCAGACTCTTGGCAGAGGACTGAAGCAGAGAGGTAAAGGTGGATTTACTGGGTTAACTGCCATAACAGGGCTGAGACATAACCATAGTTAGCAGGGTGTGTTGGGTATTTTAATTACACAAGGGTTAGTATTTCAAGAGCTTACAAAGTGGTCTAAATTGTGTAGTATTACATTAACATTCATTTAATGATTCAGCTTGTACTAAATATATTGATTTCAAGTGGCTCTCAGTGAAAGCACAACCTTCAGCAAAGAAAATAAAGAAGATTTGACTCTGTTACAGCGAGGGGACACAAACAAGAGCATACTGCAACAGATATAATCCAAAGAGATGGTCAAAGGAAGGGGGTGCAAACAACGTCCTGTCTGTGAGGCTGAGTGATAACGGGACTGGTAGCCAGGCAGAAGGGACATCAGACTGGGAGCTGAAGAGCCGAAGAAAGTGATTTGTAGCTGAAGAAGATGAATGGGAAGTTGGACATGAAAGAATGTATCATCTGAGCATTAGCGGTCTGAGTGACTGGGAGACAGCACAAAGGGATGTGATTTGAAAACCCTGTAAACATTGCGCGAGAGGAGCAGGAGCCTTTTGATTCGAAGCTTCTGAGGAAAGCAAGCACTGGACTTCACTGAGACATTCTGCTGAGACTTTCCCTGCTTGTCGCGTTTTTGCACAAATTCAAAACCAAGCTAAAGATCTGCTCATCAAAGAACAACTGAGAAAATTAATGACTAGTCACAATGATCTAAAAAAAAAAAAGAATTCAGAAGAATCTTGTGTGTATGAACCTTTGATTAATGAATCCTGATGATATTACCTGATGGGAATTTCAACACCTTCTCTGATCCTTTCAGGAGGAGTTGGATTCAGGAACTTTGATCTCAAGTTTAATTACACGTCCACTAAAAATTCAATCAATCTCTTTGAAGTAGCAGACATTTTTCTCCTGTTCTCCCAGAGACGGGGGCAGGCACTCTCACTCTGTATGTGGGAACCTATTCACATAACTATTTCTCTGCAAGCCTGAGAACGATGACATTCAGGTGGGCTACATCCCAGCACTCCTGTCTACTTAAAGAGCTGAAATCTGGAGGAAGGGGAGGAGGAGGAGGAGGAGGAGGAGGAGGACTGCAGCAGCCTCGCTATCAGTCTCAGTGCCGTGTCCGCTGCTTTGGCCCAGCAGGCTATGATGGCACTGAGAGGGAGTCTGCAGCCCTTGGAGACAGGATGTCGGCTACCCTTCAGGGAGAGCAAATCCCCAGCGGGCATGTGAATAGGACACAATGTCTATGCTTCAGATGGAGATCCTCCCAGGCATACAGAACCCCAGCACTCAAATTGGAGTGTGAGGAAGGCACATTTAGTTAAAATGGGAGCTGGGCTGCTGCAGTGCTTCCTTCTCAATCTTAGTATAAGACGTGAGATGCAGCTCACGCGAACATTAATGGGGAAGTCAACAGATTTTTCATATCTAAGTCTATTTAAGCCTAGTTCACACTACATGGTTTTTAGCCCAGTTTTCTAGTCATTGACTAGATTTGGTTTCAGATCAGAACCAAATCTGCGTTTGTTTCGCGATCGCTGCGTGTAAACTCTTCAAAGACGGGAAAGGAGGGACTAACCGGTCACGTTGCAGACTTTGACTAGATTTATAGCAGTTTCAATATATAGACAAATCTGTGACGACTACAGCTAATCAGAGCACAGGTGGGGAAGGTAGTGAAGGAACATGTAGTGGTGAGTCAAGTCTTAAAGTCTGAACTTCACAGCAATTAGACAACTTTGAAGGTTGGGTAGTGTGATCTTGGCATTACAGATCAAGGGGAGTAGTGCATTTGTGAAGAAAGAGCTTAGTGATGTTTTGAGTTAAAAAGAAATTTGTTTCCTGTAGCTCTGTAGCCTCCTGTCCATTGCAACTATGACTGTGTTGTGGGAGTGCAACACTAAATTGTACTCCATAATCAACAATAAGTTAAAAACGAAGAAAAATAACTTCAGGCAATCTCAAATATAGCAGGATGAAGAAGAAATGCAGGGAGACGTTTCATTATCAGCTGCCTAAATGCATCAGAGATCAATGTTGTCACAGCGTCTCTCTTCCAGGGAGAGCACTTTGTGCAAATGGATATAAATCTAATGAGAACAGCTCATTTCTAATGAGAAGCAGAGGGAGGCTGAAAGGCCTGCATCCAGCAGTCAGACTGAGTGTGGCAGCAGAGGGTCCCGCAGTGCAGATTTCAGACAGAAGGACGAGTGATGCCGTGACAGCAGGTATGAAAAGGAAAACGCAGGAGTTTGCTCCCTTGATGAGAAATAACCCATCGTCTCTGCCGAACACCCTCACCTGGTTTATAGCTTCAGTGTCACAGGAAGCAGGAGAGAAATCTGTGACCACGTTTTCTTTTGAAACCATTGTTGTGAGGCCATTTATGCCTGCTCTGCCAAATTCAATGGGCATTATCATTCCAAGGTGTAAGTTAAAATAGGATTAGGTTTGAGTTAAAACGTGGCACCTAGCGAGAGTTACAAGAGTGGTCAGTATAAAAATACTTCAAATGGGTACCTTTTAGAAACCATATTTGGTGTAAGGAAATCTAAACCAAGGTAAATGTTAAAAGGTACAACATTCATTTTAAAAGGTTGTTGAAGGTACCACACGCCCATGCTTAGGGTTTGGGCATTTATTTCTGATGGTAGCGTTAGGAAAAGATACAAGGGAACGCAGTATTTCAATGAGTGTTCTCACAACTGTGGAAAAACTAACACACACACAGTGTGAGTGTGTGTGTGTGTGTGTGTGTGTGTGGGACTGACATATTGAGCGAATGCTCCCAGTTGGCTGATTAAAACAAGGTGTCCAGATTAAACTGCAGCTCAATAAACCACTTTACGTGTCAGAATTGAACAGTCAGTCCAAATCAGTTAGAAAGACGGATAATCAGTGACTGAAAGTCTGCAAACATTAAATAGACCCTGTTTTTATTTAACACTTTGTATCGCATGAAATTGTTTTACTAAGTGAGTATTAGTGTCTACACGTCATTCTTCATAACTGATCAATCATAAATTTGAGGGAAAATGCAAAATAATTCCAGATCCTCAAATGAGAAGATTTCCTGCATTTCCGTTTTACCTCTTTGAATATTTTCGGATCGTTAGTGAGGCAAAGCAGAATCCCCTCAGGCCCTAAGAGAATGTCATGGCCTTTTTATAGACGATGCCGGACAGTGATATTTAGTTGCAGCCACAGGGCAATAAATGGTGCTAGTCCAGCTCTGCAAATGAAAACACATATTCCTTGCGTGTTATATGTGTCTCGGTTTTGTGTAACAAATGTACCTTGGTCTCGGTGAGTTGTCTCTGCAGGAGCTGCAGGGCCTCAGTGTGTCCCTTCTCACTGTCCTGCAGGGTGGCCAGCTGCTCCTTCATCTCCCTCTGCAACACAAACCACAGCTCAGTAATCGGTGACTGGATTTTAATATAACAGATCTGTGAAAGTCAAATTCAATCAGGTGATGTGTTTGGCCGATGTCATGTCCATTTTTAACATTCAGCTTCTGCTTTGCTCAAATAATCTCTCGAAAACAAAGTCAATTACAAACTAAAATAAAAAATATAATACATTTATATATTTGACAGACATTTTTTTTGCGAGTGTAACTTCTGTTTTATTAATCTGAACTGAATTATTAGTAAACCAGCTCAGTTTGCTTTGGTACGAGGCAGAAAAGATGTGAGCCTTAGATACAAGAGAAAAAAGGCAGAAGGAGAGTGAGATAAAATTAAATCTTTGGAGATGATGGGCTGTGTCAGAGAAAACTGGGTCTCATCTCGAGTCGGGAACACACAAGCAGAACTTGCACGGCTCAGGCACCTCCAAGTCTCCCATAGGCACAAGAGAGGCTCTTCAGGAGCTGCCAGGGACACATGCAGTCACGAATGGTGCAGGTTTTTTTGAATATAGGTCCCATGTGCCAACAACTGCCGTGCACAGCGGCTTTTGGAATAGAGTGGTTCAGCAGATGTACTCCCATTAGTACAGACTTAGGTACAGTAATATGCAAAGATTTTACAGTAAAATACTTGAGTTCTGCACCTAGTTTATCAGTACTTTCGGTGATGGTTATTTCATAATTAGTGACAAACAAATAATAAATAAACAAGTACAGGGCGAGTTTGAAATTTAATGTCTCACTAGAAAAACTGAAATGTGTTGATAGGACACGTGTTCAGAAAATGAAAGCTGAAGACATTTTGGGCTACAGGACAGTCTTACTTAAGCTACCACTTGGATACATAGTGTGTCATAAAATGAGGTTAACGAGGATAAAACAAGACATTTTGTACTGAAACAAGACAAATGTGCTGCACTGGGTTTAGGGAACTCGCTTTGCTCAATGCAGTGACAAAGTGTCATGGAGTGGTACAAGGCAAGCCATCTGAAGTCATGGGTTTCAGAACCCTTATGTAGTTGGGCACAGTCGCCCCGTCAGAGCAAACAAAAGTGGTATTCTTTGCCATTCATAAAGACTAAGCCAGCCATCCTCTTGCTTGTCTCTTTGCTCATATAACCTGTGCGTCACCTTCTCTTTGACCCGTGAACTGCAGCAAAAATCAACCAAATGGAACTGTCAGCATGGGGTTATAAAAACAACCATCACTCAGCCACGGTCCTGAAATGAATGCCAAAATGTATCTCCACTGACAGGAAAAATACATTATCATTGAGCAATCTAGTGTAAATGGGAAAAAAAAAATATTAGGGTACCATTCAAAAGGAGATAATGAACCATGCATCAATTTGTGATGCATTAGAAAATCCTTGGCCTTGATCATCAGCTGCAAAACTAAACGGCACAGTGGGTTGGTGGAGATAAAGCATGTTTCTTCTCAAGGACAGAACCGGAGGAAAACAATGGATGGTGCAGAGGGGGAGCGTGACTCTCCATGTTAATGATAGGAGTGCGGCAGGCTCAGCAGGCTTTCTCCCTGATCGCTACAAGCTTGTCTGCAGCAGGTCAAAGGCCACTCCCACACACTGAGATAGATCAACGCTGGCAGACTGGCAGAGAAAACATGCTCCTCTGCTCTTCTGCCCTCATGTTGTCTGACTGACTGGTCAGAGAAGGGCAACTGTAACTGATGCTGCCGTCACGCACAGTAAACGGATATGTTGACATGAAACCAAACACCTTGGAAAACTGAAATTCCATCTACAGAATGCGCTAAACTGAAAGAGCTAGATTTTACATCATGATTTGCACCAGCTCTTGTCGCTAAAATTAAACAAAATGGGACAACATGTGTACTTCAGCAGAATTTAAGCAGGAACAGCAGCATTTTATTAACAGCAAAAAAAAAATCTACCGTGGTGAGATCATCTTCATACACTTCAATCCCCTGAACCTCCTCCATAACATGCAGTTACATAATCCGCTTTAATCTCCCTTGAAGCAAAAATTGTCCTTTGAGCATCCTACAGAGGGAGATTTCCTGTAATGACTTTCCGAGCACAAACTGGGGGGAGAAAAGCTACAGCTACAGTGTCCATCACTGCGGACATGGATTCGGGTCTAAATCGGGTGTAATTTACAGGCATCAAGGGGAAACGTTTTTATCAGGGCGAGCACAGGGACAACACAAAAGTAAATACTGCAGGTGGATGAATACTGGTTCAGACAGAGACACTGAAATGAAAATGTGTGTGTGTGTATACAGTGTGTGGAGGCGTCTCTCTCCTGTCCATCGCATCTGGCCAACACAAGACTGACATGACATTTCCCCAGGACGTAAAGTTGCAGGAAATTGGGGGTCACAGCTGGTGGATTGTAAATCTAAAACTCATTCACTCTGCTGTGATTTCCTTCTTCCTCTTCTATCGTGTAAGCATTTTTGGATAGATATAGGTAGATATACATAAACAATTAATGAGTAAAACAGTAAGCTACTAAAAATTCCTCAAATTTTCCTTACAGCTGCAAGCTCAATTATGTGCAGCAGCTCACTCAGGATTTAAAGAGCGTCACTGGCTTCAAACTGCCAGCGCCCTGATGAGAAGGTGAACAAAACAACAGGCGGCAGTGTCACAGCATGAATAATAAAAAGCCAACAGGATGGAGAACTTCGTCTCACACACAGACACGAGTAGCTTCCTGTGATTTCTTTCACATGCTCTAATGACAGGGAGAAAATAAACAGCAAAAAGACTCGTCTTCTGCACTGAGCACAGGACTAATAATTGCAGGGAGATCCCTTTCAACAGTTCAGCACTAGCCAGAGGAGGCAAACCCGAGCTGTAAATCATGTCTTACTGCAAGTTATTCTTAAAAGGAACAGTTCGGCTAAAGCCTTTGTGGAGCTGAAGGTTTTCTCCAAGTACTCCTGCTTCCGCCCACAGTCCAAAGACATGTAGACACGGGGTTGGATTAATAGGAGATTAATTATAGAGGCTCCAGCTATGCCGCAACCCTCAAAAGATAAGCAGTATAGATAATGGATGGATGGACAGTTACATACAAATTACAATTACCTCTAATTAGCTGTGGAGTAAATCACCTTTACAGGAGGCCGAGCCTGTGTGATTTTTATTGTTAATTAGGTCAAAGCGGAGAGTTTGACAGCACTATTATATATAGATGTGCACGTTCTCACATATTGCACAGCACGTTGTTGTCACAGACTCCCTCTGTTTCACTAGGACAAATGTTGGAGGAGTCTCTGTCCTCCAGCCTTCTGAGCCAGTCCCGCTCAGTCAGCTCGACTGGCCTCTGCCTGATCTGCTGGCTGAGACACGGCTGTAGGGACGCACTCGTCCCCCTGGAGAGGCTGCGGGCTCTGCTGATGCCGGAGAAAACAAGGCTCTGGGATGTAAAGCACAGCTTGAGCTCAGTTTGATGTCTTGGAACAAAATACAGCAGGGTTTGCAGCCTGAGACAGCAGTTTTGTTCTTTTCCCCTTTGTTTCCTTGCACACGTTTTTTTTTTGTGTGTGGTTGCCGCACAGGGTCGCGGGGGTGGCGGCTTTCACACCAGACTGGCAAGTAAAATAGGTGTGTGATTGGTCTTGACTCCTTTGGCCTGTAATTTATCATAAATATGCAAACATCTCAAATAAATTGGCACGTTGGCTTATAATTGGCTTATCCATGAAATATAAACGTATAGAAAAACTGTGTGCTTACAAAGTGTGTCGTATTCCCAGAGGTTATCTGTAAAGAACGGTGCTTCGAGGATGACAACATATATTTCAAATCCTGCACCTCACAGCACAAAACTCACATCACAGAGAGTATTTCTGTGGTTGTGACATCATTAGTTGCTGTTCACTCTTTCTCTGCAGCTTGTGTCAGTGTCTTCAGGCTGCACTTGGTTTGGCATTGAGTGCTGTGAACGGGTCCTTGTACTGAGGACAGGACCAAGCACAGGCTGGTGGCTTGTCATCATGTTTCCTCAGGACAACGTGATGATGAGATGCCCTGCACTCTGCTCTGTTGATTATTTTCTCTTACTTCTTTCTGTATCCCAACAAGAAATCACATCACCTTGTAGAAATCCACCACCTCTTGCTGTACAAGCACAATATGTATAATTGCTTCCTTTTTTATTATTTTTTTTTCCCCTGACATCTACTTGCTTGTGCGGTGTTTACTTTCAGGTGGAACTAGTACTAATGGATCCTTTGTCAAGAACAACATCCTTCCACGGAGTTCGTGGAAATCTGTAGTTATTGGGTTATCTTGCTGATAAACCAACCAACCAACCAACCAACCAACCAACCAACAAATTACATAAAAAAGGTAATTATTACTTGTGTAACTACTGAACTGTTCAATTCAATTTAAAGCTAGGGTTGGTAATCCTGAAAAAGCTAGCAAGAGCAGGCTACATTATAAGAAAATGCAACAGATCCATCCCACCTCCTCCCATCGTCAAAGCTATGCTCCAAAAACACATGAACACACACAAACTGCCTGACAGAGAAGAAGCTGAATTTTTCGTGTCTCGCTTGCTAAAATCTGGATAAACTCTGCCTCAGCTTCTTCGGGTTGTGAAGCCTCTGGTCATGTGCAGAGAGAGCATTGGCAGGGTGCCGCACACAGGTAGGTCGGTTTGTGACAGACAGGCACGGCGGACAGGTATTCCAACCATTCATTTCATTGGGTTTGAATGAAATCGTTGGTCGTGTTTATTACAGTCCTGTGAGGACCTTTTTTTTTTTCAGACAACTTTATTGATCGATGGCTATCGGAACCTTAAGAGGATTTCAACAAATAAAATAAATGTGTTGAAATGTGTTTTTACCAACCTTTAAAGTGAATTTAGCTGACAACTTAAATAATGTTAGCCTGGTAAATTCATCATAATGTCTGATAATAATAATAAAAAAATCCATCTTCAGCTGCAGTTTCAGCACAATTTCTAATTGTCACAGATGAAACAGATCTACTGCGACTGATCCTGGTTCTCAGCATCAGATCACAAATGACCCCCAAGTCCACGACTTCCACTTAACAAGAAACATTTGGTAAAAGCAGGAGAGATGAGAGGAAGTGCTGATGCTGGAGGCCTCCTCCAGTCCTCTGAATATAGGCCACGTCATGTAAATGATGAATGCTCAGAAGCTGCAGCTCCATTTCCTGGAGTGAGGAAGGGCACAAAGTATGCAAATATAACACCCCGAACATGAAATACAGTAGCTAAAGAAAAAAAACAACACTGCATGTCAGTTTTGATATTTTTATCCTAAAATGAAAAAGATTTATGATGTTTGAATTGCTGACAAAGGTCTACTGAGTCTGCACACTATTCTGAGGGAGCAGCGAGAGCAATGTTGTATTACTGAAACTACTGCAGAGTAGCCGATGGATGTCTGAGGGTTTAAGAAAGAAAACCAGGTCTCAGAGCCATCAATGGTAAGTTTGATCATCTACACAGGGAAAGTCATTAAAGAGGAACAGGGGGTTTGTTGTTGGCACTAGATTGGAAATCTGAGAAGTGTTCAGTGATAAGAACAGGCCTGCTGCTTGTATAAAATCACCAGCTCGACAGAAGCTACTTAGCGCTTCACCTTCCGTTCCTGAGGTTGTGACAGCAGCCTGCTGACTGCTGAGCCCGACGAGCCTCTACACAGCTCACTGAATTTATTTTGACAGTTTAAATGCTTATACTCCAAATATGAAATTCAAGAATATTGTCAATACAGCAACTTGTGGAGTTATCAATCAACCTAAGAGCAAAACACTAATCTTGGAGAGGGTTGTACATCATCTCAACAGGACATTTACCTGCTTTAAAGGGTATGGTATTACATAGTGTCCAGAACAAACCACATGTTTCTCCCATGAGTTACTGACTGTAATTATAATTATAATGTTATAAATTATAATTCAACATTGTTGAAGTCAAACCACAACCTCCCAGTTGTGTTTAAGGGCGATTTCACACCTACCTTGTTAGGTCCAGACCTTCTGAACTAAATGTGCCTTGGACCAGGGTCTGGACCAATGGACCAAAACTAAGTCAGACCAAAAGAGGTGGTCTCGGTCAAGATTGAGTGGCGTGAACATCTATTTGATAGTTTAGACTTTAGGACCAATTGCAGTAAGTTGAGACAGTATTACACAATAGAAAATAAAGAAGTGGTAGTGGTTCAAAAGATTGCTTGTAGTCTTTGCTTTTTTCATTTGGTGCATTTGGCAGGAGTTGGTGATGCTGGTGGTAAATCAAAACATACAGAACACTAAATGTCAAGTATGTGTAGAGCCACAATTACAATGTGAAAACCAATCGAACTGGATCAAATGTAAACAATGAAACAAAGACACAGTCTGTCTTCTATTTGAACAGTTTCATTTTTACTTCTGTCAGTAACTCCCTCTTTGTTTTTTTTCCTGTCACTTATTAGAATTAACTTTTAACAAATGTTTAAGTGCAAAATTTCAGCAGCGAACACATTTACATAAAAGAAGCCCTTTCCTGTTTGCAAAGAAAGGGGTCATTAGTCAGCCTGGTTTAAGCAGCTATATTTGGAAGCTCTACCTGGCACAGCAGAAACCAAACACAAATGTAGGCTTAACCATTATCTCTACTCTGCTGCAGACTGACTTCATTCTTTGGACTCACTGGGTAAAGACATCTAGAGAATGACGCTCAGATATGTTTGACGGCCGGCAGATTTTCTCCACAACCAAATACAAGCTTGTGTCATCTTTTAGAAAAAGCAAGGGTCAGGCTTACAAATCACCTTGTGAAAACATGATGTGGTTGCATGCCAGCCTGGGCCACATGGTAGGGATAATAAACAGATTTATTTGCCTCTACTTCGTCTTAGCGACATTGGTGCAGCTGGAAGCTATTCTGCTGAAGCTGTTGTGTATGCACTATACAGGCGAGATTGCCACAGCTCGCCAGCAGCTCTATCTGACCAAATACAGAGTGTGTCTGCTTCTCTTTCACTCAGTCCCCTGACATCAAATAAATATTTGGGATGTATGCCTCTTTTGTCAAGTCACACTGTTAAATAGCCGTCCCTTTCTGTAGACACTGGCAGTACGGTACAGTTCTGTGAATTATAAGTATAGCCTCCAGTCAGGTCTGTGTGTTATTTAATTCCCAGATGACTCTCCAATCATTTACATATTGTAGCCTGGATCATCATAATACAAATACATTTCAGGCACAGTTCAAGCAAAGAGGAGTAAAAATAAATCTGTCTACAATTAATGTACGTCTTGTTTATACAGTGCTGACAATTTTCAACCTGCAAAGGTCGTCAGCAGGTTTCTAAAACTCTATGTATTGAATATGATTAAGATCAGCATGAGGCCGTCTACAGAACAGTGCACTGAGCAAACAAAACACTGAAAATACAATATATGAAGTCAATTGTTGATCAATATATAACACAGAAACTACCAGAAGGCATAAACATGCACACATCAACACCATACAGTTTGTTTAAAATACCTCTGTCAATATGTTAAAAACAACATAATATACCCCTATTCATTCTCCTCCTCTCTGTGATCATCATCAATGCAGCCAAGATTACAATTTTGTTCTTCTTGTTTTCGTACTTTTCGGCCTACTTGATCGGGCAAGTAGTGATTGCTACGCTCTTGTGTTGAAATTTCACATAAATTACCATGTTGAGATTCACAAGAAGCCTCATGACAACACTTCAGAGAGGGGACAGGGGAAAGGCCGTCTTTTGACAATGAACTATCCTCTGGGTGCAACAGACAATATTTTATGGGCTTCCAGTGGAGACAGCAGATATCCGGGCCAAAATTCCTTTGAATGTTTCTCCACACAAAATACACCCAGCAAAACATTTACTATAGGTGTTTTAGATCCAGACAAAATGTTGGCTAAATTCTATTAACAGCTATCTGCATGTGAATAAATAGCTGATTTAACAGACTGTTTAACTGCAGACAGACAAAGCCAACGTGATTGGACAAACTAGAAATGGAAACCAAAAGTCTTACGACCCCGAAACCTGGTCCCTCACCTACAGAACCTACATATTCACATGCATAATCTGAGAATACGGGAAAGTTGTTTTCTTTACTCTAATGCCACACAGGCTGAAATCAAGCTAATGTCATTTGAGTACTTCAGTCTGCCTTGTTCACATTAAAATGTATGTTTTTGGATCATAACAATCATACACTGAAGTGAGAGAAACTGGATCCAGGTACCATGAGACAGAGACTTGTTCTGTGAGAGTGCTGTGGATCAGTCTTGTGGCATTTTGTACTCTCAATAAAAAAATCTTAAATTGAAAACGTTTTCAGTGCCACTCTAAATTTCCAGGCATCCGAAAGATCAGCTTAATGTAGACAAAAACAAAGAGAGAACATTGCTTTTTCAGCTTTAGCTGACACAGCATCGAGTCAATCAAGAAAACAACCTCTACATAGCTCTCTTAAAGTCTTGATATATTTTTTATGAAACAGCATTTGTCTAATCCACAAGATGTGAAATGAGGTTTTCATGTAGAGCAAACTCTATATTTCAAGAGATGAGCTTTTTCTTTCAAGTTAAATATATGTGATTGATGATAAGAGGGATTTTCTTACTTGTCTATTCATGATTAAAGCTGTAACACTTTACACAGCCCTCTAAAACTATCTGACAGCTTTACACTTTTAATGCGTGAGGAAAGCTCATTTGTTTTACAAGCACAGTTAAAGTGAGCCACAGTAGATAAGAACCTCTGCTAAAAACCTCAACTGTAAACAGCTGCTGGAGCGGGGAACCTCTGTTAATGTGCAGACGGAGCGCGCCGATGACAGCAGGAGCCGGGGAAAGGACAGAAAATACAGCTGGCTGCTCCCCACTGATTAGCCTGACCCTCCACCAACGCTAAATGCATTATGGGAAATAAACTAAGAATATCTGACCAGAGAAACCTGGATTGACCATGCATACCATTAACAAGCAATTTATGAGTTATTGTTAATGTGCATATCAATTATTATGCAGACTAAACAGGCAATCATGGAACACTTAATTTATGAAGTTTTATTTGCACAATGGTTTAACTGACTTTCATCAGGTGTTTTCTATTAAACAGATATTTGCTAAAACCCATTATTTAACCAGATTTTCCAGGTTTAAACATAGCAGGAGTGATACGTTTTAAAAACTAAAACCTAGTTGTATGAATGTAGCCTGTACCTCATTTAAAGACCAGTGTCAATAAACATGTAAACATCTTCAGCGTCCAGGGGGGGGGGGGGGGGTGTCAGGTCTCGCTGATTGGGAGTTCTAAATGAGGGCTCCTATCTGCAGCACGTCTAATTAAATCATCTGCAGCAAATCACAGACACAGGGAATTACAGGAGATTATTGCCCAGCCCAGCCATGCAAAGACCCCCCGAGAACAATGGCCAGTAATCTGTGTTAATTCCCCAGCTACTCAAGCAATGCAGGGCTCAGTGTGGCGGCTGCAACGGTGGGTTACAGCAGTTCACATCTACACCCTTTGAAGAAAAAAAAAAATCAAACAAACAGACACAGACAAAACTAAAAGACAGAGAATACTGGAATATTAACTGCTCTGTCTGAGATCACTCACCACTCATGGATTTTTAAACATTTACTAAGATTGTCTCTGCCTAAAAGCCAAAAGGTATTTCACATTCATCACTTTTTAAAAGCTATTTTTCAACCCCCAGGGCAGTTGAAGAAAATAGCAACCATCTCTACAACACCTTTCTCTGCCTGGTCTTTTATTCTTATTTAATGTGGTCTATTATAGCAGTGTCACCGGCCTGCAGGCTGCACTCCCTGCTGATCTGCCTCACATTAGGGAGGCCAGGGCTCAGCATTAAGCCTTACTTTAAGCCACGAAACTTTAAGGACAGCACTTCCCCTTTCATTTACCAAGATGGCCAGTAAATCTCCGCTCGCCACTGATCCCTCCTTTCACCCTCTGCCCTGCCAGACCAGTTCCAGCTTGCTCACCGCACTCCTGTGACCTGCTGCTTTTAACTAACTGCCAGGTACATGTCTGACTGCTGATGTCATCCAAGGTACAATGCATTCAGTTAAAATGAATCACCATACAGTCATTTGGTGGAATTTGTACAGAAAGCGAAACACACATCAGAAAAAAAAAACCTTTAGAAGAAGAGTTGTACAAGGGTTTGTATCTGGAATATTCATTCATTTCTGGATAGTGGGAGGAGGTGGAGATGTGTTGTCCATCTACAGTACATATACAGGCTATGTGTACCTAATAAAGTGGTAATAGGGAATATATCTTTAACCACATTGATGAGGTTCTATATTTATCCTGAGCTTTCCTAATACAGCTTCTCTGGACTGTGACTGTTTTATGCAACATTTCCCCTTCTCACATTTCAGAATTTTGCAAGGTGTAATATCTGTATGACTCGTAATCGCCCTGCTATTTTAGTTATATTTTCATTTTAACATCTATCAGTTTACTTCTGAATCCACAGATGGTATCAGTGGTCACGACAGACCAAATGATCAAAAACAAATCAGAAAAACGTAATTTTCACATGCTCCGTGCTTTCTACAGGCCAATGAGGTTTGAGACACCTTTTGTTCTTTAATTATTTCTAAGAGTGTTAGTAAGGTACGTCACTTCGGGGAAACACTTGCACTTGTGAAATGAAAACACTTATATCTCTGTTAAAAGTGCATAAAATGAGACATTTTTACTTGCAAGAACACATGGCAAATTGCAAACTTGCATGATCTGCGCAGAAGGCCTACATACATCTCTAATGCTCAACAGATGTAGACATCTGAATCATTTAACTTAAGTGCAAGCCAATGTAATCATCTAAACAAGACAAAATGTTTTGTGCGATGAGCAGCAGCAGATTTTCTTTCTCTAATCAATGTAGCTGTTCTTTTACAAACAGCATGGGCTGAAGTAAACATACCCATGCCCGGTGCATCATTAGTGGTATCAGTAATAAGTGCAGCCCAAGCTACCGCCTCCTTCTGGATGAGGATAAAATTATGCCAGCACTCTAATGGAACACAACTATTCCTTCTTTCCCCATGGCTGCATTTCCACATTAACGGTGCCTCCCTGCCACACCACCCTCACTGACCGCCACACTGGACAGACACATTTGTTTTGGATGGGTGGTTGCGTGGTGAGATATTGGCAGGGTGAGGGAGCTGCGACCTACCTTCCCTCAGAAAAATTTGGTTACCAAACCAGATTTGAGGCATTGAATAAAGTACTTACCACAGAAACGAGGGGACGATTATTAAGAGAGAAAACCGAATGGGAGGGAGAATAAAAAAGAGACAGAGAGAGATGGGGTTGCTACAGGAAAGGAAAGCAGACTGAGGCGAGCCACAGGGGAGATGGCAGCCGTGGGTGCCCTTGAAATTGCCTGACTCATTACTGCAGCAGCACGGCCATGCGTGGTGATGGCAGGCTCAGAGAGAGCTCTCGGCTGCGTTCTGACAGTCATGGAGTGAAAGACAGCCTCGTTTTAAAACCACCAGGGGAACACTTCAAAGGCTGGCCGTGTTCATTCTGCCTTTTCAAACTACAGCTGCACTACAGTGAGGCAAACGAGAAAAAAGGTTAATCCGTTTTCAAGATTAATCCGTGTTTGTGGTCTGATAAAGGACGAAATAACTAGGTATGACAAAGGCATTGATGGAAGGCAGCACGTGTGCATCTGGACACTGAGTGACAGCTCTGTGTGGGAGAATCATTTAATTCTTCAGTTGCATAGTTGAATTCAGACAGGCATTGCTGCACAGCTGCCTGTTGCTATTCTTCTTTCACAAACCATTTATAGTGTCTACAGTGTCAGCAACAAAAGTTTAGTCCCCAAATATGAATGATAGACATGAACTGCAGTCTTACATTCATTCTTATCCGATCTTGCACTTCTGTCAAATAGGGCACAAAGAAGTCCCTCGGGCAAGAAGACACCAGGAAGTGTGTGTCTAGCCCTGCAATACAGTCATTGCACACGGCCCAGCGACGGTCTTTATCATCATAATTACGGCACAGTGGCTGCTGTAGCTTCCACTTTGTCCTCTGCAGGAGCTGTCGACCAACTTTAGGGCACAGTGGTGTGATAATAAGTGCACAGCTTCATCCATCTCCAATCAGGGTTACTGCGATCAAGCCAACCTCTAGTTAAGATGGAGACAGTGCTCCTCGTGTAGCATAACATGAGCGAGTGTAATCTCATCGCCAATAACCTATGTTGTCTAAAATAAAGGCATCATTTACAAGATCATAAAGCACATACTTTAAGTGGTAAATCCATTAAGCTTGGTCGATAAGAATGTCTGGCTCCTCGGGTTAAAACCTTGTTGAAGGAGTACAAAGTTTTCACAACAAAATAATGGAGGATTAAAACTGTGAGTTTGTTGTGGTGTGAATTAAATTGTGGCTCTGTCTAATGGTTTAGTTCAGGGCTTTCCGCTAGGTTTAAAATGGTATTTAGTGCAGGTCCAATATTTAGTGCGGCTCCCTGAACCGCAGAGCCACAGACAAATCCTCCTCGATCCTACCTTAAAAAGGTCCAGTGTGTAAGATTTAGGTGAAAGGGATCTATCGGCAAAAATTGAATATAAAATAAACCTAGTGATGTTTTCACTAATGGGTTTCATCTAACTGTACAAATTGTTTTTTTCTTCACCCTAGAATGGGCCCTTTTATATTTACATTGGGAGCGGATCCTCTCTACGGAGGCCGCCATGTTTTTTACAGTCCCTCAAACTGGACAAACTAAACACCTTTTGGGTTTTTATGACAACTGGAGGCTTCCACAGCTTCTCTTTCATGTTTGGAAGCTGAAAGATGCAACTTCACCACTAAATATCAAAAAATTCTACACACTTGTCGGATGTAAGCAATTACTGTATTTGTTGGCTGAATGTTTACCAGATGTGCGCGTCACCCTGCGATGGTTGAGTGCTGATGTGTAAGTGTGTTACAGATTTGGCTGCAGGAGTGTTTGCGGAGGGAGAGGATGCAAACCAGCAGGAGGTAAAAGCTGTCAACACAGCAACAAGACTCATGGCCTGAGGTCAGTGGACTGACATGCCAAGCTAAGTAGATTACTGCCTCCCACAGACCAACCAAACGCTGTACTCATCAGTGGACACTGGCCAACACACTATCAACCCATACAGACTATGTTGTCAACACAGTTTAAGCGGTGGTGGTATGACATAACAGAAGTGTGCAGCAGATCTAAACCCTGTGAAAAACTAGCCTGATGGAGAATCAAATCTAAGCCTCATTTATGATTTACTCTCACAGAGTCGAGAGTTCTGACCCAAACAAACAAATGGTGACAGTGAAGTGCCCGACACAAAAGCGGACACATTGTTAACAACAGTGGTCCCGTTTCCCTCCTCGCAAAGTCTTTCCACATAAAGTTCTGCCATTGTTTAAATTTCCACCTCATATTTTCTGGTGGTACTGCTCCATTTTGTTAGTTTTCGCAAGCTTTCAGATTAGGTGCACAAATATGGATGTAATGAAGGCAGAAAATGGACAGAAGGCTCAATCAGTATCTATACAAGTGTTCAACGAGCATAAATGGGTTAAAGCCTATGTAGATGTAAGCCATGAATGCACCATTGTGAAATTATGCATTCATAGTTCAAGTGCTCCTGATTACATGAGCAACCAAAGGAATTCAGCAGCTCTGGGTCATGTCCGACAGTTCGTATGTTTCTGTTTTTCACCATGGTGAACCTCAGCAATAGCTCTGATTGTGAAAGACAGTGTTTACCAGTGTTGTGTTGAGTGAAGAAAGCTGAGTAACAACCGCAAGGTGATGTAGCATGTGTCATGTGCCATTCTGCTCCTCCGCTGGGTGATGAGGAGTGAATATGATGTAACCTTTACTGCAAAACACTGCTGGGAAAATGGACAGACTCACCATTACTTGGCAATTTCAACTGCAACGGACGTTTTTACTCACCATCTTTGTGAACTCTTCTTAAAGTGTCAAACAATCCGACACAAAGGCTCTGGCTCTCAATCTACCAAATGCTTAGCCTCTTGTCTACCAACTTTCCCACCCTACAAAATCTCGAAGGTTCATTTTAAAAGAGGCCACCAAGCTGGCACGACATGTTCCCCTCTGGTCCAGATATTCAAAGCACTGGGGCTGATTGCTGCAGCACTTTAACACATCCTCCCCATGTTGTTTTGGCACTTCAGTAAAGCATTGTCAAGCCTCATGCAAAAAGGGAAGTCAGTGCCAAAAGTGAAGCTAGAGCCTGCAGACACAGCTCTCCATCTGACACACAGCTTTTTTTCTGATTTCTAGAGAGAAAGGGGAAATAATAATGAAACTTATGAATTGAAAAATATAAACACGGTTTTCTTTACATGGCTTAAGACCAGTAACAGGTTTAGACACATAATCCTTATAGTGTTTACTTTGTGACCACTAACAAACATGACAGAAAAGAACTGTCAGACCATCTGCTGCCATGTTCCAAAGTGTGTGTTTGTCTGGTAAGGTGAAAACATTATGTAACAAACAATCCTATTTGTTGATCTAAAACGACGAGTTTGCCAAGCTCATCATGAGACATGCTTGTTTCCGATGGGGCCTCAGTGTAGTCGTACGGTCTTTCAGTGTTGTAGATCTGGGAAGCCTCGAGTTCCTGCCAGAACACAAAATACCAGATCTCTGCCTTGAATGAGCTCCAAGCAGAGGGACGAGCTGGTGCCCAAAAAGAAAGAAACATACTGGGCCTAATTATTTCTGCTCCAAGATTACACGGTTCTGACCTTTCTCAGGATTTCAGCACAGCATCTGATTGGGAGATTAAAGAAGAACAGCATTGATGCTCACAGCACTACTAATTATATTTAATGCAGAACAAAGACGTTTACAGCTGTAGCTCTGTACTACACACTGATTGTCTGATGAATGTTGAATGAACTTATTGTAAGTCGCTTTGGATAAAAGCGTCAGCTAAGTGATATGTAATGTAAAAATGTTCATATGTTGTGCATTCATTGAATTAACTGTAGATGTTTTTTTATTGCTATTGTTAATTATCTCCATCAAAGAAGTAATGTATTCAGTGCTGGTTATTGGTTTGTCTGTTAGCGGGATTATACAAAAATGACTGAGCCTGTTTTATTGAAACTTGGTGGAGGGTGGGGTATGGGCCAAAGAAGAACTGAGTAACTTTCTGGAGCAAAGTTCAATCACTTTCTTCAACATGCTGAGATCAGGAATTTGCCTGTTACATTTTGCCCTGACATCACATCTGCAGGAGCTTCAATAATGGCTGGTTTAGAGGAATTAATTTGATAAATACAAATACAACAATTAAGAGTTATTACTTTTTTTTGTTGAGCTGCACAATTTAATCCACACTTTAGTTTTTTTTGTTTTTAAGTAATGCCCTTATTTTTCATCTATCTTACAATGTAATGGTTAACTTGGTTGTTTTTCTAACAACTTTTAAAGAGCACAACACCAAACTGAATGAACAGTCAGAGACCATCACACTGATAGTCTCTGAAACCAGAGGTACAGTTAAATGTAGTGAGGTGCCCTGAGCTGCAATGAGGGACCATAAACTTTTCAAAACTGCACATCTGATTGTCAACAATCGCACACTTTGTTGTGTTCAGCTCACTGTGCTGTCTGCCTGGAAAACTGCAAATCAAATGTCATTTTACGCTGCACAAAAATATCATGAATAACTCATGGAAATGAGGGCGACTACATAACGTTTTTATGTGTTTCTATGCACACTGGAGTAAAGGAAGAACAGGATAAGGAGCTTTGTTTCACGATTATTGGATTTTGACTCTGTGGGAATGGAATTATCCAAACAGTGAGAGGAAAGAAAACACTGAACCGCCCCAGTTAATGTGGAAAATACGACACATCAACATGAGCTTCATAAGGAAGTTCATTTATTCAAAGCCAATGTCATGAAAAGTTTAAAGCCTCATTAGGGGATTTCTGACATTTTTCGCTCTCATTCAAACTGACATGGTAAATGTCAGTCACTGGTGAGTCAAGAACTCTGCACTGAAGAAAACCCAATTTCTTGACTAAGTAGATTCCAAGAATTTAGGGGCATTTTGGGACGAATTGAAAATACAGAGATGACAGGAAACAAAGGGAGAAATTGTTATGACACGTAAGTCCCCTGCAAGCCTCAAACCATAAATATTGCATTTTTCTAATTACCTAGAATACTTCTAAAACACAAATAAACTCAAATACATCTCTACTACTGTAATATGTAAGTAAGGCTGAGGATAAGTAAGGCATGGGAGGCAATATAAAGGCATGTTTACCGTAAATCCGGTGTTAAAACAAACAAAAACTATTTGTTGAGTATGTGAACTAGCTGAACTCACATAAGAGCCAGGTGATCAGAGAGGAAGAAAGTAGATACGTCTCCTTCCTCACCACTTACTCTACCCACAGAGCACAGAATCCCCCAGAGTGCTTCAGTGGAGCTGCTCTGTGTCAGTAAAGGCTCTGGGGTTGAACTGCCTGAGCAGCTCCCAAAGGGTCAATGAGTGCAACTGTCTGAATGTGGCACAGAGTAGCTGATGTTTTGGGGTTTTTTTACGAAAATGTCAGCCTCACCCGTGCTAATGATCTGTCACAGCTGTGTATGTGCTGCTGCTGACCTGTATCTCCTCGTAAGCCTCGTCAATAGTGGTCACTTGGTGCTGTTCGTGTAGCGCTGGCTCGTCGCAGAAGAAGCACACCAGACTCTTGTCGGTGAGGCAGAAGAGCTTGACCTTCTCGTGGTCCTTGCAGGGATAGGAGCTCCTCTGGGCGTTGAGGATGGCGTCCAGCGGGAAGGCCGAGTAGCGCTCCACAATGTTGGACAACTTGAGACTCGGGGAGAGGTGAGGGTCGGCGAAGGTCCTCCGGCACTCGGGACAGTCTCGCACCCCGTGAAGCTCCTGCCTGCTCCAGTGCTCGGTGATGCACTTTCTGCAGAAGTAGTGCTCGCAGCCAAAGCTGACGGGGTCCTGGTAGATGCTGAGGCAGATGGAACAGAGGAGCTCGTCCTTCAGACAACAAGCCATTTGCAAAGACGAAGACTGAGCGGCATCTACAAGGGCAATGCTCTGAGGCTGAGGGTTCTTGGTTTTAGTTTTCACTTCGATGGTTCACTGCCATGTACGAGTCCACAGAAAAGGTCTTCAGGAATCTTGGGATTTTACTTTTATTGTGTCTGTAGAAAGATGATAAATAACAACGATCAAATTCAACTTATCTTTTACTAGACAATAAGCATTTGGGGCATGGTCGGATATATTCACAGTGGAGAAATCATTAACAGGAGAAGATCCTCTCAGTTACATATTAACAAAATAGACTTCAATGAAGGCAAACTCAACACATAATCTTACTCAGAGAGATTTCAGTGTGATGGCGAGCACGTTTCCCACAGCTAACATTGGTTACCTCTACCAAGGAGGTTATGCTTTCCTTGGAGTTTGTTTAATTGCTCGGAGGATAAAGCAAAAACAACTGGATGGATTACCATGACATTTTGTGGAAGCATGCTGAAAGTGTCAGGGAAGAACCCAGTACTTCTTGGTGTGATTCCAGAATTATGATTACTTTCCTAAAAATTGTGAGATATTTTTCAACTTCTTAGTTGATTCCTCAGAGAACAATTCATGGATGTTGATGAAAAATGTATTTAAAAAAAAAAAAGTAATCCTGGTTCTGGTTGACTTCGGGGGGTTTCCAACACAATATGACTTAAAAATAAAAAGGCAAAACTGACAACTAACATCTTATTAAATATGAATATCTGCTGTTGTTTCAGCAACAGTTTCACGATTACTAAAAAATCTTAGCTTTTAGGGCAGTTGGTAAACTAAACAAATAATTAAGACATTTAAGAGAAGATAATTGCCACAATAACGACTGACAATTCAAATGAATGTTAGATGCAGCCCTACTCGAGAGCACGTGTAATCAGGTAACTTGGAGTTTTGGAACATTAAATAACTGAAACACTAACATTAATCTCGAGCTGAACTTTTGTTTTCGCTTTGCTGCATCATGTCACTGTGGAAGATTTATGGATTCTGCCTCAGATGAGTGTCTGCACCAACCAACAGGCAAACAGGGAAACACCTGCAGCGGTGTGGTCTCCTCCCTCCCCCGGTGTTAACGAGCTTCCTTTTAAACCCCCCCCCCCCCCCCCCCGGTGGAGGTTTGATGAAGGTTCCCACAGGATAACGAGCCCCTCAGGCTGTTTGTCCCGTTAACACGTGGGGCTTTAAATGTCTGGATCCACCTCTGTAAACAAAAAACCGAGCAGGACCACGACACCTCCAGCCCACAGCGGCAGGATGAGAGGGGGCAGAGGCAAACACACAAAAGGAGGCGAAATACTAACTTAACAAGCGACTTCTTCAGAAGATGAACCCGGGGGCCAGTGTGCGAAGGGCCGGGGCGTATTCAGATGTCAGTTCACACACGAAGGAATGGATGGAAACAGAGGAGAAGACACTCAACTCACCCGCTTCAGCGCAGCGACATCGGCGGATCTGATACGAGCCTCTTTCAGGAAGGAGAGCGACACGCAGGGCAACAGACGGAACCAACGCTGCTCGGCCATGGGGGTGTGCGTTTATCAAACACAGCCATTACAAGGTGCCTGCAGCTTGGGTATGGATACAAATGGCTGAAATATGAGTTAAGATTTATTCCTCTTAAGGATTTTTTAATAATATAAATCTTAACGAAAACAAATCCACGTCTCACTCCCCGTTCTAACGATGGAGTGGCTCAGACTGCCCCGGTTAGCATAGCATGGTTAGCCACCTCGGTTTCAACGAGCAGGCGTGTTCAAATAAACGAGACAGGAACCGTGACTTAACGCGTAAGAGAAAATACACTAAAGATCAGAGCAGGAGCTGCCGCTGGAATAAACTGTCACCGTCCAGGGGGAAGTTTCTCATGAGCAAGACGAGAGAGAAGCTGCAGCAGCTGCCGTGTCCATCTTTGACCAGCAGGTGTCAGGGCGGTCCGCAGAGTGTCCCCAACAGGTGACTTCCCTGACAGATCGTTGCACGTGTTTATCTGCCATGGGCTGAAAACAAAGATCAACACTGACTGAATGAACTCAGTCTGTATCGGCGAAAAACAGGTTTTCAATATGTTTTTACAAAGGTGTTCAGTATTTCTACAAATGTCCCCAATATTTCTTTTTCACAAATGTCCCCAATATTTTTACAATTTTCCCTCGATATTTGTTACTAAGGTTTTAAATTTTGTTCAAAGGTCTTCAATATGTTTTTCTACAAATGTCTTCAATGTTGTTTTTTAAACTAAGGTGTCCAATGTCACATGTTCCCAATATATTTGTATACAAGGTTTTTCAATACAGAGGTCCTCAATATTTCCACATAGATCTGCAATATTTTTCACAAAGGTCTTAAAAAGTCCCAATCATTTTTACACAACAACTTTGTGATTTGTAAGTTTATTCTACACAGCTTCATAAGTTCATAATCAAGCATGTAACCTTTTGCATCATACTGTATATTTTACATTATATAAATTGTACATCAAATCATGATAAAAATACTCTTGTAAAAATATGAAAATATAGATTTCTACCACTTTTTACCCTACTCAAAGTTATATGGACAAATTTTCATCCCTTTTTCATGTGCAATTACCTGTACCTCTGCTACACCACAAATGGAGAGGCAATACTCACAACTTTATTTACAGAATTTTGTATATACATATATACATAAACAGTGACAGCAGTATGTTTTTGATATGGACACACATCATCTTGTTCTGATGAGATCACACAATCCTACAGGTTGTTTGTAACGTTAAAAACAAAGTATTTCATTCACACACATTAACTTGCACTGGCCTGCACTGGCCTCAGCGGGTGTTTGCCATCTTCTTGTTGTGGACTGCTAAAGGACTCCTCTTCCTCTCCAAAGGGGAGGTGACTGTCTGATTCTGTTAAGTGTGTGGGCATGACGGACGGTGTCCCGCAAGAGCCGTTCCCAATGTGGAAAGTGATGTTGACATTGAATTGGGGATTGGCGGTCAGGGGGCTGATGATCTGGGGGCTGGTAGGCTGAGAGGAGGACTCTGAGGGGACACTGGGCTGTGGTGTGACAGGCTCTGTGTTGGAAATTAAAGTCAAGGGCTCTGACACAGCAGGATATGAATTGTTTAAAGCTAAGGTGGACTGCAAAGGGCCGATGGCGTCGTGGCTGCCACCGCCGTCTGTTCTGGTTAAAGTGTCAGTGTAGTTGCTGGGCTGACTGTAGTCACTGCAGGCTCCCGCTTTGTCAAGTAGAGACTGTTGTTCTGGATACGTAACTGGGAAAGACATCAGCTGCGTTTCCCCCAAATAACTCTGAGTGATCTGCTGTAAAAAAAGATTGTGACATTTATTATTTTAGTATAAATTACAGCCACAACTACAGTCAATGGCCACTTTATTAGGAACATCTGTACAGTCTAATGCAACCCAATGCAGCTGTTCTGCCACAAAGTCCACACTTATACCTATAATGTTCAGTTTTCTTGACCCTGTCACAGAGGTTTTGATTCAATTCTAAGTTTTATCACTTACGTCATTGTGACAGTGCTTAATTATATTCAGATGTATTTTCAAGATTCAGCCCCCTCATATAGGATTAATTAACTTCACAGTTTATATAATGTGTTCCAATACACAACCACCTTTAACTAGAACCTCAGAAATAATCATGTAATTGAATTTACACATATAATAATAATAATGAGAATAATAAACTTTAATGTATAGCACGTTTCTTAATCATGTCAGATAATAGAACAATACAAAAAATACAATTATGTAAATAGATAAATAAATAAACTTAGTCAGTGTAAATAAGTCAAATGTCAAACATTTTTTAAAGATTTCATAAAAAGAAATGTTTTTCTGTGGGGGCAGAGCTTTTGAATTGAATTGTGATGCATATTTTCATTCTCACAGAAGAAAAGCAATAGATGACTCACTTTATCATCACTCTCACAGTTTCCATTTGCATCTACTTTCGGGTAAAATTTTTCAGCATCTGGGAAAAAAAGCAGAGTGAACATGCAGTTAACAATGAGAATTGATGTGAAAATGTTGCCAAATAATGGTCATTATTATCCTGTATTTCAAGTTGATACAGAAGATAAATATAATGTAGACACAATCAGCTTTTTCCAAAAGAACTAGAGAATAATTAACGTCCCTTTTTTTCCTGCAGGATATAGTTACCTTTGCTCCTGATTGCTTTACAAAGGAATACAAAAATAATAATGAAAAGCAAAAGTAATCCAATGACTCCAGCAATGACGGCAGCTAACACAGATGTGAACATGGACAAAACAAGGGAGAGAGAGAAGAAATATTTTATACTAATTAGACCACAGTTTTTGCATGATGACAGCTTAGATACAGCAAATCAATTATCATACCCAGTGGAATTCCAGGTGCTTTGTATGGTGGTAGGCTAGTTACTGAATGGTTGAATACTTCATTTGAGACAGATGCACTGACGGACTGTGTGGTGTCTGAGATCGCTAAGACTGTGCTCCTTATTGTACCTGCAGTCGAAAACAAAGTGCCAGGGTGATGAAGCAATGTGGTTAGAACAACCCCTTCTTCACACAGGGTGTCGTTCAAAGCGTTGCCTTTTCTAGCAACAGCCTTCCCATGACACCTGTAAGAAAAACAAAGCATGAGGTCAAAGGTTTGAGTTTCTAAAGAGCTGAGAACAGTGTGTGTCCTTCCTTCACTTACTCTGTGTGAGGCCGACAGGGGTCCGTGAAGGAGCTTGTGTTGGAGAACATCCCATTAGGACACTGTTCACACCTCACATCTGAGTACGCCGTCCCTGACAACAACATGCATCATCACACTTTACATCTCATTTTAACTTTATGATACATACTATATGTAACATGGTGCAGAGCTTAGATACAGACGTGTTAGCCACCACTAGTTCAGGCAGTCAACTTGAGCTCTAATCATGTGACATGCCGCACTCTGCACAATCCTCTATTATAAACACCCTCCCAATTTGTCATTCTATTTAAGCTTAAAAGATTTCCCATCTCTCCCTTTGCTTGTTAATGTCTCTGTTGCCCTGCGTCTGTCTCTTATTGCCTGTCGATTCTGCCCCTCCACCACCCCAGCATCCACCTGTAGGCTCTTTATTCCCATTATATCTGTGTAATCATATCTGGGGAAGAGAAGAAGTCAAAGCCTAGACACCAAACTCCAACTATGTTCGGCTGCTGCGATAAACATTTCTAATGTGAGTTCACTGACTAAACTAATGCACATTTTCTTCAAACTGTAATTGTGCTGTGCATTATACATTTTCAATAAAATGGTTTAATTTTTAAATGTTTTTCTTAAAACGTAAATATAGAAGAATTACATGTAAGTTAAACAAACCCATATGTGAGGTGATTGAAAAGTAGTGGGCGCTGTACCTGGCACAGAAACTCCAAAACCCTGTTTACATAGTCTGTATGTTGCACATTCTGCACAGTAAGGGTCATCAAATTCCACGTTGCAGTACATCCCAGGCTTGCACACACACCCGGCCCGTGTGGTTGAGGAGCAGCTTTGGGCATATTGCAGACCTTTTTCTGGTTATATAGAGAAAAATATACATTTTCCAGACAGTAAATGTGTTAGAAAGTTGTAAAAAAAAAATTGAAGAAGCAATAATTATAAACTGCTAAATAAAATCATTATTTGTGACATGGAGATTTGAAGTGCAGCTACTGACGTGATTTGCATGTGCGACAGGGGGAGCAGTTTGGAGCGTAGTTCCATTTCTCCATGTACTGGTTTGGGTCACACTGTTTACACACACTCTCAGTGGTGTCAGTGCATTCCTGAGTCAGTCGATGTCCTGTTATAATATATACAACAGTGAATCCATATTAATACACATCTACTACCCACCTTACAACAGCACATTGACATTGTAAGTCCACAAATCCATGAACGCAGATGCCCTCTATGCCCAAGCTTTTACTAGACAGGACACAGTTATGTTTTTCATTATAGTACTTTGATATGAGTATCTGTACCTTTTATTTTATTTCATTTTATTTTTTTAAATGAAACTTTAAAAGTTGCACTCCTCGCTGTGTTCACAGGACAACACTTACCAGGGGGGCATTTCTTGCAGCATCGATTATTTACCAGGTACTCTGTTGTCGAGTTGCGACACCTTCCATCTGAGTCTGGTCTATAGGGCTGAAAGCACAGCGACAGAAACAGAGATGGTTTTAGCTTATGGTCAGGATGAACACAAAACGCCTTTTCTCATACGTTCCATTAAAACAGCTTGGATGCCTGTCCAAATAAGGTAAACTGTGTAATTTTAAAATATGGACATCTATACAATGTCGTGTCTTTATGTTCGTGTCTGGTTTTCCAAACCCTTCTCCTTGAAATCCACCTGTTCAGAGGTAAACTATAAACCTTTAACCAATCTATAAAGCAACAATTTAGCCAGTGGCTAAGAGGAAGCAAACAATTTGACAGATACATGGTTGACTTTTTCATTGTACCTGTCCACCCACACCTGCACCCACTTGTTCCCTTCTGGTGACACCCCTGGCCTGAGCTGCAGACGTGGCCAAACAGGCAGCCATTGTTCTGAGTCTGTAGGAGGGACATTTCACTTCTACAGAATCCCCCCTCCCTGTAGGGGCCCACTAAAATGTTTTGGCAATAGGCACACATGCATCCTTATTCTAACAACCAAAACCTCACTTGTTCTCTTTTAACAAAACATATCTACAGTAACCACAGCATTGTTGTGCAGAAGAGGTTCAGGGCTCAGTAGCTGTTCACACATACCTGTCCTCACCACAGTAATACCCTCCAATGACAAGCAAAAGTACGATTATGCTGACAGCAGCAGAGTATTTCTCGTATTACAGGAAACGGAGGAAGCAACCTCGAAGCCCTCATTTCCGAAAGCACAGACGTCTTCTTTGGTGTGAAGCTCCATAGCACAGGCAGCAAAGGTAAAGATAAACCTGAGGGAAGCCTCAAGTGATTAATTACCGACGGTAAAGAACATTCTGTTTTTTCCTCTTTCTCAACCCGTAGGTGCCAGGTCAAGTGCACAGTGATAGTGAAAGACAATAGAGAGAATTGCTGCATCATTTCATCACCAGCTGTCTTAACAATGACACCAAAACAAAAATATTCAAGCTGTTTAACCACATTAATTATGTGTGACACCACCACAGTATGACTCTAATTCTGTATAACACAGGCACACTCACTGATAACGATACTGAAAAGGAATGTAAGGAATGTCAGGAGGAAATTATCTTTTTTGTCTTTAGGACAGGTGACACAGGTGCATTTTATAACAACATGTTACAATTTACAAGTAAGGCAAACATCATTTGCCACTATTCTAATACTGATGTTGAAAGTGCCCGCTACTTCACATTCCTTAGGATTCATTCCAGTGAAACTCAAACACTTCCCAAATCCTTAAATAAACACCACAAATGCACAACCGACTGAAAGACAAACACAAAGCCTACCGTGGTGGTTCGGACACACAGCAAAACCAGTAGTACAAGTATTTCCTTCATTGCTGCTTTAAAGCAAATTAAAGACCGGAGAGGACACAGTGACCGGCTTGTGTGCTGCACTGATAATTTTTTCAAGACGGGCCCGACAGTCTGTGAAAACAGCTAGAGCAATTTCCTCGACCTGAGTCAAGTATTTGTAGGAAGGAAATGAGCAGGCAGGCGTAACCTCTTACTCACTGATTTGATGTGAAAAACCATTATGAGGTTAGAGAGATGAGGTAAATAACTGATGCTGTATACTTGATATCTATCTCCATAATCACAATACTGTGAATTTCTAACCGACTTTGTCTTTTTGAAGTAATAGAAAAAAAACTGCCTGTCAGAAAGAAAAGAAAAACTACTATAAATTAATTTTAAATATACATAATACGTGATCCCTATAATAGGACACACCGAAAATCGAAACTGGTGAAGCCTTTTCACAGCGAATGTTTTTTAATGCCATGACAGAAATTAAATATGAATGAATTTAATGACTATTACCAATGGCTCAGCTCTATGAAATGTCCTAGTAAACACTCCAACTTTGGTTTAGTCAGTGAGTTACTTCTGTTGCAAAACCAGCAGTCGCCAAAAATACTGGTCCCACCATGTGTGCGGTATTTTCTGTATAATAACAAGTATACAAGTACAAGAGTGAAAATTAGTTTATCCTCCATGCTCTTTGTCTCATTCATTCGTATGAATAGGTGGACAATGTTCAGGGCTCACTTTTTGGCTGTGAAATAAACTCAGCAGCAGAGGAAACAGGAAGTGGACTCACTTGTACTTTCTCTTCTTGTTTATAACCAGACAAGTCCAAATACAGTGAAGTCCTTCAGAGCCCACTTGTGTGTGTCAACTGTTCATCTACATTGGTTTTGTAGATTTTGGAATTATGAGGACATGATCCCTATCGACTCTATTTAGATTCTAAAGTACTCCTTCTAAATTGTAGGAGTACTTAGGAGAAGACGTTCATGCCTAAGATGTCTAAGCTGTGTGTAAAAATAATAATTTCAACCAGAAACCCTGTGTGACTGCCTGGCTATACTGTGTTACTGAGAAAGCCACAGAAGTCCACTTCACTCATAACTACTTTATGTTCGTCAAAAACTTTCCCCTTATAAATACGCCACAGTACAATCGCTCACGTTGTGCCCGGTTTAATGCCCATGTGTTTCATTTTTTTTGTTCCTGTATAAGATGCTGACATTTCATTTTAAAGTTTCCCCTCCCACATCCTCAATCTCTGCTACTCAAGTCGAGCAGTAGCAGCCCCTTGCTCTTGTACTTGTTTGTTTTATTAAATAACTTCTTATGATGTGATCGGTATTTGACTTTGTTGCTGTAGTTGAAACTGTGTCAAGTAGAAGTGAAATTCCATGTGTCTGTGGTTTGGTGCACTGATCTCAGATCCTGTACATTAGTGTTGAGTAATTATTAGGATTTTTAAATAATAAAGTTTGAGTCAGGTATGAACAAACTGCCTACTTATACACTCAATTTTATTGCATATCGGTTCAGTGCAGATCATTCAAATCACTGCTGTCAAATTAGTGTTGAACTAAAATAAACTAAACTAAATAAAGGAAATGTAATTAACTTTTGGGGGGCTTTTTATTGCCTTTTTAATGGATAGGACATAGTCTATATGTCATAGGACCTAACTTTATTTACTTTTACTTTATTGCACTCATAATTTTTCTTGATTTTATTTGAACACACCCTGATACATTTTCTTCAAATCCATCAGCCTGCATGACACAAAATGGAACATTTACAGTGATGGTGGGGATGGCTAAAGTATTTGACATGAAGTATATGTGGTTGTGATTTCCTGTGAAATACAACACATGTATAGCACCGACTGCCTTTGTTTCTACCATCTTCATGGTACCACAGTGAGGAAGTGTTAAAGGAAGTTAAAAACTAAAATACATTTGAACCTGGTAGCTACAGTGTACAGCTGGAAAGGGAAACTAACAGACGTCTCCAAGCAACAGACATGACTCAAAACGACTTCCTCTGTATTGTGAGAATTATAGAGGAAACTGAAATTGAACTTTTAAGAATAATGTGGTCAACAGTTTTCTTTAAACTGTGCCATAACACCTCTTGCCTCGCATTCATGAGGCCGACAGTCACATGTAGAGCTTGATCTCTTTGGAAAAATTATTACATTATCTATCCAATGTTTTTTGTTCAAAAAAAATCTAATGTAAGCTAAACACATTCCCTAGAGACGTAACAGAAAGGCATTATTGAAATGATCTGTTTACAAAAAAAGACAAACAGATCATAGACTGTATATAGAAAATAGACTAATGTCCCCCCATCCTCTTTTTATAGCATCAAATAACTAATTAAAGCCAAACTTACTGGACAAATGACCACTTGAACAAACATTGGCGTTATAGGAACTACTGAAAATGACGGAGACCATCAAAATGTATTTGACATGAACTTTGACGTTTTAGTTTGGTCCATGTCCCATCCACTAACATAGAGAGGGCTGGGTTTATCATCTATACTGCAACCAGCCACCAGGCATCAAGATGCTTTGTCTTTATTTTTGGAGAGCTGTCATGTCGTCCATCATTATCCATGGGAAATCATCTTGGATGGTGTCTAATGGCTCCCAGTAAAAACAATGATCACTTAAAACTGTTTTCATTCGTCAGCACCCTGGGTACGATGTGCTTCCCATTTTATTCCTGGGAGAAAAGTGTTGGAAGTTTGATATCTGGTCAGAGATGTGGTTCGCAGGCACAGAGAGATTCTGAAAAATAATATAACCATCATTAGAGAACTTTGCCAATTTTGATGTTGTGAATAATGTTTTGACTTTGAGATAATGTAGCTAGCCCGCAGTGGCTCACCTCAAGTTCAATGTTCTTCGTATTCGAACTGCTCCGCAGGTCGAGGCTGCTGGGTGGTGGCAGGGTGCTCTGACCTGTGTGGGACCAGCCTGAGAGACAGTGCTGGAAAAGATTGAAAGATCCAATAAAATGAACTAGAACAACAGCTACAGAACTGGTCATGATCAACCCCTCACATTTCTGTTCCTGAGTTATGACGTTGATGGCACAGTTAATTAGTTGACAATTAAAAATCATCATGTAGTGGATTTTCAAATTAAAACTCTTACTCACCGAAGGTAACCCCAAACTATCAGAAGAGTCAAAGCTACATCGCCGGTGGGCTTTGTACTTGTAGGGTGGCAAGAGAGTGGAGCGAGGGATACTGACCCTTTAAAATAAAAGAGTACGTGTATTTTAAACTTAGTTATACTTTTGATTGGTTTCAAGACTGTACGCAACCTCTGAAAGCACGGTATGTGATACCTGATAAGAGCTGGTTCAGCAGCAGTGTGAGGGTGGGAGGACTTGTGCTTTTTGCAGACAGGACAGCACTCCTGATGGTGAAGCGGGACAGGGAACAGTCTACTGTTAATCCTGTAAGAGAATGTACCTGGAGAAGAGGTAAGCAGGTGGAGACAAGAGTTACTTCAAGTGTCGTGAAGAGAACTGAGAATCGTGGTAGCACTCAAATAAGTCTCTTCTTACACTGATGAGTGTCTGTGTTGGCTTCTGCTTCATCCTTGTCTGTTAGCAGCGCCAGCCCTGAATGGTTCTCCACAGATAATCTAAGAAGAGACCTGATTAATAGTGATTTAATAAAGGTCAACTTGACACAATTAAACAGTCACAAGTGCAGTGAAAAGGGAAGCACTCACTCTGCTTGTGGGCTGTGGACACACTCATCCTTGTGGAGCGATCGGAAATTGCGGAGATCGTTGAAGAATTCATCAGAGCGCTCTACAAACGTGTCCTCAGCATCAAGGACTCCTTAGAGGGGAAAAAGGAAATCAAACATTGGACTATGCATAGAGTATGTGTTTGAAAGAAATGTACAGAGAGAGACCAATGAGGAGTACCTGCTATCCAGTCATATCCAAGCAAGGGCTGCAAATGATGCCTGTCAGACACAGGGGTCTCTACACCTTCGTCAAATGTGACTGGGCTCAGCTCCTCACTCTAGAAAAACAAATATTGAAGAGAATCAGCTGTTAACTGAATAATTCCCTGTACTGTAAAATTTAAAATCAAGAAGATTTAGCTGATAACGTTAACATTGGACAATTAGACTTCACTTGGTTGTCTTCACAGAAATGTTATTATGTTGATCTGAGTGAACATTTTGTGCTTACATCTTCTTTGCGGTTCTTCACTAAACAGGACTTGGTCATGTGTGATGTTGTGTCCTGCAGCCTGTCCTGGATTTGAAGATGTCTTTCACTGTCATCGAGAACGTCTGACGAGTCCGCACAGTCTGAGGAACAGACGAATCCATTAATGATTCAAGAATTTACGATTCATCACTTGCACGCCACAGGATGTGGATGTGAAGATGTAGAGTCACGAAAGAAAAACAACAGAACAACATGATCTGGTATTTTATATGAAGATCAATATTTTCAAAAGGGACATTTTTTCAAACTACAGTTTTACATGCTGAATTTGGTACATGCCAAAAGTTTGAATAATACTGTAAGGCAATATGAGGACTTGTGGATGACAATGCAATTCTCATCAGGCAGCTAACTCTGCTCGTATCAGACTTCAGACCTGTTTTATGAGCCTCATTGTGAACTGTTTAATTACCCGCAAATCTCACGGCGGCCCTGGCAGGACCTCGGCCTCCATCGGTCCCAGGCACCGTCTCCCCGGGCTGTCTCCTCTCCTCAGCCTCGTCCTCTCGGTCCCTCTTTCGGATGCAGCCGCTCACCTGCTCCAGCTTCTCTCTCTGCTGCTTCAGCCGCTTCAGTAGATCTTTGTTACGCTCTCGTAGAAAGTCCGCTGGTTCAGTGGAAGACATGTCCACACGTTAAACCACGTTTTAATCCCGTTGATCCAGCTGCAGGTGAAACGAACAGCTGAGGTTCCGAATTGAACCCGGACTCCATAACAACACGTTGACAACAATGATCTGATTGGCTGCGAGCGTTCTACGCTGCTTCCGGTGTAACCGACGGAGGTTTTTCTTAAAGGGACAGACACACATTTTCCATACAGGACTTGGTGTTGAACAACAGAGGGCGCGTTTCGTTAGCCGGAGCCACTGGAGAGCCAGGTAACACAGGTCATACAGATTCTCTTCACCACACAAGATGGATGGAGAAGAGATTGATTCTTATCTCAGTGGAATTATAACATAAAACTGGTATCAACTTCTTGATCATACATAACTTAGGAAAGATGAGCTTAATATAAACTAAAATAATAATTCAGGTCTTAAAACAAAAATGCACAAAAGCCAGGATGGGCTGTGGAAGACCTGTCATAATTAATGATCTACTGGCTATAGGTGAGTGGTCCAAATGTTTATCAAGTCAAGTGTAGAAAAGATGTGAAGTGATACGGCTTGGAGCCCTAGGACAGTTAACACCTTTGCCAGGTTTCTGATCCAGTCTTGATTACAACAACCCCAAACACAGCCACAGTCATACAGAACTATCATCAGTGACAAGAAGAACGATGTGTCCCCACAGATTCCTGGTCTCATCATGGAGCCAGACACTGAGGCTTCCAAAATCCACAGAAGACCTGTTGGAAGTTGTCCAAAATGAAGAAGAAAGTATAAAAGATAAAAGAGCAAAAATATGCCGTGATCCATTTCATACTGGTATATTATTATTTAGCAATGTTTTCTTAATACAGACTCAAATGTAGCAGCTGGTCAGCCATGGAGTGGATCAATGTAAATTGTTAAATACTCAAGCACAATAATCAAAAGCTTCAAAGTTGTTCTTATTTACAGAGCTTTATAGAATCTTGCAGTAGATCAAACTAAGACCACCACAGTTTGTTGAAGATCTGAAGGAAGCCTTTGAGAACTGAGTTGAACCAAAACAGCACCACTGCAGCTCTCCACATAGAACCATATTAGGTAGAAAGAAGAAGTAAATGTCAGGGCAGGCAGTTCAAATAGGAAACTCCTACGAGACGGCTGCATGAGGGGCCAAAACAATAAAAAATGCGGTGACATGAAAGTCCAGAAGGTTTTTATCTACAAAACTTTATCCCATATATTTACAACCCAGGATAATAATTTTTATAAGAATTGTGGGAGGCAAAATATAAATGGCTTGTTTAGAGATTTGCAGCATGTGGTGACACACTTTACTATCTGACTGTGCAGCCCATCAGGAGTCAAATTATTATTAGTACAATACCATCACTAGTCTTAAACACCCAATTAATTATTATTAAATAATAACTAATTAACACATTATCTTCTAAGCATTATACAGTCTACATTATAAGCTTCATAAAGGTGTAGCATGTGATAGTGCTTTTATGTTGGATTGCATTAGGTTTTGCAGGCATATATAAAGTTGCCAGTAAATGCATATACCAGTTCTTTGATTAACTGATCAGTTGTTATAATATGGTATTCAAATTTACTTTAGAATTATAATTTGTAATTTGAACAAATTTACAAGAACATTTACAAAAGAAAATGTATAATGAATTAAATGATTTACAGCAGGACTCACTTTGCTGCAAAGTGTTGATGCACTGAACACGACTAAATACTGCCCATTGAAAATAGTATCCAATTATGCACACATACTGTACATCATCACTCACAAATTTTCATCACCAATATTTAAAGTTTGAAGAGTGATGAAATGTGGCTTATAATGAACACCACTTGAAATGACAGTTACACCTTAAATCTGTTACCCCAGTGCATGCTGGGTCGCTTCCTAACACATCTCCCTCATGAAACAGCAGTCATACGTTGCCAGTAAACCAGTCCATTCATGGTCCAGTCAAATGGTCCATCAATCAAGATCATTTCAAACAGGATTAACAAAACAATCTTCAAACTACTTTCAATAGAACCAAATTGATTGGATAATCTATTCAGTCTAACATAAGTCCATGTATGACTGCAACACACCTCGATAGCCACACTCTAACCCACTCAATGCATGATTGCATTTGCTTGCAATTTTTCTAAGATGCATGTATTTATGCTTGTATGAATATGAACACATCACATGACACTTATCTGCGCACACAACCTCCTTCTGTAAAGATGATCCGATAATAAGCATACGGCAATGGCACAAACACAGTGAGTTCTATATGTGATATCCCATTAGGATTTGAGGAAGGTTGAGGAGCTGGTTATGCATATTACCAAATCTCCACTATCTGTACATGTTGCTGCTGTAAGGTAATTGTAGGCTATTTAATCAGGATGCATGTAAGAGATAATCATAATTTTCTCTATAGTGACCGATGGTTTATTGACTTTCTTCTTCAAGGACAACATGTGCCTGCAAATGTGTCGGCAGTAGTATGCATTCAACCTCTGCTAGAAGGCTTGATGACATTAGTGTATTTACATTAAACCTGTCCATCCATGATGGCACTAATGACAGTGTTGCAGGTGGTGCAGGGTCACAGGCATAATCTTATGCCTAATCCCCGTGGTGCGAGTGGTGTGGAACTGCGTGGGTGAGCTGCTGCTCAGTATTCCTGTCACGGCTCGTTTGCACTGAGAGCTGTCCAGGCCAGTCCAGTATGATTAGTTGACCACAGTAGTGTGGAGTTGCACCCCATTATCATTTAACGGTGCCAGTCATGAAGTCATATACTCCTCCCTGTCTCTCTAATTACACCCCTACTGTTGGGCTCCAAGCAATTACTGCCTGCCGCCAGAGCAGCTTCATTGTTCATTAGGCCCAGATAACCAACAACAAAAAACAAAAAAAAATGGAATTGACCAAACAACAAAAATATGACCTAAGAAATATATTGTTGATGTCATTACCTTAAAGAAAATAAAGGTGTATGTAAAGAAAAATAGTGGAAAACGAATCAAACAATCTCTGAGAAATTTGGGGCAGTTGAACATCATTGAATGTATTTTTTGTTCCTTGATATGGATATATCTTGAATCTCCTGCCCTGTGTTTTCTTCTGTGTGATGCCTGTCCTGCGAAACGAAGGTCTGATATTGTACAGAACTACCGCATAAACAACCAAAAACATTTTGCCTATTGTTTGACTTTCTGTTGCCTAGTTGCTTTATTTTTTGTGTAGTCTAATTACACAAGGTTCTGACTGTCTGTCTATGAGTCTCTACTTTTGAATCATTTATTAGTCCATCTATTGGAGGCTAATCAGAAAATGAAAAGTTACCAATGTCACAGGAATAACAAATTGGCTATAATATATTAAAAGACACTATTATAATTATAATATATAAAAACTTCGGGATTTATACATCATCATTTCTTTTTATATTGTTTTTTGTTGTCTAGATGTCTTTTTTATTCTAATGGAGGATCTCATGTAGCTTCATTACATTTACCTGCCTTGGTCTGCATTCGTGTCTTCATATGAACCCAACAGATGTGTTACTTGAGTATGAACTGTATGATTTGCGTTACTCTCATTAATGTACACATATATACTAAGTGTAAGAAAGAAAAGAGGGAGGTGGTACTGAGAGGCTGCTGTGAGGATGGCTCACAGTAAAGTGTCTAAAAAGCCGTAGCTAAAGAGTTATCTGACAAACTTAAGGGCTTTATAAATACTCCTGATCACCAGCCAGTGCCCCAGCCTGCTATAGCCACCAGCCAGTGTCTGAGTTGGCTAAACTTCAGTTTGTATTTCAGTTGGCTAGTCTCCAGCCTGCTTACCAGTCAGCATGCCTTTGGCCTTGTAGCCTCCAGCCAACCCCCCAGTTGGCTAGTCCTCCAGCCATGCTCGCCCCCAGCCAGAATCCCTATGAGCAGTCTCATTTCCAGGGAACTCACCTTGCTTTTCCTTAGAGGTATCTCATGGGCGCAAAAACCAATAGAGGATATATTGGTCTTGAAGATTATTAAAGCTTCCAAGTACCATAGAGCCTCAGCTTCTCAGAGTCCCACAGCCTTCAGACACTCTGCATCAGAGCTTCTGGCTGACACTCTGTCTGATCCTCCGTTAAGGATCCCAACAGACATTTAAATGTTTTCTTGTGTCAGTGACGTGTCGACTCCTGCTCCTGGTTCCCAGGTGGTTCTGGTTAGGGTTAGCGCAAACCTATGCTCAGCAAACACATGCCCTGGTTTCCAGTCACCTGCAGTCTCCAGTTTGCCAACTACAGCATCTGTAAACATGTCTCCTCCAATTAACATAGCTTCACTGCTTCTACCGGACTTGGTATGATTGTATGCATAACTTTCCTGTAATCCTTAAATCATGACAGAGATACCTTTTTACTTCGTGACATGGTGCATTATGATGGAGGACGTATCCATGACAAGATGGTAAATTACAGCTTCAAAGGGGTGAGTTGCTCACATGGTGAGCAACAAAACTGAAATGCTCAACACTTGACTGTGGCATTCAAGCCATGTTTGATTGGAATAGGGGCCGAGACTCTGCCAAGAAAACATTCCCGACACCATTAATCCACCAACACTATGCTGGACTGTTGACACAAGGTGGGTTGGGTCCATGGAATCATACTGTTGATGCCAAATACTGACCCAACAATCATTGTGTCTCAGCAGAAATGTAGATGCATTAGACCAGGCAACATTTTTCCAGTCTTCTCTCTTTCAGTTTTGGTGACCTTGTGTCCACTGACCCTCAGATTTCTGTTCTTGTTTGACAGGAGTGGGAAATTACATTCATGCAGAGCCATTGGTTTTTCTTAACTCAAGTTAGCCCATTGCAGACGTTATTGGTTAAGATTCCTCTAATGAAATGTTGCTTTAGAGGAAAACATAATTTATGTGGTATAAAGATAAAGTTCTTTAAAAGACTGGTTGTTAAAACCAGAATTTGTGGTCATACAAACCTCACTGTGTGTATGTGTGAAGGGCTTAGATAGAAGAAAATCTGCTGGCAGGTATGTGTTTTTTCAATCTGATCTGAAATGTCTCTCGACTCCTCTGTTGCAGAGTGGCCGTCATCACAGTGGGAGTATGAGAAGGCAAAGGAAAAAAGGAAATAGCCCGAAGACTAGGTACACATCCACTGTGTGTGTGTGTTTCTGTATGTGTGTGCTAGTGTGTTCTATCAAAAACCTGGGACATCTGTCCTGTTGAACAGCTGCAATATCTCCTAACAAGATTTTAATATATTTTCTGGAAGCAGGCATCTCCAAATAAATACTGCTTGGGGGAGATTGTGACAAAGCAGAACAAGATGAGGCAACATCAGCGAGTAATGGACCAACCGAAGAGTCTGATCGAGAGAGAAAGGGGCACTCTGACAGAGGAGGGTGACCAACAGGATTGGTGAGGGAAGTGTTTTTTGCTGATAGAGAAAGGGAAAGGGTCGATTGTCCCCACCGCCGCTGAGATAGTGGTGGATGCTATTAAGATAAGGAGGATTAGACCTGCCACAGTGCTGTTCCCGCTGCTCTAACCTGAGGGACAGAGAGTGAAGAGTAAAAGGCCTCGGTCAGGAGGCTTTATTGTCACTTCAGCTTTCAGCGACCAAAGAGAGAATGAGTCGGTCATGTCGATTTGATGATTTGATGTGATATTTTTAGGATTAGGAGCAACCCAAGCAGCATTTGTCACCACAAGCAACTCTTCCAAAATCAGGAAAACAGACTTAAGAAACCATTGGATGTGGTTTTATCAGAGGTGGAATTAGTTTCCAGGCCTTTCAATTAAATAAAGCAATAGCACACTTTAAAATACACAAAAACAGTGCAAGAAAAGGTTCTGCATTCAAATAGTTACTATTGTTTAAGTTGAAACATGAAGAAGCCTCTAACCCTAATTACCTTGAGGGGATTTCGTCAAATTTGGTAATGTTCAGTTGGACTTGAGTAGATTTCAGTGGTCAAAGGTCACGCTGACCTCATATAAGTGTGGGAAAAAACATAATGTAAATGAAAACTGAACCAGAAAAAACGACTATAATGTATAAATATGTTTGACTAAATCATTTATGAAAAAACATTTTGTCTTGTTAGTGTCACTGGGATTCTGCAGGTAATAATCCCACATCTAAATCAGTGTAGGAAAATACCTTTTAAAAATCTGAAATCACAGCATCTTTTCTTTTTGATACTGTTGCAGCAGCACTGAGTTAATTGAGATGAGTAACATCACATGCCCGTGGCACATGCACATTACACACATGATGAGGGACACTAATACACACATCCTATAAAGCACACCCTGCATAAGTAGATTACTATTTCTTTTTTAATGGCCTGTTTTTAACTTCTTTTCAACAAATTTATTCCCAAACCAATTATGCTCTGCCACACTTGGGTTTTACCAGGAGGAAGAGTGAGGACCCCAGAGAAAATGTCCACGAGGACCCAAGCAATCACGCTGTGGTCACATATATTTCAAAGTATTACACCTGGAAGCGGCGGTCTAATGGACACTAATTTACGAGACGGGGACAGAGAACGGGAGGTTTGCTCCGGCTCTGTTTCCTCTGAGTCAGTCGGCAGTGGGACCTCATTCTGGGGCTTTTATGTCACTGCTGTGCTTAATGGCCCGTGTGCCTTCTCTGAGGCCTGCTAAACACATGCAGTAAATCAACAGAGGAGGAACATACCAGATAATCACAGCCTTTGTTTCTGACTGAGAGAAGACACTACATCTAACTGAATGCCACCGAGTTGACAGAGAGCGCATCAGGACGACTAACGCTGTCATATCAGAGAGACCAACTTCCTCAGCAGCTGTGGCTGCGTCTGAAAAGAATCAGTTTTTTCATCCAATCCTCACCACTGTCAGCAAACCACACTTATATAACTGAGACTAAAGTGTTGTTCATATTTGTAAGAAGGGACAAATGTAAGATAGCATCACCTCATCGTACAGTCACAGTTAAAAAGCTTGTCTTTTTAAATAAGCATGGTTGTAAACATTGCAATTAAAAACAACTCAAATATTCCGGGCTGTTTTAGTTTACGCTGCTGGACGGCCTAATCCCACAATATTCAACACGGGACATAATTAACAGGCAGAGGAGAATGTAAAGCAGTGATTACTGCTATTGTCAAGCTGCAGGCACTAAAATAGCTTCAGGCTTAGCTAAAAACTAAATGAGAAACTGTATATTATGTGCTGAAAAATGAATCTGTCTACAAACAAGAACATGCTGCTGATTTTTTAATCTAGGTTGTAAAACAAAAGAACATTCTTATCTTCTCTACATTATGCAACCTGTAATTTAATATCACTTTTAGATATAAGACAATTCTTTACCAAAATATATAAACTGGCAACAGCCAACTACCCATTTTTTTTTAATCTGAGAGTTTCCGAGCACATATTTCAGTTTTTGCCGCAGGCTTTTAGCAAAGTTTAACAGCCTTCTCCATCAAATACATACAGTAGCAGCCTTCTACAATAGCCTAATTAAAAAGCTTTCAAGCTTGTTTTTCAGATCCACTAATCACTGAGACAGTTCGGTGGTTGTTTATGGGCTGTGTGAGCACAAGCATACACTGCCTAACAGCAAATGAATCTCCAATAATCGAATTTGAGGTTCCCTATTAAACATAATTAGACTTGGCATGTGGTCCGCACTCAACTCAAACATGTACGGTGCAATATCGTGGCTGAAAACTGCCGCAATGTAAAGGTTCGAAGTTAGGTAATGATCATGGCAGAAATGGAGCGAGCGACACATGAGCGGACGATTCCGCAGCTCAGAGCCGAAAGCAGAGGCACAGCCGATAAGATTTTGAATCCTTACCATCATAAATCAGAAATATAAAAAAGGATAAAATAAAAGGCTGGGATAAAGCAACCCACCTTTAAAAAGCACTGATGTTCTTCTTAGAAAAGAAGCTCAATTACATCAGATTCTCCTATGTAAATAGAGACTAAGATAAAGTAGCTTTCCTCTCAGAATCATAAATTTACTTTAATGTCATGTGCTTTGTCATTCGTTGGTTTGCAGTGAACCCACGACACCATGCATGTGGGATGACGTCATGGTTCAGGGGGACAGAACTGTAACACCGTTATGCCTGATTACATGTTGTCTCTTGGCCTTTGCTGATTTCTTTCCCTGCAGTAATAACATGTAGACCATAAACCATGTATATCAAGAAAGTGCTCATGTGACCAATATGTCTTACTGTGGAAGATGAATAAGTCATGGAGTTTAGACTATGATGCACATAAACATTTTTAAATCTATCCCGCAAGAGGTTTGACTGAATTTTTGTACTTGTTGGGGGGCCTTTCCTTTTGGATATGTTTGGTTATGTTATGAAAAGATTTTACATATGTACATATATATTTATGCACATGCCCTTAAAAAAGTGTAATCAACTACAGAATATAAAAAAATATAATTAAAGATTGAAAATCATTATTCTGTATCTGTAACTGAAATCCATTAATGTCCACGGATGAACGAATGGAAATTACTGGATGTAGGAAATGTTGGAAACACAGACAGCGAATCAGAAGTGGAGCTCGACCTTTCTCACTAAAATAAAGTTTATTTACGCATTTATTAACGTTGTTATGTTTTATTTCATTGTGGTTAGATTTGTAGACACGTTTATTTTCAGCTTCTGCTTCGATACTTCAACATTTTCATGCTCCTTCTTCTTCTCTAAATGCATGTTTCTATTTAGATTTTGACTGAAATCAATCAGTGCATAACTTGTTCACTCTCATCTTGTCTCGGGCAGCAGCACCACCTGAGCAACTGGGCGCCTATGTGCACCAGCCGAACACACTGTGGCCCCCACTCTATCTCTTTATTATCAGCTAATTAGTGTGGTTAATCAGGCTGATAATGAGCCAGGGCACCGTGCCATTTCAATCTGACACCAGGCCGGGGTTCAGACCCCCACCAGGCACACCACGGTCATCCGAGATCTCCCTGAAGACAAATCATCCTCAGCACCAGAGGACAGAGGGATGACAAGGGCAGCAGTGGTGAGTGGTGTGTGCATGGACGATAACGGGGGGATGTAAATCCACGAATTCAAAGATGTTAAATCTGCAAAATCATGGTTTTGTGTCTTTGCAGTCTTTCTGCAATTGGGGCTCAGCAGTTGGGGACACTGGACACATCAGAAACTGATGCTCTCTGTCACATATGACCCTTCAGATTCACACAGACACGTTTCCTAACCCGCCTCCCTCCTACAAAACACACATATCCCCAACAATTTCCCCTCCACAGTCATGTAATCGAAAACAATCCAATGCCATCACCTCCCATCTCTCTCTCTCTCTCTCTCTCTCTCTCTCTCTCTCTCCCTCCCTCCCTTTTGCTCCCCCTCTCCCTCTCTCTCGATGCCTCACTCATTCCCTGAGCAGCGCTGAGCTGAACTGGATAACGTCTCCTTCAGCCCGCAGCACAGACTCATTTCTCTACACACCAGCTCTGAGTGGATGCTCAGGAGGGGTGTTTGAGATATTAGCACGCTGTGGGGGGAACGGCTCAGGGACATCTACCATCCACACAAAAAGGTAAGCCTCTGGATGTTTTAGATCTAGATTCCTGCTCAGGTGCCCCAAGTGAAGGTGGTTCAGAGGTGGGAGGGAAGTGGCGGATTGTCTCAGGGACAGATTTCAAACAGGGAATGCCCGCCATACAAACGTCCCCTTCAGATTTAAAGCTTTTTGGATTTTTTTGTGTGGGAGATGTCATTATTATAGATGTGAGGGTGTTATGGTCAGTGGTGAATAACACTGAAGTGGAGAAAAGTGTGCAGACTGTTGGCACAGCCTCACCTGGGATCATTTTTGTTTGGGAAGTTTAGAGAAGAACAGTACCAGTCACTGGACACAGCAGCATTTTAATCTTAATCCTTTGAAAACATTTCACACAGATTAGTCTCACTTTCAGAGGAAGGATTTTATTTTTTACCCTTTTGATTACACTATAATGTTTCACTATGGAGGTCAAATTACAAATAATCAGGCTGAGGAAACAACTGAGGAAATTTAACTATTGGTGTCGCTGGAGCCTTTTGCATTATTTCTCTTTCTCTTTCACTCGTGCCACAGAGTTATTACCTACCTGTGTATGTGCCTGTGCAGAAATAAAAACCAGTATGGCCTGCGTTATCATTTTGTTCTGAGAAATGTTAGTCCTCTGCATAAGAGCAAGAAATTAATATTTGAAAGTACGCTGCCCCTTTCCACTGGATTTGAAATTAAAAGAGCTTCATCACTTTTAAAGAATCTGCCAACAGTACTCTTGGTCAATGCTTTTGAATTGGATGATATGAATGTTTTGTTTTTATACTTGCTTGTCAAAAAGCTGTCTGACTATGAAAGCCACAGAAACACTCAGCTGCAGTCAGGTGGTCTCCGAGCGATGGAGCCTATAAACGCTGCTTATCAGGGCTTAGTTTTTGTGCTACACTGAACAAAACATTTCTGACTTAACCGCTGGATCCAGAGTCGACTGAAGACGGGCAGAGGATGCGTTGTGCATCACGGCGGCTGTGAACGGTGCTGTGATCATTCGCCAAGTCTTTCGACCGACTTGAATGAAGTGATTTAAATTAGACACCCAATCGGTCCCTCTCCAACTCAGTGACGCTGGATGCAGAAGTGGAAGTGACACGTCGTCACTGATCATGTCGTCTTTTCCCGTGTTTCCACCGTTCAATGCACTTGAGTTAACGTGCATTGGATGCATGACTACTAGTATTGATGCATTGCCTGTTCAACCTGTTGTGTCCAGTTCGGTATAGAACCAGGCTGAAACAAGGTTTAATTATAAGGTCAGTGGATCAACAGCAACCTCTTTGGAACCGAGTTAACACACCATGATTGTTTCTGTAGCTTTCTGAGTGCTTTAAAAAGCTTCAAGTACTGAGTGTCACTGCAGCTGACAAATGTCCACAGCTAGAGCTCCTGATCCAATCAGAGACAACAGAGATTTAGTGCAGTTGGTGACGTTTCTGTTTTAAAGATCCTTTACTGATCACCTCTGCAGAGGCCCGTGCCGCTCTGCTCCAGCACCAAACTGGAGAAGCTTGTTCACAGCAGCTTGTGAAGCTCCTTTTCTCTGTCACTGCTCCCTTTTACTCTGTTGCCAGTATTTTGTTATTTTTTTTGTAATTAATAAAAATGCAGATCACTCTGAGGGTCAACTATTATCCTGCACTCACAGCAATGAGGAGACATCAGTTATTTGGGGTCTTGTTTATCCTTGGTCTTTACCATAGGCTTTGGGGAGCTCATATACAGACTCTACTCAGAAAATATATTTAGTTTTACAGGTACCAATGTCTAATACTATTTGAACTAGCATGTATTTTTTCATATTATTTTTAGTTAAATTCACACGACTTAATCATTACTCACTTCGATTTTGCTGGTGTCTGTGTCGTGATTATTTTATACATTTTGTGTTGAGAGAAAAACACCTCTATAACATATTTTACTACAACGGCAGCAGTGCATGTAATCGTTGGCAGGAACAGCACATTCGCATTTTGTCCTCACAGTTATGTGAGGTACACTTATGTGTAATTATCTGTCTCTAAAAAGACGCCAAGATTAAACAATCAAAGCTGAGATAGTTAAAGACAGTGGTCATGTCACAGTTCATTCAAGTTAATATATTTCTTACACAGCTATTATTATTATTATTATTATTATTATTATTATCATTGTTGTTGTTATTATTATTATTATTATTATTAAGAAGGGCATTAAGACTGGCCTGCTTTTACTGGTCTGTTCAAATCTGATGCTATTAATTAAAAGAACAGTGAGTCTGAATTATTTCTACGATTAGAAAAATCGGGATGAAAGTATTATTTATCATTTTGTCTATTTCCACAATCATGATGCATTGAGCTGCAAATGAGTCATCAACCTAATATTCATCATGTTTGTTGTTGGGGCGGCACGGTGTCAGAGTGGTTAGCACTGCTGCCTCGTTTTTGGGGGGGGGGTTTGAATCCTGGATTTCTGTGCAGAGTTTGCATGTTCTTCACTTGTCTGTGTGGGTTTTCTCTGGCTTCCTCCCTCAGTCTAAAGACGTGCATATTGGGGTTAGGTTAACCAGCGACTTGTCCATAGATGTGAATATGTGTGGGAGCAGTTGTTTGTCTCTATATGTTGGCCCAAATGGCCACTGTAACTCGCCTATTGCCCATTGTCAGCAGGGATTGGCCCACCAATGACCCTAAAAGGATAAGTGGTGCAGGTAATGGATGAATTCTCGTTTTTGTGTATGAACACAGTTAGAAATCCAGGTTACTGTAGATAAATCAAAAATAAATGATTCCTGTGTCTTGACAGATAATAAGCAGAGGGTTGGACATAACAGCTGCACAGTCATCTGATGATGACATAAAGATGTAAATAACTGTTTCTGCCGCACAACAAATGTTGTACTGACGCAGCAGACTGCACATTATCACACAATTTTCCATAAAGCGCGACCTGTCTTTTATGCAGTAAGCCAGGATTTCGCCTCAGAGAGCATTACTGTGCAATCTGATGCTGAGGTTGGCAGCGGAGCTCTAACAAGCCCCTGTCTGCTCTTCATCACTGTAGTGCCACAGATATGTGCCCATGAGTATTCATCAGGAAGGGCTAATGGGGCACAGCAGTGTGAACCTCTGATTTACAGCCCGTCCCCTGTCAGGCCTAATGATAGGGCCGTGGGGCTGGTTATGGAGAAACAGGTGCTGCAGAGTGAATAGATGCGAAGCGATGCTGCTGAAAGCCATGGGTGATTGCCGTTTTGTCCCCTGCACAAATGCTCATTTGCAATATTGTCTTCACACATACATAATTATTGTACAAGCTGGGTTTGTGTGTGCATGTGCATGTGTCTTTTCAACAATTCAAAGACACACACATTAACTTTAATGGTAATTTACTCTTTGCCAAATTGTTTCCAGCATAACTGTCACATTGACTGTACACAATGACTCCTCTCTGTCCTCGGCAACAGATGGAGCTCGGTGCTAAAGTGAAAATTATGTTTCAAATGAAGTCATACGCTGAACAAAATATGGTCAGGTTATTAGAAGAGGTGAGTTTAACACTGTAGAACCACCATTATTATAATCTGTTAAACAGCAAAAGCCTCATACAGTGAGACATTATGGCTCCACCATATGGAGAAAAATACATTAAAAACAAATCACATCTGTAATATAATGTACTGTAATGTGGCGGCAGGTAAGATTACAGTGTTTGTTGATGTTAAAACACATTATAGTGTTAACTTGGGAAACTAAATTGTGCAATAATACATCAACTACCACAGCACCTTTAACACAATAAACCTTTTATAATGATAGAGACTTGCTGCATATATATATATATATATATATAGTGAGATAAAGAACTATATTTTTCTAGCTCAAAGATTAGAGGTTCTGTGAAAAGCTGTAGACCCCCCCCCCTCACAGTATGTGTTCTTACTGGACTTGAGATGTGAGCAATGTCACCAACCAATTTTCAGGATATTTCTTTTGAAGGATTTTTATAGGAGTGAAAAAATTAACATATTACAATATTTGTAAAAGGCAAAACAATTATAGTATTCACAAAATAATATATATAATCATATTGGGACCCTTTTGGGGGGGTTCTGACACAGGAGTCAATGGCATATGGTTTATTTTATTAAATGCATTACAGAACAATTATTTGACAATGAAACTCTGCTACTAAATCTACCAATTCCTTTCCTTTTGAAATCATCTCGTTAACACGGATGATAAGGTGAGAAATGAACAACCCAAAAGTCTAAAAAAAAACGAAACAATAACTATAAAAACGATGATACAAAAAGAGAGAAATAGGTGAAAAGTGACCAACTGTTTTTTGCAACTAGACAAACAGTTTCCCAACAACTGTCAGTGAAGTTGTTGTAGGTGTTCAGCAGTTCAATCTCACTCACTGCAGGTCAGCTGGCACTGTTTACTGATGGATCACTGCACAGCCCACAGCACACACACACACACACACACACACACACACACACACACACACACACACACACACACACACACTGGTAGCTCTCTGCCTGGACCATCCCACACTTTAACCGTGTCTCTCCCACAGTCAGGAGGAATATGGGCAAATCCGAAAGTCAAATGGATATCATGGAGAAATCAAGTAAACCTGGAAAGCGTCGTTGGACTGTCGCAGAGATCAGTCTGTCCGTGCTTCTGCTGTTGGTCAGCTGTGCCTTGGCCGGGCTGGTAGTCCTCTACACATCAGTTGTGAAAGGTAATGGCTCTGTCAGGTCCAGATATTACAGATGGCAGCAGTAATGAAGTCTCTGCTCTGTTTTTTTCTGCTTGCGAGCCCAACTTGACACAGGAAATGACAGTGGTAGCCGAAACATCTCCAAAATGAACCATGAAGTACTTTACACACTCGATGATCTGTCTTGAGTATTGGCTCATAATAACAACTGTTATCTGACCCTTCTGACCTTGAACTGCAGCTTTGAAGCTATTTTTAAAGAAAAGATGTTTTAATTTTCTCTGTGCAACTTCTCAATGTTGCCAGCCGATGGTGTAAAGATGATGCAGTTTTCTTCATTATTTAGAATAAATGAAATCTGTCTCTTTCATCCATCTCAGAACAATCGAACAGGTCCAGTGTGTCAAGGAGCTCAACACGAGAGGGTGAGTCTTTTAATCCTGTAAACTGTGGAACCAGTGGGCCGGCATGTGTCATATTCGAGCACCGCACCTCTGATAGTCACTGTAATACTGTAATTCTCTTTACTGCCTCATCAGCAGTGCCACACAAAAGTGAACGCCGCTGCTGACACAGACATCGCCCATCACACACAGACTGTAGATCCAGGCGAATTAGAATTAGCTTTATACTTTGTACAGCAACACCCACCTGTCTCTTCACGTTCTCTCTCATGAGTGTCAACACTGATCTTTCCAGGCCAGCTGTTTCGCTCCAACCTCAACAATGTGTGCACAACTGCGGACTGTGTTACAGCAGGTGAGAGGAAGTGTTTTTTCTTTGCTTCCCTGCTGATTCCTTTTGCAAAGTGGACCCCTCATCCTTGCAAAAAAAGACCACATACCGAACCTTCATCCTGTCCATGTTTCTCTCTTTCCCCGCTAGCTGCTCGGCTCTTGCAGAACATGGATAAGTCTGTGAAGCCCTGCGATAATTTCTACCAGTACGCCTGCGGGGGTTGGCTGGAGCGCCATGTCATCCCGGAGACCAGCTCTCGTCACAGTGTCTTTGACATTCTGAGGGACAAGCTGGAGATTGTCCTCAAAGGTCAGCTGGCACAGCCGCGCAATGCCAGGGTCATGGGTCTAACCTTTAGTGGTCAGTGGGTGGTGGCATTCAGAGCTGTATGCGTGGGTTTCATTCAGAGTGGAAATGTTTGCATGTGTCTGGTTTTTGCAGGTGTTCTGGAGACGGAGAACGAACAGGACAGGGATGCCATCAGAAAGGCCAAAACCCTTTACAGCTCCTGCATGAATGACAGTAAGGATCTCTTCACTCACTCTAAAAATGGGTTTCTCCACAGTACTAGATAGACTGCAGTGTTGCTGTTATATGTTATACTGTATGTATTATTATGTGGTATTTTACCTGCAGGCCTCATAGAGCAGCGTGACTCCCAGCCCCTCCTGACACTCATTGAGAGTATCGGAGACTGGCCTGTGGCCTCAGACGACTGGAACTCCACAACAGGTAGAAATACCTCTGTGCTCTGATTAGTGTTTACTCTGTACCAACAGGCAAATCGTGCACCTGTAACACATCCACACAAACAAGCACTCATATCCCTAGTCAAATACTAACATGGAGACAGGGCAGCTATGTTCGGACTCAGTGTATAGCTGAGTATGAGCTTTGTTGAATCGTTCAGAACTCTGAACGATGCTTTAAATATTCTACGTTGCTCTTCCCCAAGCTCCTGAAACTCAAATCACAAACTGCACCATCCTCGCATATCTTCGCACAGATTAACACAGGGGACCCAGAGCAGCAGGGGCACAGGGGCAGCCTGCTACGTTGAATACTTCTTTATACGTTTGTGTTTTAATTAAGTTCTGATGTTTTCCTGTTTGCAGAGGAGGTGTGGAGCCTCGAGGACACGCTGGCAACGCTCACTGCTCGTTTCCACAAGAAGGTTTTGCTGGACTTGTACGTTTGGACGGACGACCGGGACTCTCGGCGTCATATCATTTATGTGAGATTTCTGTTTATTACTGCACAAATAACATCAACCTTTATGCAGTTATTACAGACCAGGCTGCAATTATTCTATATCTATCTCAGACAGGAGTAAATAGTGAACTTGTTGGGGTCTGTTTTCAGCTGCGTATTAACATGCATTTAGTGCTGTAAACAGTATTTATGGCAGGAGGGCCGTGTAGTTAATGGTACAGAGGAATACGCTGTATCAGGCTTTGGATATGCATAAAATATTTATATTCATATTAGTACAAAAAATGTAACAGTTGGTTTTCGTGGGATTTTTTACAGAATTTCTGCCTTAACTTTTAATCACATTGTAAAAAATACATGTGCAAACATTTTTTATTGCTCTTCTGGTATTTTGAACAGATTGACCAGCCAGGACTTGGAATGCCATCAAGAGACTATTACTTCAATGATGGAAACTACAAAAAGGTGATACCATAAAGATACACCTCCTTATTCAACTGTATCAGACCACGCACGTAGTTTAGGTTTTATGTTAGTTTTATTTTATTTATTATGGTTTTATCTTTCATATTTTTGAGATACCTATCTCCAATATTGCTGTTTTCACTTTAGTACAATGGAGGTAAGTGGACTTTTGTGGGTGGCTTTTAGCAATGGCATTTTAGATTTTTTTTAAACATTGGATTCCTGAAGAATAGTCCTCATTACAACTTAATTTTAAACAAATATTCCATTTACCTCAGTGGTTTTGAGTTAGCAACAACAATCAAACTCATTTGAACGTTCCACAGTGAGTTATTCCCATTTTATACTGCTGTCTCTTTACGACCTACAAAACCAAAGGAGACAATCAGAGAGAAAATTTTCTTTTTCTATAGGGTTAGGGTATGAATGGTACTAACACCAAATTATAATGTTGTCACATTACAGTTATCAATCATACAGCAACACAAATATACACGACTGTACCTTTAACTGACAATCTGGCAAACTTATCAGATTAAAAACTTACTTCCTGACACAACCTTGATTTTGTTGTGGAGGCAACATTATCAGTTTATTTGATTGTTGGTACCACAGGTTCGAGACGCCTACCTGCACTTCATGTTCTCTATCGCGAAGATAACCCGAGAGGACAGGAACTTGACCCAGGATGACGAGCGTGTGTGGGAGGAAATGATGCAAGTGCTGGAGCTGGAGACAGACATCGCCAACGTGAGTGCCGGCCACAACAGGAAATGGAATTCTGGGACCTGAGGAAAATGAATAATGAATAGATGATAAATGAGCAGCTCCAGTCTCTGCTTCCTGTGAACAAGAGAGTCAGGCTCAATTGAGTGTGAACCAGGGAGATCAGCCAAACTTTTAACCCATTTCTTTTTCAGTAAATATAAAACCAAGCATCAGTCTATAGAAAGTGGGTTTTTTTTCTTCCCTGTTGCTGGACAGGCCACATCACCAGCAGAGGAAAGACAAGATGTCACAGTTCTCTACAACAAGATGACACTGGGTGAACTACAGAGCACGTTCAGCTTTAATGTAAGTGAGGTTTTACTTCTTTCTTCTGCATTACATTAACAAAGAGCAGACAGTTCAACAGTTCAAATCATTTTCTATCTTTTGTTGGAAAAACTGATGAACTTTTTCCACATTTTCTCTGGAGTTAGTTGTGATTAACTTCCCCCACTAGAAAAAAAAGCTTATTTAATAAATAAACAAGAATCTCTTTTAAATGCTGTACACCATATTTACCTTAACTTGTGGTGTTCTAAACATAGTCAGCAAAACTAAACATGTTAACATTTCTTTTCCAGGGTTTTAACTGGACACGATTTATTCAGGGGGTGCTGTCGAGTGTGTTCGTCGAGGTCCAGCTAGAGGAGGAGGTGGTGGTGTACAGCTCCCCCTACCTGGAGAAGATGAATGACGTTCTCTCCAGACACAGCGCCAGGTCAGGCCAAAAGCGACGTCCAACGCTGACACCATAAAGATTCAGTCTTTAAAGAACAGGTTGAATTTATCAAATAATATACGTTTGCAGAACTATGCAGAACTACCTCAGCTGGCAGCTCATCATTGAAAGAGTCAATAGCTTGAGCCGCCGCTTCAAAGATGCCAGAGCCCGTTACAGGAAGGTACGATGCACGTGGCATGACACATGTTAATGTGACCAGGGTGAAAAACAGTTCTCCAGTGTGTGTGTCTGTGTGTGCGGACAGACTCTCTATGGGACGACAGTGGAGGATGCTTGGTGGCGGGAATGCGTCCGTTACGTCCAGAGCAGCATGGAGAACGCAGTTGGCGCTCTGTACGTGCGTGAGACCTTCGCCGGAGAAAGTAAACGAATGGTGAGTTGTTTTTTTGGGTCTTTTTATGCCATGAAACAAAACACCCTCTAATTTGTAGCCTCGGGAGCTCGTTATTATGAAAACTGCACTTCTGCATTGGACTGTGACTGCATTCTTTGGTATTTGTGTCAAATGTTCACAGGTCAGTGACCTCATCGGTAAGATCCAGAAAGCCTATGTGGAAACTCTCGAGGAGTTAAGCTGGATGGACGCACCCTCAAAAGACAAAGCAAGAGAGAAGGTGCAGTTTGTAGCCACACTGAGGAGATAATGGAGGATCTTACCCACATGTTTATTCATATCATACAGATCATTCTGCTTCTCTTATAGGCCATGGCAATCAAGGAGCACATTGGTTATCCAGATCATATTCTACAGCAAAGCAACCTGAAACTTGACCAGGAGTATGCACATGTAAGTAGACACTGAGTCCATGTCTACAGGCCACACTGTGGACACTAGCATACGACCGCCAAGGCCCAATAGATTGATTTTTTTCATCTGGAATTATTCCCTGCGAACTTGAGGAAAACATAAGCTCCTTGGTAAAGGTAATAACTCAAAGATTCTCTTTTCACTGATCTCGTCCCCTTTCTCTTCTCAGCTGAACTTTAGTGTAGAACACTACTTTGAGAACATCCTGGAGAACCTGAAGTCTGAGGCGCAAAAGAGTCTGAAGAAGCTCAGGGAACCGGTGGATCCTGACCTGTAAGCTGCTGATTGTACAAAATGCTCTTAATAGTAAAAACACAAGGTCGTGAACTCAAGCAGACGCCATGTTTTTCTAAGTGCGTGACCAAAGGTTAGAACACAAATTCCTCTTCTAAGTGAGTTGGATTACACAAATATGGTTTGCGAGACAGTTTAGAATTTGTTCTCCTCTGTCTGTTACCAGCAGAATAAACTAGATCGTGTTCAGCCTTAATGTAAAAAAACTGATTTAATGAAAGGGACATGCTACACCAATTTACTGCTTTTATAGTCCCACGAAAAAAACAACCTGTGTCCTCATCTAGAGAATCAAAGAACATTGAACATGACGGCCTAAAAAAAATGTTTTCACGGCGCTAAATATGATCCTTTTGTGAATCCTGCTTCCTCCAGCTAAAAATGCAGTTTGTGCTTTTTTCGCGCTCCCTCCTCAGATGGATCATTGGTGCTGCAGTGGTGAACGCATTCTACTCACCCAACAGAAACCAGATAGGTGAGAGCTTCAGTGAGGCCCTCGGAGGTGTTTTCATGGAATAACCTAGTCTCTCTTCAATGTAATCCTCATCAGTGCTGCCTGTACACAGTGTTTTCACTCCTGTTGTTTTCCTGTGTCCAGTGTTTCCTGCTGGGATCCTGCAGCCGCCGTTCTTCAATAAACATCAGCACCAGGCCCTGAACTTTGGTGGAATAGGAATGGTTATCGGACATGAGATCACACATGGATTTGATGACAACGGTTAGTAAACGCTAGTGACTCATCATGGATATTTTTACAAACCTGAACAGATAAATACCCGTTTATCATAAGAACAACCGATTTCAAATCTGTCAAACAAGCTGTTTTTCAAATGCTGCCATGTTTGGAACATGAAAACATCCCTTAGCCTCACACCTTGTTTTCCTTACAGGTCGTAATTTTGACAAGGACGGTAATATGCTGAACTGGTGGAGTAATTACTCTGCCGAGCATTTTAAAGAGCAGTCGCAGTGCATGGTGCAGCAGTACGGCAACTTCAACTGGAAGCTAGCCGGTGGACAAAACGTAAGCACCCGTGTGGCCTGCGTGAAATGAGAGGTGTTGTCTCAGCTGTAATCCCCGACTGTGTGAACCATGTGTTAAGTGACCAGCAGAATGAGTGGTTTCACTGTCGGTGTGTGGTTTTGTTTGTGTAACGCAGGTGAGTGGAATCAGCACTTTGGGGGAGAACATTGCCGACAACGGAGGAGTTCGTCAAGCATATAAGGTTTGATTCAAAAGCACGAAGCCACATTTTATTATTAGGCAATAACAACTAAATTAAAATAATTGTATGTGTTTGTTTTATTTTAAAGGCTTATCTGAAGTGGGTGGAGATGGAGGGCGAGGAGCCCCGTCTACCTGGTCTCGACATGGATCACAAGCAACTTTTCTTTCTTAACTTTGCCCAAGTGAGTATAACTGAAGGGATGTTTTGTTTCTGAAAGTTCTATTTCATCAGACAGAGGTCAGATGAGGATTTCAAAACCTGAACTCGAGAGCGAAAGGTCAGAAGGAGCCTTTTTCAGAGGATGTTTTGTGCTGAGAAGTAAACAGGGCGTCGGGGGGGAGACGCTGAAACAATCGCATTTAAAAACCAGTGTTTAGCTAAAAAACATAGAGAATGAGAAAAACTGCAAAAGTAAATATCTTTGTGATGCCCGGGAATTCAAAACACAACTGAGAGTGCATGAGAGCAACAAGTCTGTTCTGTTGGTACATGAGTGGAAATAACTGCCAAGCCTGCACCTACTGTATAAGAGCTGTGAATTAATATATATAAGTGTTATGAAAAACTATAAACAGGTGATATTATTATACATTCTGAATAAACTATTATAAATATTTGAGATGAGATGTGAATTGTGGAATTCATTTGATTTAACATTTATTGACGGCTTTTCTTAACAGATTTCTCTCTTCTTCTCTCCACCCTCTCTGTAACTTTTTTTTTATCTCCAGGTGTGGTGTGGTGCTTATCGGCCTGAGTATGCCAGCCAGTCCATCAAGACCGACTCACACAGTCCCTTAGAATACAGGTAATCAGCTTCAGAAGGACCTGGTGTTAACAGCAGAGGCAGCACATTTTAAAACCAATGAGGACTTACTACTTTAAACAAGGAGGTTGTGTTTTTGCCTTTGTCCATTGGTGTGTTTGTTAGATTGTCAGTGTGAGTACAGAAAAACTACTGAACTGATGTCAATGAACCTTGCTGTAAGGGAGGGACATGGGCTTTTTTTTTTATATTCTTTAACTAAGATTTTCGTTTTTCAACATTTTCACAAATTTCCCGGAGAATTAATTATTGGATGTCAATGAAAAAAAGTCTGGCACTTATAGGGAACTGATGGCTATGAGTGTTTGAAATGTGGTGTAGCTTGTTCGATTTTAAGGATCCAGTTTGGCCTTGGTGGAGGTATGTGCTCTAAAGAGGTGCCATTCTAATAGTCCAGTTGTTTTTTATTCCTTATTAAAGCATTAGAATCAATGCCAGCTCCACTCACAGGATATTTCTTAATGATTTTTTTCCTTTGTCTTTAGGGTGCTTGGATCTCTCCAGAATTTCGAAGCCTTCTCAGAAGCTTTCCAGTGCCAGAAGGGAAGTCAAATGAACCCTGAGCTGAAATGTCGTGTTTGGTAGAAAGTTTTATTCATGAAATAATTGTTTCCTGACTTGGGCCACTCAAATCAGGTTTTACATTTTAAACCCACAGAGAAGATTCTACTGAAGACTTATTCCAGTTTATTTTGGGGCAGACTGTCGAGCTCTCGAGTTTCAAACTTGAAATGTGTTGTGTACTGTTTAAAAAAAAGAAACTCGCTTGTCTCTGGATGAGTCGGTCACTTGTTCTTCTTTTTTGCTGTGTCCCACAACAGAAGACGAGTGGGTACATGACTGAAAATGTTACGTAGAAAACAAAAGATCCTGTGAAAGGGTTAAACTCATGACTTTAAATACATTACTGGCCTTTTTGAATTAATCATTTAAAAAAAAAAAAAGAATATTTGTGATTTATCCATTAACGTCTGACACTGAGTTGCCTCTGTGTCTTTCCTACGACGTGTTGTTTTCAAGATGTTGTGCCACTCTAGAAAAAATCAATAGTGAACCAATCTAACACTGACTGAAGTGCGAGTCTGAAAGAAATGAAAGCTCGTGAAAGCTACAGCAGAATTAGTCACACTCTGAGAGTTTGGTTATTCACTGTTACATGAAACAAATTACCTTAAGACTTTAAGACTGTTAAATCTTTACAGCTTTAACCTTAAATTAACATTCTGAGAGCTGTGGCTGTCAATGTTTTTACACTGGATGAATATTTCAAATTAGAGAGGCATTTAGCAGTTTTGCAGCTTTGTCACATCCTGCAGTTGGACGCCTGGTCCTCGGTGCAGAAGTGTACGTGTTTATCATTGCGGTTTGCTGTAACACGTCATTATCCAGATGTTTTTAAAAGAATAGTGGTGGCCTACCACATTTTAGTGAGAAAAACCCAGCACTCGTTGAATGTAGTCAAGTGATAATGATGAAAATGTCACTTTATTGCATTATTGGTTACTGACATGTTAGACTTTAATCACTTAGATGTAGGATTGGCTGAACTGTAAAAACACTAATCACAGTTGTGTTGTGTGTTTGAAGCACACTCCCCCATTTTCTTTTTGCTTCCTCACACTTACAGCCTCTGAAATGTTCATTCTGGTTTATTTTAGTTCTAAAATTCCAAACACGACTCGTACCTACAGTTACTCAAAATAAGAAGATCTCTTTGTATGATATATGTGTATGTTATATTTGGCTGGTTGGCTGGTTTGTAGACGAACTGGTCTTCTCTTTTGTTCCACATTCTCCCGAGACGAGTCTTGAACACAGTGATTACTAGACTTTAAGCTTTTTGGGGGTGGGGGGACATAGCCAATTACATGCTAAGGGGAGAGGAAAAGAAAACCCCTCAGATGCACTCACCCATGGACAGGCAGCAGATGAAGTGGTTTCGCCCTCTGATCTCGCATTGATCAGCGCCGTCAGAGATGAAAGGGCGAAGTGCAGCGCGCTGAAGCGTGGTGACCGCTGTGGCCGAACCACGAGCCCGCGGGCAGGCAACTCTGAAGAATAGAGCTCGTCATTAAGAAGGCGGCCAGGGCCAGGACTGTTATTTTCTACCTTTATTAACAAGTAATGACCAGAGAATCAAAGCTGAACACAACTAATAAGAGAGGGTGGATGTAGTGGAGCCACCATTTTTTGTGCTGAATAGAGCTTTCAAACACAGCGGAAAAGAAAACATACACACACACACACACAATACTCAGCCCGTTTGAATGTCTTCTTTGTCGTTGGTCACATTCAGAATGCCTTGGTAAACTGAACACGACTGTTAGGTCTCAACAGAGGCTCATCAACTGAATGTGCATATTGAAGCTTTTTATTCTCAGTCTGTTGCTTAATCGTCACATATTGGCAGATACTGTTGTGTTTAGCAGGGAGAGAGGACACAATGTAAGGGGATATAGCAAAAGTTAAACATTTTGGGAAACACGTGTCCCCGAGAGTCAGATGAGAAAAGTGATACCACTCATATTTATTCCTTGAATACGAAGCTTATGCTAACAGGTCATTTATATTAGCATAGAGATAAAAAATTACAAATCTGGTTCTGTCAAAAACATCTGCTTATGTATTTCTAAAGCTCATTAAAAAAAAAAACTGATCCCTGGGACCATGAACTGTATATAAAGATGGACTCCCCTAAAGTGAAGCCAAATCCCCACCTGGTGGCTGGCTGCAGTATAGGTCATAAATCCCGCCTCCTTCATGTTAGCAGATGGGACATGGGCCAAACCAAAAAGTCAAAGTTTAGGTCATTCAATTCATATACAGTCTACGGCTGGAACCAGTAACTTGCTTTTATTACACTCATGTCTATGACCTTCAGACCAAACCAGGCCAGCTGTTCCCCCCATTTTTTTTGTTTTTGTGCTAAGCTAAGCTAACCAGCTGCTGTTTTCAGCTTAGCCTCCAGTTTACTTAACAGGCAGACATGAGAAAGGTGTCACTCTTTTCATTTCCCTTTATGCCTGAATCGTAGTTTAAAAAAAAAAATCACATCTTACACAGAGAACTGCTGGAGGCCACGTCATAAGCTCAGAGGATTTGAAGAGTAACAGCTTAGAATCTTGTATCGTTTGTCGGATTTTCTTCAAAATGAGTAAAACAGTTAAAAACTGTTTCGTGAACACAAAAAGTACATGATATAAAAATGTGTTGTTGTAGATATGTTCTATACGAGTGTATTTGCTTAGTAAGGCTTCAAATCAGGTACGACAGAAAGAGTATATTTCATGTTTACTTACATGGTGTTAAATTGTGTGGTTTTGAAATTATCAGCCAAGTACAACTCAATGTTTTTTGCTATATATGAATGAACATGTTTTCATCTACAGTGTATACCCATCAGAGGAGTTTATTTATCTACTGAATATTTATGAAATAGCCTTGTTGCTTTGCAAGAATTCAGATGTTACAGATGTTTTATGATTGTTCCTGCTGCTATGTAATTATTTAGACTAACTTGCTATTTTTGTGATCTGTAATTATTGCCATTAAAGTGACTGTCTCAACTGTGACCTCATGTCTCAATTGCATTTATATGTATAGAAACCTGACAAAACCACGTGGGACTCATTCCAATCTAGTGCAGGAGGAAAGAGATCTTCCCAGAGGCAGGACAGACCCCTCTGAGGCTAATTTATAAACACTGAGGCTATCAAGGCTTCTCTGGACTCCTGACTCTCTCATAAAGCTGGAGGGAGAATCACGATAAACAGAGATGATATGAATTTGGCAACAAACCACGTAAAAGTAAACCCTTAAGATGCTGTTGTGAAAAAAAAGGAAAAAAGATGAAGCGAATATTAACAAGTTAAAAGCAAGCAACCCTCCGAGTTTTTTTCCTAATCTAAATTGACTTTATTTTGTAGACCTACAGAGAAAAACACTTAAAAAACCAATAACAGAGCAGGAAGTCAAGGGAGCTGCGAATTCCCAACAAGCAAAGCACCAGCCCCAGATGAGCTTTGAATTCCGTGAAGAATTAAAATCCTTACTAATACAACGCTTGCCTAGTGACTCACTGAAGAATGGCTTTCTTCCCAGGTTGCTAACAGGCTGATATCAGATTTATTGTTTAAAGGGGGAGGCTGATGATGATTTAGCTTCCCACCGGCCTGCGAGACCTTTCAATTCAGACTCTAAGGCCCTTGCTTTGGGCCCTTAGCAATTTACGTTGAACTCCTGAAGCTGGACTGAACAGAGATCCCCTAATCGGTGTGTTTACTGTTTGTGCTGCAAGACTTTAAAGTATACAGACCCCTCTGCCAGCACCCAGACCCACAACTAGTATGCATCCTTACTTACTGTGCAAGAAATATATTTTCCTGCACAGTAAGGATGGACAGACTACCAACTTCCAACCAAAGGTGGGTGGCACATGGTTACTTTTTAATATAATACCTATGAGGAATATGTGACATACAGGACTTAGTGTGAGCTTAAGATTTTCTCTATGACCTATGGTTCGTCCCTGCTATTAGAATAGATACTATACTGCATTCATGGCAATGAGGGGTCTGACGACAGTTAGGAAACCATACAATGTGCTATTGTAAAACTAATTTGTTATGGGAGAGCATGGGTTCCAAGATGTCTCAAGATAATAAGGTACTGTAGAGGAATGCACAACTTCTATTTTATTTACAATATTATGTCTTTGTAATGAGTGACATGGCCATATAGTATACTATAATATATAGTACACTATACTATAGGGTCTGCTGGCCTTATTTGTTTGTATGTGAGAAAGTTTAATAAAGATATAACGACAAAAAATACTTACAACTGTCAAAATGAAGGTGAACAATGTATGGAAAGGTGGTTAGATTCTGTTGTGTGAAAAGAAAAAACCTTTTTAATCTTATGTTTGCATACTTGTATGTATAGCATAGTCCTGGTTTGTCAGGTTACGATCATGCAATTGTTTCTTGAAAAAACGTCTGAAGACGTATTGAATTTAAAGTTTAATTACAGTTTGATATATAAACAATAACAATTTAATTTTGTAAAGTGAGTGAAGTAATAAAATAACCATACTAATCTGTCTGTAAGTGTAAAGTAAGTTAAGGTAAATATTACACAAAACATTTATTACAGAAAAGAGCTTTCACTGCAGACATCATTATAAACATAAAATTACACACATTTAAAATTGTTGGCAATTATTTTATATTCACTTTAACAAATAAATGACATTCCACTTCCCAAATCTCCATCTGAGTTGTGTTGATCAGGTACCACGAGGTGCCGTCATCATCGTGAACAAACATCATCATTACACTGCAAGAGAAAGTACAGAGGTTAAATACGCCAATAATGAGCTTGAACAATGTTATTTACACAGAGCCTGATGCAAAAGAGCCATTTGTTATTCAAACTTCAGGTGTAAGTCCCATTACTGGCAGTCAAGATAATCTGCTCCCACAAATCTAGTTTGTGATTCAACCCTGATGCCAGCGTCTTAATTACAGATTACGATGTGGAAAACTTTGGGTGAGGTCCACTCTTCAGATTTACAAATGGCTTCTATTGATACCAGGCTGAACCACATATATTCCCAACTGCTACTGAGTTCACGATAAAGACGTTATGATGCATCTGCTATGGGTGGATACGGGTCTTGATTAATATTGATTCGATAACAGAAACTTTTGCCAGCTTGCTAATACCTGCCAAAAAAGACACATAGATCTGTACAATGTGGGACATTTGAGTTCAGTTTCTGCCAAAATTACATCTCAGACTGTCGATACTAGGTGTCAATGTTTTAATGTTTACTAACACATGTCCTAGTACCACTAAAAATAAGGCTAGCCATGTACAGGGGAATGTCCCTGACATTATCGTGCCTTATGTTTTTTTATTATTAATACAACTAGTATCATGGATGCATGTTTTTCAGATCACATACCTGTTGTTTTAAATGCCACACTGTGTATACTGCTAAAACCTCAGATTATTATTCCCTTCACATGAATTTCTCTCACTATAGAACAGTTTGCTGAAGCCCATCAAAGAAATACCAGATGAAATTATTGCCTTTTTCCATTCATCAGCTATCCTGGACTCAGTAGCTTCCATCAGATATGACCATCCCAAACTTCAGTTTCATTAATAGTTATGAAAATCAATCTCAGGCGGTCCTTTTGGAAAGCTGAGTGCAGATAGAGGTGAGATCTACTCTCATTCAATTTGAAATAATTAAAACACTGTCTCGATCATTTTCAATCAGCAGCCAAGTAATTAGTAATCCACAAATTGACAATTCTGTCGAAATGTCTAAATCACACACACACACACACACACACACACACACACACACACACACACACACACACACACACACACACACACACACACACACACACACACACACACACACACACACACACACACACACACACACTCCTGGGCTGTGGAGATGACATCTGTTGGTCTTCAGACAGGTCATGGGAAAGACGACAGTGGTGTGACGAGGTGTTGTCGGAGGCGAACAACAGAGCCAGGGGGAACGGGCGTTGACAGACCATGTGCTGCTGGATGTCATGGGCATGCCGACGGCCCCAATCATCACAGGGAAAAATCGTTCTCTGGACTTCAGACGTAATGTCAATAACCTCTGAACATATTGGTTCTACATGTGATATTATGACATAGATGAATGTATTTTATACTGACACCACAGAACCAGAGTAACTGACGTAGGATTTTAGAGGCTGTTTGTTTCTGTCTCAAACAATATTTAATCATCTCCCTTTGAATCAGACTGTTTTGTATGAATCTATCATTATAGTAAAGGCACAAAGCTCCATTTGAATATCTGCCTATTGTGTGCTTCTTCTAAAAGGTCCTGGTTATAATGATAACAGCAATCAATGGCATGTTGAATCTATTAATTATTTCCATGGTATTCTTGAAATTGAATTTGTTGGAGTGTGGAAGGGGCTACATAATGGTCTTTGTAAGAAGAGTAAATATTTCATAAATCTTATTTCATAAATCTTATTTCATAAATCTTATTTCATAAATCTGCACTGGTTGTTGTATAATAACGTCAATGTTTATAAATAAAAAAATGTAAGTACGATGAGGTACAGACTAAGCTCATCCCTCGAGTTTTAGAGATGTCGGGGCCTATAACCCAGACACTAACACGGCATGAAGGTGGAGTAATGCGTGTGAAATGGTCTGTGAAGAGGCTAAACTGATGCATGTGTCACTACTGACGTAAAACAGAGTCTGCTGGAAAAAACCTGATGAACAGATCGGTCCGTGTGCGTCAATGGACAAAATAATATGATTTGTTCTATTCTGTTTAACCCTTCACTGTACTGCTCAAAGTTCAATAATGGGCATTAAGAAAAAACATGTGAAGTTGAGGAGGGGGGACATGAGAAGTGAAACATCTTCATCGTGGGTCGTCTTACCACTGGTTGCTGTCCTGCCATTACTTTGGATGTGACACCCAAGGCCTTAGAAACGTCCTCCAGAGCAACGTGGTCTCCAGGTGAATCCTGGATGAAGTGCAGCAGGACCTTCTCTCCACCTTTTCAGAATAAAATGTATTAGAAAGTATCTCAAAACAAGCGGGTTGTCAGTTTGTCAACCGACCAAATAAAAGTTATAACTCAGTTTTACGCATAAAAGCAAACAGAATACACCGTGCAAATTTCAATTTGATATTTAACAAAGATTACATTTACAGCTGCCGATAAAACAAACTATTAAGGGAAAAATAAAGAGTTAGAGAAAGCACTGTCCTAATACCTGAGCTGATACCTGATACCTGATCTGAGGTAAAACCAGAGTGGTTTTACCTCAGATCTTCTGTTTAATAATTAAGTATTAACAAACTGCACTGTTCCCCTAAACTTGTACCACAAACACACACACTAAAGTTGATGCTGACAATGTTCTTTATAATAATAATAATAACAATAATAATATTAATAACTTTATTTATATAGCACTTATCTAAACAAGGTTACAAAGTGCTTCACAAAATACTTGCGACATGTCTTTTGTATGCAACGGCTGAAATACCAGCAACCTATCGAGACGTGTGGTGAAAGTCTGTCACACACAGGAGGAGAAATCATCTGCTTTACTCACAGTTATGAGGTAAATGTTAGAGGTAAATATGAACCACTTCATTGCTATGGAGGTGTTCATACATTAAAGAGAAGTTTTAATGATGCTTGATAAACTGAGGAGTGAGACAGGACAGGATCTACTCCCCTTCCACAGATTCCTTCCCACTGGGTCACTCTGCCAGACCACAACTCAACAGTCCCAGGACACAGAGAGTTAAATCACCACTGGTGATGGCCCAGTTGAACAGGGTTGCTTTTTTTTCTTGCTGTATTCAGAACCATTTCTGTATATCACTACCTCACTTAAAGAGAAACTGAAAGGAGAAGTTGTAGAGCATCCGCTTAACTGCTTCAAAGCTATTTCAATGTGGTGGTATTTTTCATTACCCTCTTCCTAAAATTCTCGAGTCTTTCTTTTCTATGCTATATTGTTATGTGGTGAATTCATTTGTCTATGCTTCTTCACCAGGTTAGAACATTTCCTATATGCAGATAAATTACCAGAATACTATAACTCTAACCAGCGGTATCATTTGAAAATGTTAATGGTTTAATTTATTAAAATAAACCTCATCTCTCTTGTGTACGATAAAATAAAGTATATATATATCAATGCATTATATACCTCTAACCACACTACACCGATGTGATGCTGCACTGCCCTCTAGTGGAGAGACTGTAGAACTGCAATTTCCATTCATTTCTTTGCTTTCGCTCAAACGACTGATCAAACTTCATGTGTTCCCTGGGTTCATCAAGTCTTCTCATTAGGGTCCTGCTCCGAGACAAACCCACATTTCTGTGTATACTAATTGTGATTGTACCTTTGGCCACGATGAGCATGCCTCCGCTCTGCAGCAGGTCTCCTGAGAAGTTTCCCTGGATTCCTTCTGCACTGGCCTGAGAACAGCAGAGACAACGTGAGGTCAGAAACAGTCAGAGAGGAACTTGTATCCTCACTCCATGTGACCACAGGTCAACTGTATGGACCATGTGGATATCTACCTTTGAAGCTGCATCTCGTACTTTCTTCCCCAAAGCAGCGGGAACCACACTTAAGCCTGTGTACCTGAGAGAGAGAAAAAGATGAGCGATCATCAAAATGCAGCCTATTAGTGGTCAAACTGAAAAGCTGTAATTTAATTATCAATCAATCTGCCAATATTGGCAGATTGATTGATCGGCCTTTTCAATTCACCTTCATTCAAGGCAAGACCGAGAAGCAGTTGAACCTAATTCTGAAAAGTTGGAGGCAGCAAATAATTATTTTTGTCTACAAAAAAACGAAGTGATTATCACAACAGTTTGATTTATGTTCTGTTGATCGATAAAACTGAGCTGTGGCAGCCCTGAATATTGGAATTAAGGTTCAAACTAAATCATCTTTGACAAATGGAAGTAATAAACTTCACCAACATAAACAAGAAAATCTGACTGACTGTTCTCACCTTTTAAAGCCCAAATCCTTGTAGGTTTTCTTTTGTTCATCCACGTAAATGGCTAAAAGAGAAGATGATTCATTTATATTTATATTTAACAAGAGTGATGGACTCAATAACAACGTCAGATCCCGGGTGGCACATCCCATCTTAATATTACATTTGTTTAATGTAAGGGGGACAAAACAAGTTTGTTACAGCCGAGAGAACAGTTACATTTAATTTTTATTTTGGTGTATCTGAAAAGAAAAGATAATATTGGGCCTTTATTGGAACAAAGCTCCCCATGAAGACGTCGGTCAAATGTGTTTTTCTGAATTTAAAAACTTCAACTCATTTCTTATATATTAAAACTGGACCACAAGATGTATCACCTCCACCAAGAAGTTTATGTTTTCACCACATCTTTTTCTTGGCTTGTTTTGGTTTGATTTTCAACTGGATTAAGAAAAACCTAAACAGATGTTGGATGTGGTTCCAGACAAAGGTGTGAATCCAGGAATGGGAATAAATCTTGATGAAAACATTCAGACATGATTAAGGGACTGGATATCTATGAGTGTGTACAATTTGGTGCAGATCCAAATAAAAAATCTGAATCCAGTGAATTTAAAGGTGGTTTCATAAAAGGGACTGTTGGGCCTCAGCGGAGGTTTGCACAATCTACTGAGTGTTGTTAGAAGAAGTGTAAGTACGGCTGCTTACATCCTTTAAAAAATCCTTTTTCCTTAAACTCCTTCAGCCCAAACACCTCAGGTCCGACTCCGACCAGTGCAACTGCCGCTGGCTCTCAGGTCCGGCTCCAGTTTGCTGATCTCTGATGCCATCCAGCGACACACCTGACAACCAAACCTGCGCAGGAAAAACAAGACCACGGGCTGGTCCTGCCACAGAGACTGGAGCTCCACAGTCTGAAACACAAAGAGGAAGCAAATAATCAAATCAATCATCACTTTTTTTTTTTTTTTACTATCTATGAATCTGTTATTCTAATAATAATAATAATAATAATAATCTGTAATTATTCTATAATTCAATGTCTTTGTCATTTGTAGAGCTCGGTGATGTGTCTTAAAAATTATAGATAAAACATTTCATGTCAGGCAATATCAAGAGTTATCACTCGAATGTTACAATTTTATTTCTTGAAGTTTAAAGACTGATTTTTGCTGCTGAGTGAAGGTGGTGGTTTTAAACTCTTCTTTATGAGCAGAGAACGACAAACACAAACCTATTTGAGGTCTATATGTAATAATAATAATAATAATAACAATAAACTTTATTTATAAAGCACTTATCAAGGTACGAAAAACAGCCACAAGAGTTTCTAGCTCTAAAAACAACAGCCTACGTATCCCCTGTTGTTAAACCTCTGGCTGCCAGTGAGCCACAGGATCAATGTTAAAGTTTTACAGCTTATTTTGAAATCCCTTTATGGAGCTGCGCCCATATACCCAACAGACATTATAGAACGACATGACCCTGTGAGATCACTGAGATCAATGGGGAGTGGTCTGCTAGTGGTGCCGGGGGTAAAGTCCAAACATGTGAAGCAGCCTTTAGTCACTATGCAGCACAGCGCTGCCTTATGGTCTCAGAAAGGAATTCCCATGAATCCAAGGCAGCTTTTAAATCCACACTGAAAACTTGTCTACTATTAGGCTACTATTATTTATACAAAATCAAAAGTCACACCATTATTGTATTTTTATTTGTATCATTTTAGTCCTTCAACTTATTTTTTTATTGTTTATTTTTCTTAAACAGATTGGATCCTTATTGTTTGTTTAACCTTTTTCAATCTCTTTAACCTCATTTATTCTGCTCCTTTTTAATCTATTTTAATTCCTTTTTTATATGATTATTTTATCTATTCTTTATTTCTCTTTTATTGAAAATGATCTGCTGTGCTTTTTGATTCTAAATTGATTTGTCTCAGTTGGTTTAATGTCCCTGCCCAGCACCTTGGTTGTCTGTGTATGAAACGTGTTTTATAAATGACACTGCATCACACATCATAAGTGCAAACACTGAATATTCAGTGAATATGAGTCATGGTGTGTTGATCACATGTTTTCCCATCAGATCATCATTATGTCACAGAGTTTCAGCAGCACTGGGAGGTTAATGGCAGATTTATCACAGCAGGAAACCGCCCTCAGAGGGAACCAGAGTTCACAGCTTCCCCATGAGACGGAACATTTCACACATGTACACACTGATCATCGCCATTATCGCAACAATTACCCCCCTTGAGAAATTTGTCAGGAGCCGCCACTGACACTGAACGTGTTAAAGCCTCACCTCCTCTGTGTCGCAGCTCTTCAGCAGGTTCTTTCCGACCCGAGCCAGATCCACCTTCGCCATGTTCTATGAAGAGGAGCGCGTAGGAGGATGAAGGTTCAGTGTTATGATCGTGCATGTGTTTGTGAAACGCCCATAGCGAAACTGTTGCAAAACTACATCCCTACACGCCCACTTAACTCCGACGTCCAATCGGATTTTCTTAGAGCTGGAAAATCGGCCAATCACAGCACACGATGTACAAAGCGGAAGCGGGGCATTTTTAAACACGTGGATTTTAGCACTACTATCAAACCCTTTTTATTTTTAACTGTAATACATTTTTTGAATGCACTGTTTTCCTACCACATGTGAAACATCGGTTCTCCAGGTTAGATTTAATTCATTTAAAATGTTTTAAATGATTTAATTTTCAGAATGCAGGTTGCATAAGGTTAATGGATGTATGACATGTGATCCCTTCTTCCTGTGTGATATGTGTCACCTGTCTGTCTGTCTAATAAACCCTGACGAAGACAGTTTGCTTTAAATTCACCAACCTGCACGAGAATAAACATTGACTCAACCCCTGTATTTAAATACAAATGTGTGGTCCTTTATTTCACTTGAATAGTTTTATTACCGAGCAGGGCAACAAGGCCAAACAGGTTAACAAGAGAAATATTTCAATATCAGCCGATCAAAGATAACATAGTGTCACAATGTTATTTCCTTCAAGTTTACAGGCTGATGTTGGTGATGATTTACTTTTCAGATTCAGGGTCCAGATCAAATATAACACAATGTAGAATAAAAGAAATACAGAGGCACAAAAACATTATATGAATATGTATATATATTAATTTCTAACATCTGACAACTATATCAATCCACAGCTGGGATTGGTAGCATGTAGTGCTAAACATACTATTTGATAAAACCAAGATGATTTAATTGTCAGAGTCTTTGAGATGCAAATAAATTATATACAAGATTTTTTAGGACAGTTTGATAAGTGTTGACTCCTGTAGTCACCAAAAGAGAATGAAAAAACTCTATAGCAGTCTGACGTCGAACAATAAAACATATTATGTCATAGCTACCTCCTCACTGTGCTCGCACAATTCATAAGCGACATAACGATATATTTTGAACTTTTGATGAAAAGTATAATGCAATAATTATTGTTATGTTTTATCGCCCAGCCCTATAGTTTTGTTTTGCCACTTTAATCCTTCACTTCATTTCAGAGGGAACTACTGCACTAAATACACATTTTATCTGAAGATCAAGATTTGAACTTACAAAAAACATGTTTCCATTTAGCAAAAGAACAAAAACAGAGAAAATGCATCATTCTCTTTGTTCGGTAACTTAATGAATTCATTACATCGTACCGCAGAGAGCTCTCTTGTAACCAGCTGGACAACCTGCAGGCCAGATTATCTCACTACAAGTCAATTAGACAGGATGAGCTTGCTATCAGAGGAGGCCCCAATATCACTTCAGCACGTCTACAGGGACCAAGCCCAGACGAATATAGTTAATGAAGTATGAATAATTATCTAGGAAGTTTCATGTAATTAGGCTATTGGAAAAACACTGTGAACTTATTTATATAATAAATATTTATATTAATTTGCTCAGATCTTTATTATGTCATGTTTGATATATTTGAATGAAACCTCAATGCAGTCCTGTACATAGTAGTATTGGACAAAATGACCATCCATCCATCATTAACTTTGCATGTGCTAAAATGTATTGTTATTATCTGTTTAATCTGACTCTTCTGTTCACATTGTCTTTTCTAGATTTTACTTGCATTGGTCACACATCTTGTGAGCTTATGATTTTCATTTAATTACTTAAAATGTATAACATTTACATATTTTTGAAATTGATTAATCAATTGAATGAACACAGTATAATGAATGATGGAAGACAGGAGTTAGTGGCCAGTAACATGGATAATATGTGGAAACTAGGTTGTAAGGTCCAGTGGCTTTATTCAGTGGGGCACCTCATATATTTAAGGGACATTAATTGAAAAGAGAAGAGAGGAAATATCTTTAAATCAATAACATATGAGATGTGGCAAGGAGTGTGTTTTCTTTAAAGGTTGACCACCACTGATTATATGATATTATATTATAAGTACAAAGTGTTTCATGTTAAATCTTGGTGTGAAAAAAGTCAAAAACTACCACATTCCCTCTCAAATGAAGCAGAGAGAGATAGTATAATTATAGAGTTTAATAAAATTGATAAAGTTAAGTAGTAGCACAAAAGTACGTTACAGTAAATATATTCGTTAAATTCAAGTATTGTCTGACCTTACGCACACTGTACAGCCTACATACTGTACCAGAGCAGCGGACGGATGTGCAAATGGACAGATGTGTTGTCACATGTGTTTTCTCACTGTCCGCGCGGTGCTGATGTTGCAGGGAGGGGCGTGACGTCACGGGACAGGATGGGAGGAAGAGGCGGAGGGGGGAGAGAAGAGGGGGAAGGAGAAGGGACGGAGGAGGAATCGGGGGGATGACTGCATCAAAGGCAAAAAAACAAACAAACAAAAAGCAAAGAAAGACCCCAACCATGAGTCGTGTAAATCACAGTGGTCATCGCTCTGTTCACAGTTTTCCGCAATAAATGACGAGCCGCCCCGGTAAGGTAATTATCATCTTTCATTTTGCACGCCTTCTCCTCCTTCCTCCTCCAACACAGCTGAGTGGATCGTGGGCTCGTCACCTTCACAGACTCCATGTGAAGTCGAGGGAAATGTCGATCACCGTTAGATAAATTCACTCTGAAGAGAGGCGATCGGTCGGTTACGCGTCTACTAAAAGGATTTATCATGGTCAGATTTTTCATTTGCGTTCGAGCGCCTGTGTCACGTTGTCCTTGTAAATGTCTCGTGCGCCTTCATCGCCACCTCCAGCGGCTCCATTGTGTCCGACCCGAGCTCCCTCCATGAAAAATTAAATTAAAATGGAAACAGGCTCCATGAGCGCGGTGCCGCATACTACACTGCTGTGGTCCGCCACGGAGAGCACATGGGCTCTGCGCACAACACTAACATGCGCATTGGTTGCAGTGCGTCGTGCCCATCGTCGCTGTGTGCTGATGACTGCAGTGTGGCGTTGGTGGAGCTACACTACCATCAGTGGTGCTAAGTTACACACGTGCTCCCGTCCTGCTCCTGTGTGACCTCTAATATGAACAATACAAGTGTTCCACCAGCTTGACACCAGGCTTTCTTCTCTTTCTGCAGTGTAAGCTGGCTTGAGAGAGAGAGAGAGAGAGAGATGTCATCTCCGGGCATGGGCACCCCTAGCGACCCCCTCCTGGCCAGCCCAGGGGGGAGGTCATCCACAGCTCAGGAAGGTCTCTGGAGGAGCACGCTCCCCAAAACTGCCAGCTTCCCAACGTCCACCACCCGGCTCCTCAGTCACCGCGCCAACAACTTCCAGAGACAGCCGAAGCGTCGGAAGTTGATAAGACCCTCTCCGCCTCCACCGCCCAACACGCCCTGTCCTCTGGACCAGCTGGACCTCAGTGAACTTCCTCCGAGACGTACCTTCCATGAGCTGCTCTTCAATGGCTGCGTCCTGTTTGGGATTGAGTTCAGCTATGCCATGGAAACAGCTTATGTGACGCCTGTGCTTCTACAGATGGGCCTCCCCGATCAGTTCTACAGCTTGGTTTGGTTTATTAGCCCAATACTCGGTGAGCGAACAACTGATGGAAATTGACATGTGATACATATGAAAAGCAATAATCCCGTATAGCTCTAACTCAGTGACATCTAACTCTGTCCTCTGTCTTTTGGGTGAAAGGATTCCTTGTTCAGCCTCTCCTTGGAGCATGGAGTGATCGATGTACATCCCGGTTTGGGCGAAGGAGACCATTCATATTTGCCTTGGCTATAGGTAAGAAATGTTAAAAGAGGACTCGATACATAAATATAAGAGACAAATTTAAAAAAGAAAATTAAAATTAGAGCCGCAGAGGCCAAATATAGTGACTTTTAGTCCATATAATGATGAAACTTGAATGACACTCAATAGAGCGCAAAACATTCTCAAGGCCCAGCAGTCAATATTCAATTTTACACACTCATAGATATCAAATCCCTAAATATGACAGATTTTCCTATCAAGATCTGTGAACTATTCCCTGGGAAAACATAAAAAAAAGCTGAAAAATGTCCAGTCTCACAATTTTAAAGAAAGTGAAACAAGTAATTCCTGGTTCTGCCCTCGGATCCAGATCCGCACCAAAGTTTTATTGGTTCTTGATCCAGATCCATTTACTAACAAACATACATACAAATCAACCAACAAATGAAAAGACCAGGGTGAAAACTTGGCATCTTTGGTAAAAACACAAAACACTGTTATCTTTGCCTCCCATAGTGCAACTTGACAGCATCTTTCATTAGTCAGTAATATATTTCACACTCCATGAAACTCCATGCTACAGTTTTTAACAGTGGATCTCTGTATTGTAGCTTACAATCCCAAAGGAAGCTTTTCCCACCCACTAAGCGAGATGTCTATATGAATCTGACATTGACGTTTTCTACTTCATAGGGGCTTTGCTCGGTCTAACCCTGGTGCTGAATGGGCGTGACATTGGAGGAGCTCTGGATGACACAGCTTTAAATCACAAGTGGGGGATTGTCCTGACAATATGTGGTGTGGTCCTGATGGACTTTAGTGCTGATTCAGCCGACAACCCAAGCCATGCTTACATGATGGATGTATGCAGCCCAGAAGACCAGGATCGGGGGCTGAACATCCATGCACTGCTGGCAGGTAAGAAAACACTTTACGAGGTTAAAAATACATGTTGACTTTATTATTACACTGTATAATTTATATCATAGAAGATAGAAACCCTAGATATTATTCTTTTATGACAATCAGGGGAAAGAATTAGAGCAGAAATAGAGCTTTTAGAAATTATCATATTTTGGTTCTATAAAAGTTTGACTTTTTATAATGCTGTTATTTGTATTTTCTTTAAAGGACTAGGAGGTGGGTTCGGCTACATCGTGGGTGGCATCAACTGGGACCAGACACAGTTTGGAAGGTCGATGGGAGGTCAACTGCGGGTTATATACGTGTTTACGAGCATCACTTTGGTGATCGCCACAGCCATGACTCTGATGAGTATCCCTGAGCGGCCGCTACCAAAGAGCCAGCCAAACAAAAACTCCAGCAACAACCATCTGAAGAGCCCTAGTCTTCCTCTCCCTTTCTCTCCTCCGGTCCGCTCGGGATCCAATTTTGGACTGGACGAGGAAGATGAGGATGGTCTTTACAGCTACAATTTCACAAAATCTCACCCTCCTGACCCTCTGGCCCATTCTTGCAGTGCCAATGCATGCCTCTGTGCCGGCCTCAGTAGCCCCATATCGCCACTGAGCCCCCTCACTCCCAAATATGGCAGCTTCATCAGTAGGGACAGCTCGCTCACTGGCATTAACGAGTTTGCCTCCTCATTAGGAACCTCCTACATAGACAGTGTGCTCATAGACTGCTACACGGGTCAGCAGACACCACAAGCCCTTACCCCAAACTCCACCACTGCACCCTTGCCTCCAGGGGACTCCCCTCTTCCTGAGGGGTCCACACAGGGGACAGGGAGTCATCCTGTAGGACAGACCCAGGCTGAGGTGGCGTCTCATCCAGCCACAGAAGCTCAGGATGCAGAAGCGCCCCAGCCCGAGGGAGATGCACAATCTCATGGAGCATCTCAGGACACAGCTGGAGATCAGCCAGGTTTGGGGTCACACCGGGGCTCCAACGCTGGTATCCTGAAGAGACCTCAGAGTCTTGCACTGATAGAGGAGCCCATGGCAACGCAGGTTGTCGGGCTAGAGAACGGACGCAGAAGAACAGTGACCTTCAGCCAGCAGGTCAGACACATATTTTGAAAAGGACAAAAGCCGTTCACTCAGTAGCCACCACTGCATTTTCTGAACACAATGCCTGTCTCTTTTTCTCCGACTTAGGTTGCAAACATTTTGCTGAATGGGGTGCGGTATGAGAGTGATCTGAGTGAGAATGTGGAGACAGGAGAATCCCAAATGTCAATGAAGCTGCTGTGTATAGCCATCTACAGGATGCCTCCCTCCCTGCGGAGTTTATGCACTAATCATTTTTTGGGTGAGAGAAATCCTTTCCATTTAAAATTCAGTTTCGTCAAGAACCCTGCAACATCTTAGAAGCGGCCTGTTTTGTATTTCAAATGAACTGAGTTAATAGGCTTTGCGTCCCTCTGCGCTGCAGGCTGGCTGTCCTTTGAAGGCATGCTGCTCTTCTACACCGACTTCATGGGGGAGGTTGTGTTCAAAGGAGACCCCAAAGCACCCCACGACTCGGAGGCTTACCAACGCTACAATGCTGGCGTTAGCATGGGCTGCTGGGGCATGTGCATCTATGCATTCAGTGCTGCTTTCTACTCAGGTAAACTACACTTGCAATCACATCATGACTTGGGTGTTAGCATAGCTCAGCCCTGGGAAGATTAATTACTCACCCTTGTTGGATTTCCTTTGCAGTAATTTGTCATCCTAACAGCTTAACATTTCCCCTCTGTGTGTCTCTCTGTTTCCTCTTCGACATTCAGCCATATTGGAGAAACTAGAGGAGCGTTTCTCTCTTCGCACTCTGTATTTTTTTGCCTACTTGGCGTTTGGTTTGGGCACAGGTCTTGCCACACTGTCCACCAACCTCTACGTGGTACTGTCTCTCTGTGTCACCTACGGGGTGCTCTTCTCCTCTCTATGCACGCTGCCTTACTCTCTGCTGTGTGAATACTACCAGAGCCCTCAGGTTAGTCTCTAGGTACCGCATGTGTAGGTATAACATTCACTAATTTGTAGTTAAATTATATTTTTACAACTTAAAAAGAATACTTAAATGCTTATTCGATAAATAAGAAGATTGATACCACTCTTTTACTAGTCTGTTAAATATGAAATATGATAATTCTACAGCCAGCAAATTCATATTTTATTTGTCACCACATACACCAACCATACAGCTGCCTAGCTGAGCTTTGCATAAAGACTGGTGACAGTTAGCTGGTAATGCCATTCACCTACCACCTCTGACACTCAATAATTACCTTAATAAACAATAAATACACAAAAGCCGTTTTCAGACATGACCTGTGGGTAAAAAACACTGGAGGATTGGCTACAGAGTTTACCCGCAGTTTGCCTTTCACTCATGCACAACACAGCGGGAGGTTCTCTGCACACACATCAGCAACAAATCCTCTGCATTATTCAGGCTCTGGTGCAGCCGGGTGCAGCAGGCAGAGGGAGGAAGTGACGTATTAACTCCACTGCGGAGATCACATGATTTTCTCTACATCTCACAGACACTGGTGTCAGCTCTTATCACCATAAACCCTCTTTACATATTATTCTATGTGTATGGCTCCACAGTTTAACCGGAATATATTTGTTTTCTTTTAGTTTTTTTAAATTTTTGCGCCTGTCGCGTATTAGCCCACCCCCCGCTTACTCGTTATGGAACCACCAGGGAATCCCCTGCTGTGTTATCACATCAGCTTCTCCTGAATTTCTGCAGACTTTACACTTGGAGGCCAGGCACAGAACATTCACCGAAACTGTGGAGCCTCTCACTCGAACGTGCACGTCTTCCGAAAAGAGAATATGGAGTACCTGCTGAGTTCAGTGTATGTCTGAAAGCAGTTTAAGTTAAATATAGGTGACACTAGAAGGTAAACCTCCGCCAAGGCTAATGCCCCATCTCACCATGAAACTGAGTTTTCACTTTAAATTGAATGGATTCTTACTTGGGTTATGACCCACCTCTCCACCCATGTCATGGAAATCAGTTCAGCAGGTTTTGTGTAATCCTGCTAACTAACAAACACACACCAATGAAACTATAATGTCGATAGATGAGGTAACTAAACAAAGGTGGGGCAGGTGATCACAAAGAGCGGGAAAGCAGACAAAGACAGGAAGTTAAGTGCTCAGAAACGAGATCCAATAGTGATTACAAAATAAAGCAGGAAGTAATAAGCTAAAATTGCACAGACACAAATCCAAAACCAAATAGAAGGAAGACAAAGGGCGAAATTCCTTAAACACAACAATGAATCCGACAAAACACCCACAAAGAAATAAAACTGTTCACAAAAACTTCCAAACACATCACAGTAGGATTATTTGGCCTTAGCAGAGGAATGTGCTCTACTTAGTGACATTGTTGTTTACATTCTAAATCTAATTTGTTCAATCCTTACAAAAGTGTAAAAAACAATTAAGGTTTTATGTTTCTTTAGCTGTAGCATTTCTGCTAAGCAGATTTTGTTCCATTTAGCTCTCAGAGCCATGTGAACGGTTTTCCTGTTCCCAGTGTTAGCTAATCGACTGCTGGTGGCTGCTTCATATTTAACTGATCTAAAAGTGGTATCAATCCTCCTATGTAACTCTCATAACAGACAATTAGGCATCATTCCCAAAAATAATAAAATTATATTGCTTTAACCGTGTGGTTAGATTTAGCACCGTAACTCAACTTTCTCATGTGTGTCCCACAGTTTTGTGGCTCATCAGAGGAAGGGACCAGACGAGGGATGGGGGTGGACATCTCTCTGCTCAGCTGCCAGTATTTCCTGGCTCAGATCCTGGTCTCTGTGGCGATGGGACCTCTGACCTCACTGGTGGGTGGGGCCCAGGGAGTGATGTACTTTTCAAGCCTGATGTCATTCGTGGGCTGCCTGTACTCCTCCCTCTGCGTGGTGTACCACCTGCCCCCCCATGAGGGTGAGCCCACCGATAGCGAGACCCAGCCACTATTGGTGCACATTTAGAGAAGCCTCTTAATTTACTTTACCTCACAGTCATGCACGCACACACATACGCACACTCAATGTCGCTCAGTGTCTGAGTGTTGACCTTCCCAGCACCAATAGGACAGACGCACTGTACATCCTGCCGCACACTGTACAGCACAACTCCATATATTGTTTCACGCTAATCAGCACTGCTCTTCTCAGAGCTAGACAGACAGACAGACATTGGCCACTGCTCTAATCTGTGTATTCACAACCAGTGTGTTCATACAGTGTGTGTGCCCATGCATTTTTCCCTATCTTTTCCTAAGGAGTGTGTGACCTTTTTGAGTTAAAGTGTGGCACTGGATTTATTTGTGTGTGTGTGACAGAGTGTGCAAGTGGACTCTTTGAGTATAGATCCTTTGTCTGATTCTTTGCTGTAAAATCTTTCGTCCTCTTTTCTTGCTTGTTGATATTTAGTATAGAAATGTCAATCACCACACACACACAGGCTAACCACAGCTTTCCCCTGTTTTCTTCCTTTTATCAGTTGGCTAACGTCTGCATGAGCTGCGCTGTAATCTCTCAAAGCCTTGTGTTAATGTTTTGTTTCGGTCACACAGCCAAGGGAATGTCTACCTGCCTGTTTCTTTGAGTTAGCAATATTAGCATCACGACCAAAGCAGGATTTTCTGACTCAATGAATGTGCTGCCAGTGACCGGCCACCGTTAACAGTTCGTTTGAGAGATCTTTAGCATTAATTTAGCATTCACACCATACACATACACAATATTTATGTAACGCTGAACAGTGCTTAATCGCAGTTGCAATCTCGAAGGGCTTCCCATTGTTCATATTTTAACATGCAAAATAAACCAACAACACTTTTCCACACGATCATTCAGTGACTTAACCAGTGTGCTATCCCCAAATTTCACAGTTTAGTGCAGGGTGACGCTTAATCGAGCCCCGAGTGTGAGTACAATGATAATTAATTCCTTAATCAGCACAGAGCCATGACTAATAGGATGACACACGCTAACGCCCTTGTACACACAACTTTTCAAAAAGCACAGAGAAATGTGTACTGGTGGCAAATTCTGTCTGGGCCCTCACTAAGCCATGGAAAGCTCAGTGAGCTATCACCCTGCTCCTGGCCATACCTTTGTAATAATGACAGTGATTCTTGTCATTATCAGGAAGAGGAGAAGTTGAAACTGGGGTGTGAATCAGCATTCAGTCGGAAACCGAACAAAAAGGAAGAACAGCAAACAGAGAAGACTCATGTGAACTATGGGTAACCCTGAAGGTGGACAACAATGAAAGAAAAGACTGGGGGAGGGGTTCATAGAGCCACAGCAAGTACTTATTGTCATCAATAGGACGCATGCTTTCAGGCTGTAGGCTTCTGCTCCACCACCCTCTGCCCATCAACTCAGTATAGTAATCACTTAACATTTGTTGGAAGCGTTTCAATCACAGAAAAAAATTAAATAAATCACATTTCCTTTCCATCATAAAGAAGCCATCTTCATCAGCAAAAATAGTCCATATGATTTATTTTCTACATGTTTTGTGCCATGGCAAACTGCTTCGTCTGTTGGGCCCTCAGCAGACACCAGGCCTGGATTCAGGGCTGTAACATAAACTTTCATTATGAGGTTGACTGGCTCTCAACATTATTGTGCCAGCCATAATTGCTGCCTCTGCAGAATGTCAATAATTGGCTATTACAGCCTAAAGACTGACTGGATGCAAGCCGTGCTAATGTTTCTGAGGAAACTGCATTTGTATGGATCATGCTGTTGCAGCTTACTATAAAAGAAAAACATTTTGAGTTTTTGTGTTCTATGGTACCACCTATTGCTCAATACTAGCAGCGTTACTGTAAAAGCTACTTTTATTCAGGGTTCTGTTCAAACTAAAAGGATTTTTTGCCATTTAAGACTCCTGTGTCAATTATTGTGTTTCTACCACTGATCGTCCTTGTCACCCAAACCAGTTGACTTATGTTCTGAAATCTTTGCTTACACCACATGGGGGAGCTACAAGACAAGACCACAAGTCATTGAGTCTCCCTTTTCCATTACCAAGTGTGTGCCACTATTCCTGCATCTTCCTATGTCTGAGCCAGCCATTTTCCATGTTAAGCAAAATTGGGTCAGGTGACATCATCTACTTAAATATTGGTTTTGAAAAGGCACTGCTGTGGTGCAAACAGGGAATATACACACAACATAGATTTACTTAAGTAAAAAGACAATTTATTTGTTAATCAGAATATACAAAGCAGTGGCTGAAGTAACCAAATGTCATTCTGTTTCTGAAAAAGGCAGTCCTGGACACAAAAACTGGGCTACTCAGCCATAACATAACTCATTGAAGATGTAAGAAAAAACAAAGTATAAATGGTACAAACTTGCGTGAAATGCATACAGAACAAATGACCAAAGCTTGAAGATTTAAGAGGGGTTAATTTACATTGCAAAACTCCTGCCTCCATAAAACAAGCAGCCTTATCATGGAGATGCAAGACACAGCCCCTTTATTCATTTGCACCATCTGTTATGTTGACAGGGCAGCCGAGCTAAGGATTAATTAGCAGCTCAACACAAATAGTATGCCTCAACTAATAATGCTAACAAGTGTCCATTAGCCCCTGCTTAAAACTCATCTTTGGTCCTTTATGTGAATCTGAGAGGTCAACATGAGCCTTGGAGGTGAGCAGCTGCCTGAATGTATGAATCATCTGGTCAGCACTGACAGAGATTGTGCTTCTCACATACTGATATAAAACCTCAAATAAAAAAAAACTGATCTCATGGTGTGGCCCAATTTTACAAGTAGAAAAAAAGCTCATTTTAAAGACCAATAAATAACATTTCATAAAAAATGATGCAGGGCCACTATGTTTCAGGACTCCAGTGCAATGTGATAACATGGGAGCAAATGAAAAGAAATATCTCTCAAAAGATACAGAGAAGCACAAGCTCTACAACATGATGTTGACCAGGCCGGTAAGACAGTGCCGCAAACACAGAGCGAAGATCTAAGCCTTCACTTCTGCCTCTTTTGAATCGCCATTTTCCTCCGTCTTCTGTTTTTTAGTCTCCACCTTTTCCTACATGAAGAAAAATATTTCATGTATTAGCAAAGATTCAAAGTTTATCTGATTAGGTAACACGTATGGAAGAACAAGTGATTCAACTGTACACCCACCTCCTCCTCATCAGCTGCACGCTTCACAGGCTGTGCATCAGTCTCCTCAGCAGGGGGCGCCTCCTCTGCTTTAGCTGCAAGGTTACAAAATACATCCTTTACTTTGAGTGTAATCAACACAAATAGAGGATTTACTAAAAGTAAAGCATAATAGAATTTCAGTCAAAGCCACAAGAGGGAACAATTTATGGCACATCTGAAACTTTGGGAACATGGTTACTGAAGTCTTGATGAAAATTCAAAAACACACCATCTCCATTCTTGTGTTCCTCCTCCTCCTCCTCCTCCTCTTTGGGTTCCTCCACTTTGTCACTGTGATCAGCTCCATTCTAGAAGAGAAAGTGACATGTGAGTAAATTCCTTTTAATGATGAGTGAATTGTAGAAAATATTTCCAACACAACATGGGAGCCCAGTTGAAACAACCCTCCCACAAACACATCTACTGAATCCCCTGGGGACACTTTAAGAATAAGCAGTTGGATGACGCTCTCATTGAACTCCCCAGAGGATTAAAGCCACCAAGCTCTGGGAAAGAAAAGAAGAGAAAAAAAAACCCTCAGAAACCCAATGGGGACGTCTTGCTAACTAACATCTGTGCCATTTCACAACCCAAACAAAGCGCAGTGTGAGGAGCAGCTGAGCAGGAGGGGGGAGGCGGCCACAGCGACACCTGCACGATGACGGCTGCGGAGACAAAAGGCCATGAGGCTGGCAAGTGCTCGTCTCCAACTCACTGTGCCATTGGCAGGTGCGTCCCCGTTGTCCGACTTCTTGTTCTCCTTCTTCTCCTCCTCCTCCTCCTCCTTTTTCTTCTTCTTCTCCTCCACTTGGACTTCTTTCTTCTCCTTCAGCTCCTACAAAATAAAAGCACAGGGCCCCCCCCCACAATCAATGAAACGTTCAGGCGTGAGGAGTTTTATTCTGAAGTGCGTGGTTTGAATCAAAATGCCCAGTAGCTATAAATGGGATTAACTTTAATTCAGTATAGATTTGAGAGTGGTAATGTTAAGGGAAAGCGCAAGTAACGTAACCCCTCGCGTTACTGTGTCTTCCCGCCCACAGCAGCAGCTTCACCTCCTGCACCGTCTCCAGCGCTTTGTCTGCTCATCAAGGTTCTTTAAAGCTCAACACAACACTTACATTTGACCTTAACGACGCAGTATTTCCCCGGCTGTCACCCCTGACACATAATGGCGGCGAGTGGCCGTCGACGAGAGGTATTTGAATTAATTCCACTGAGGTGAAGCACAGTTCACCTCAATTACTCTCTGAACTGACGTGAAGTGACGTTCGCTTTAAACCCCCGTCGAGTTAAAACACCGGAGTTGAAGCGGAGCTCAATTCACCGTTTGCACGAAACACACAGCAACTTAGAAAAAGTTCCAGAAATCTTTTTTAACGCGGCGTTCAAAACATGAGAATAAAAAGAAAAGAGAGTGAATGAAACGCACCTTGGCTGTAACCTCTGGGGCGGCGGTCTTGTCAACAGCGGTGTCGGCCATTGTTTAATTTGAATGTCGGTGAGTATATTCCTGTTTCTGAGATGCGGTGTTTTCTCTGCTTGGCTCGTCGCCTTCGTGTCTGCTCTGAAGACGCTGACGGAGGAATGATGTCCGCTCCACTCCGCTTTTTCTCCAGACCTCGTTTCAAAGTCCACTCTCGTTGGATGCGGCGGCTCCAGCCCGCACGCCATTGGACGACGCCGGCCACGGGAGCGTCCCATTGGGCAAGTATCCTGCCACTCTCGCCTGCACGTCCCGCCCTCCTGCACATCTCGCCGCGGATTGGTCGGTGGTTTTAAAACGCCGCACTCGTTTTTTCCTCCCTCCATCATCCATCACTTTGATTTTTCACCTGCATCTCGAACAATGGACGTAAGAAGTGGCCTCTTGTTCGAACTGTTCGAACACACTCAGCCGGGCGACTCGTTTTCCTGTCGGTAAAACTTTATGAGCACCGGCCAGCAGGTTGCATCTTTTGTCTCGGCTGCTTTTCTTTGCACAGACGAGGTTTCAAATTACAAGAACAAAAAAAAAAAAAAACGATGTGAAAACCATGCGGCCACTCCTCCTTTCTAAATTTAACTCTCCTGTAACGAAATGTCTTGATCTCTTTTACTTACACTTTCACTTTTGCACCGATAGTTTTGATCAATTATCCACGTTACATGTAGGATTCTACAAGCACACGCACCTAAACTGAGAGCTGGACCTGCATTATACAAATAGCATCTTGTTTTATTATGACTGTTTTACTATGACTCAATTAAATCTGACTATTGATTGATTGTTTGTATTCATGAATGGATAAATTAAATGTATCCTTTCGATGATTACATTTTCCACTGAAGTAATTGAGCTAAATAAATAGGGAACACCAGTTATTACTGTTTCTTAACATGTTTGATTAGATAAGATAAGGTAAGAGAATCCTTTATTTGTCCCACAATGGGGACATTTGCAGTATTACAGCAGCAAGAGTCAAAATAGGCATCAGTAAGTAATAAATAGCATGCACTATTTACGTGTAAGGAATATAAAAATATAGAAAATATAGAAAAATATGAATGGAATTAATCTAATACGAATAGTGTAAAAACAGGAAAAACATGTGCAGTGTGAGAATATGTACAGTGAACGGATTTCACATGAACAATATATATTGCACGGACAGATGAACATAGCACAGTGAATATTGCACAGTTAAGAGAGTTAAAGTTCAGTCCAGTAAGACAGGAAGGAAAGACCTGCGATACCTCTCCTTCAGACCCTTAGAAGGACAAGGGGAAAGAAATCCCTTGTCTGCCATCAAACAGATAAGCCAGGCAATAAATGTGTTGCTTTGTGATATCAGAGACAATAACAGGGTGTGGGCTGTGTGTAGCTTAGTTTAAGTGTGTGTGTGTGTGTGTGTGCGTGCATACAGCACTTAGTGAAGTATTTGTTACAGCTATTCGTATTGCTTTGTTAAAGGAGAGGCTGATTGTTTTATTTACTGAGAGTACAGTTTTCAAAAAGTGACAAGGGGCTGAACAAGATACACATTTAAGAGTGTAGACTCTCATTCAAAAATTTCAAAAAGAAAATCGATATATTAGTAGATGAAAAAGTGCTGCCAAGGGCTGATGGACATCCTCCATGAAAATGGCTTGTGATGGAACTGGTTTGCAAGACCTCACATACAGAAGTGAAATGCTATTAGAGCTTGCCACTAATTCATATTTCAGATGTGGCTGATTAATATGATTTAAAATGATGTATCTCCACATATTGTCACTATTAATGAAATCTGTCATCATAAATACATAGTATTGTCTGATTCCCCAAACAAGGTGTTTTTCTTTTCCCCCAGAGGTTCGAGGTACACTTTCTCTGCCGTTTCTGCACGCATTCATCCAACTGTAAAACCAGAGGAAGTGAGACAGCTTTGTGGTTCCTGCATCTGATCAGGCCTGCAGGCCGATCAGACTTACCAAAGGTATAAATCACATGACATATTTTTTCCCATGGCACTGGCCTACAATTGAATTTCTGGAGTTTCGTCCACATACGCTAACTTTACCTCAATTGACATATTTTCATTAAACTGCAGTTACTCGATAGCTGTCATAGCTACAATGTAATTTCCACTTGTTTAACTCCAATATACAAAACTCTTTTGCCTGCACTCATACCCCTACGATGATGTTACTCATTGGTCTGCAATTTAAATATTTATATTGGGTTTTATTAATGTTTGCCCCTTGAACTTGCCTCAGCAACATTAAAGGATGATTTTTCTGACACAAGTTTTTCTTCAGCCTCTAATTTAGTGACTCCTCAAAACTAATCCTGCATCAGTCGTCTTGTCTGCTGCGGATTTCTTAAGAGGCCTCAGGGCCTTTTTTAATCATTCAACTCAAATATAATTATGAAGACTGTCATTACATGCAGAGATCAAAGAGTGAGTCAGGGTACTATGGTTACCGAAAATGTATTTGTTATTTCTTTCAAGAAGAATGTCAATCTATTGCTCCACCATATTAACTGATAATTACACATAATTAAAATGTAATCGTCTGAATTTTTTAGATGTCCTCTATAAGTTAAAATATTAGGTCTTAAATTATTTAGTTAATCCTTATTTATGTTAACGATCATGACTTCCGTCATGCCTAAAGATAGTTTTTTGGTGGCATGCATAGCTTGTAATGGCTGTGTGTGTTTTCATTCTCAATGATATGGATATTAGCATGCCGTAATAAAAATACAAAAAAGACCAATATGGAACTGATGACACTTGACACAGTTTTCATTGTGTCATTTGATAGGGTTAGCAAGGGGGCTAATTCTCATTTGTCATCTTGAGGGAGATGAAAAGAAAACATGAGACTGACACAGTTTAACTAACAAATACAGATAAATACAAATAAAAAGGACCACATTACACTCAAGCCCAATTACATGTGGTCATATTTCGGGTTTGCTGTGAGTTGTTATTTGACACAAGTCTTAAATGCAGAATATGCAATTTCGGCCTCTAGGGCTCTCTCAATCAAAACAACAACAAAAGACCTGGTTTGCTGATGTCACAAAGCAGCGTGGGATCATGGGAGTTGTTGTCTTCACCACCATTGCCGACGATCTCCCTGAAGGGATTCAAGCGCAAATCGTGTTCATGGATGAGTTTATAAATAAATTGTTATTCATGCTATGCAGCGAACGGCAAAGGAATAATCATGATCCACTACCAGTGACCAATACACACAGTTGAAGGAAAAAACTGCTGACAGGAAGTTACAGCAGAGAAAGACAAAGCCACAGTTAAAGGGGTTATGATGCAATTAAAAGGCGACCAAATTGGAACATATTGTTACCTTGAATAAATTTGTAGCTTTGGCTGGGTTTGGACATTGTTGGAAACATTTTGGATAATGTAAATACACAATATATATGATAGGTCTTGTAATTTTGGGGCATTTTAATGAAGAATTGTTAAATATTAAACGTTTGTTGTGATTCTTAATGCTACCCTTTATTTGGGAAATGACGACCATGTGGAGGCCGCAGAGCACTGAGGCAGACATCCACAGTGTAATGGCCTCAGTATGTGCAGAGTCTGCTGTGAGTCCACGGGCAGAACTGTGGGGCAGACTAAAATGCAGCAGAAGGCATTACTCACCCTTTCTCTGGAGCTGGAAAATGGGAGCAATCAGATAGAGGGGGAGTGTTTGTGAGATCATTTCCTGTCTTTTTATTTTTTTCCTGCTTTGCCTACCTCAACATGTTTCCATGTGCCACTGATCTGTTACAAAGAGGGGGGGGGACCTGTGCCTCTTCTTCTGCAGGTAATAGAAAGGAACAGAAACGCTGAAACAAGTCGGGCAGTCAAGGGAAAAGTTGAAAAGGAGACGCAGTTGATTTTCTATTAACATATGTGCCAACAACTGGAGTGTTCACCACACTTTCCACAAGTAGGAACTGGAAAAGTTTTTTTTAAATGCTACTCAAAAGTTACTAGACCACAAAGTTATACTGTATTAAATAGAAGCCTCTTTGTGTTCACAGTGACACATGTTTGAAAGTAAATTCAAGTTTTGCATCAGTTCCTGTGTCCTGAGGAAACATTTGTCCGATGGCCTAACGGGTCAGAGGATATAAGATTGGAAGTGAAGCACCTTAATTTCACCTTAATTTCTTCGGGACAAAGGATTGACCCGACTTGTGGAATGTCAATGCTGGAGGGTAGAGCAAATCAGGCCCTTCAAAGAGCAGAGGTCAGGATTAGCCGGGGGAAGGGTCTTGATAATTGGTGGAGTTGGTGGGGGCAAACTGAGCTCTTTTGTCTTGAACAGCAGTGTCCTGCATGGTGTGGTTGTCTTTCACTTGCAAGTTCTGCACAGTATAGGGACAACATGAAATTGACTTCTCACTGGGACTCTACTGTCTAATGTGCAGTGATGGGGAAACGTCCCTCATGTTATTGATGTATAATCGAGACAATTATGCACAGTCACTGTCGATTATAGTAAAAATATATACACCACAAGACCTCTCGCAGTTTGTATTATACTTTCAAATAATGTCCCTAAAGTAAACATTATCAAGGGCCACAGGCTATAACTGGCATATTAGCTTTTGCAATGGAAAACAAAAACTTCAAAATCTATTTTTATTGAAACTAAATCTTTTTAGAGCTCACGATGCAAGAAATAACAATATTAAGGCCCAAGAAAACAAGTAAATAAAAAAGTAAAAGTACAACTAACAATACAGTTGCCACAAATACACAAATAAGAAAAAACACATCAAGCCAAATTAAAACATTTAAGAGGTTGTGGTGCAAGAAATTACAGACAGAAAAACCCACAATAAAAAAAAGATAGTACTAATACAACTACAACAACTACTACTATTAATTATGATAAAATAATAAAATGTAATATGGATGCGTGAAGTAAACAAATTGTAGGAGTCAATAAATAAAGTTTCCGCTTAAAAGTAGACGAATAAATTAGTTGGTGTTGCATTAATTGTCAGCATCAAGACCCATTCAGAAGTAAAACATTTAAAAAATAGAATTCAATTATTTTTATTAATTATTAATTTATTGATCACTTTTGGTCTATTATGTTCCTACAGCAGCCAATAACAGGATTCAACTGACTGAAATCAAAACGGAAAAAAGGTACAAAACGCTAAGTACATGTATTCATGCAGTATGTGTTAATAAATATATTCAATAGAAGAACAACAAGAGAAGTCAGATTGTATATGTTATGTATCTGTAATATGAAAATCCATGTGAGTTCACAGCAACACACACAAAGTACCAAAGCTACTCGGTGCCAAGAGAACCTGAAATCCAGCAGCTCTGGATATTGTTGAGGCTGTTGTTGACACGTCTCTTCAGTGTTACATGGATTAGTCTGTAGGTGCTCTGAGGATTTGGAAAATGCCACTGTTAGTGTTTCCCAATGCTTCAAGGCCTGTGGTCTCAGTACACTTGATTTAAAGCAGCAGCGTTTGCCAATGCCTCCTTAATTCCCTGTTTGTGATAACCACAGGCAAGATATCGAGGTGCAGGCAAAGTCTGGAGAACACACAGTTTACTCTGAATTATGAGCCGGTGTTTCTGGATCCAGTTTTGATGCAGAGGAGTAAAATGCTAGTTGTTAGTGAAGTAGCTGGGATGCAGATTACTGTATCTTCTCCTCTCTCCATATAAAGGTGACTAATCCTGTATATAGTGCACCAATGGTTATAATGTAAGCAGCTTAAATCGTATTATTATCTTAATATTGGTTGGGTTGACCATACAGAGTATATTGTATATGACTGCAGAGACTCCACAGAGCCAGGGTCGGCCACAGGGGCTGCACATCTCCCAAAGCTCGGTGGAGGTGGTGACGGTGCAAACAGCTGGGGAAAAGGCCACTCGGGGGTTCTGCTACCACAGCGACCCTGACTCTAAAAAAGCTGTGAGAAAATTAGTCAATGGATGGACAGATGGAGAAATTGTGAAATGTTTTCATGAGATACCGTATGTATTCTGTGACATGTTCACACAGCATGTACGGCGTTGTGTTAATTTCCTGTGTCAACGAATTTAGCACCGGCTGGATTTCAATTCATTTGATGCCAAGATTTATTCAGATTTGTTTAAAAGTGCTTGAATTAAAAACACGGCGACAGCAAAAGACGAACATGTTTCACTGCTCACTTCTTATCTCAGCAGCACATCAGGCATCAATCAACCCATCAAATATTAAAAAACATCAGCAGGCACTTTGCACTTCCTGCATGAGAAATAATACAATGTACACTGTATTAAAACCAACACCACACATGCATAATACATTTGACTGTAAAACCTACACGGAGAAGAAAGAGCTGCATGTGAACCATGTTGCCAGAATCTGATAAACACGGATGTTTGTTTTGTTGAATGATCTCTTTGAGAAACTGGTTTCGAGATACGAGAATGACATTTGTCTCTTAGGTTCTATAAACCTCATTCTCTGCATGAAAGAGCAGCAAACGTTTTTTCTTCTCCTCCAGTGCTTAAATCCAACCTCAGCTCTACTACCTTCTTTATTTCACCTCTAAGCTCCACCCCTGCAATGGTCCTGGAAATTTCCAGTAATTCCTTCTACTTTGCAAGAAACTCCTCCTCCTCCTCCTCCTTTTTCTTGTTTCCCGCCTTTCACTCTACCTGCTCCTGCAGTAAGATGAATTGAAGACCTAATGGCCCTCTACTGCTCGGCCCTGTGGTGCCAGGCAGCTTTCACTTAGACAAATCTGCTTTTTCTATGCATTTCTGCATATAATCACAGGACTATGATCTTTCCATTGAAGATGTTTAGGGTGAGATGATTAAATCTCTTGTTTTAGTTTGAAGACAAAGATTAAAAAGCTGTTTTTTAAATAAGTCACTCACTCTGACATCTTCGCCACAGTTTATACGCTTATACAGTACATTATACCTTGTTACCTGCTAAATAAATATAAGGGGTTAAGCATTGTGTAACTGTCACATTAGCTCTTGAATGATGAACAAGGGTTGGTTTGGGATCACAGAACAGATTGTACATTTGCATTTTTATTTCTCTGGCTAATTTGATATTCTGGTGTCTGGTTTGTTTCGCTCTCCTACAGCTGATCCAGCTACAGTCCCAGACTGGAGATTCAAGTGATGTGACGAGCACTTTGGTGATTACAGCGCAGGCTTAGGTTTGGCTCAGACATGGAAAGAAGATGCTATCGGTTGATCTCTTCGCTTCATCTGCGGTTTTATAACTTCCTTATAATTGGAGACAATAATGAAGATATGAGCAGTGAAGATGATCTGTAAGAACATATATAAATGACAGCTGGAGTGGAGAAGTTTGAGTGTGTGGATGGGATGAGGCACTCTGACCTTAGACCCATTGTGAAGCACCAACAAAGAGCCATCTGCACAGCAACCAAAGCCGAGATGAGGGACTTGCACACAGGGGAATGAAGGAGGGGGGTGCACAGCGAGAGTGTGAAAGAGAAAACAGATCAGTGATCAGTGATCAAGGAGAATTTAAATGGGGGTTAGATCAGCAAGATATTGTCTGAAATATTAAAACAGTCGGTGGGAATGTCTCCGAGGAAAAACATGAAGCTGCCCTCCATGAGAACGTGGATCGTTCTAAGAGGAAGACGAGAGCCGCTGGCCTAATCACTCAAGTGCACATTTCCTGCCTCCTGCATGATGACATGAAGTCAACTGAAGCTGTTTTATGATAATGATTAACCTAAAACTGGAGCTCAGTATGGCGGGTATCTGTTAATTCATTAATCCGAAATGTACAGGCTTTGTCTCTGCATTAATCTGAGTTTTAAAAATATCAGAGAGCTAATAGTTCAGATGTGAATAGATCTCTCTCCCAGGCTGTATTTAGTTTATTATTGTATTTTACTTTCTTTTAGGGTGAATTGCAAAAATAGAGAAAACAGAGACAAAATGGTGTCGGGGGCATCTGTAATAATCACAACTGTTTCACAGGTAAAACATGAGACTAAGGATTGCTTAGCAACAGCAGTATAAAAAAAAAAAGAATCTTGCAGCCTGTGTGGCAGCAAAGAAACCGACAGTGCTGCCCTCCAGTGGTGGACCGGTGGCACATGCTGGTGGGTGGGGGTGGGGGGTGAATCATCACAGCAAATGATCAAAAGCTCATCTCTCAAAAGCATTAATGTGCAAGGACGAATGGGGGGGCGGGGGGGGGGGGAGGCCACAATCGGTTACAAGACGCTACATCCCCATGAAAGCACAAGTCAAACAACGATATCCTCTTTTAATCCTGGACACTATTCAAAAATGGGCTCAGTAATTCCATTGGCTGGGAATTTGCACTAGCTCTCATGGCGGATGGTTGCCTAGCAACATTCATGGGAGGGTGGGAGGGTGTGAGTGTTGGAGGGAAGGAGGGAGCATTGTGAGTGAGGGCAATGTTTCTGGGGAAATACCTGGAACAAGTCCCAAATAAACAAATGAGAGAGAGAGAGAGAGAGAGAGGTATTTGTCTGGGTTCAGATAACAGACACGTCGGAGATAAAGGTGCCAACAGTTAGTTCTCAGAGCCGAATCACACCGAGGACAAGCGGTGGAGGGCTTCTTTTATTTATTTGTTTTAAAACTACCTGTAGTGACATGAAAGTTTACCCCAAAAAACTTTGTTCAAACAACGAGCTGCTGGTTTCTGTGCCATCAAATGAACTCCGGTGTTTGGAGTCTTAGGAGTGGAAGTGAGAGAGAAGTGGCACAACAGGACCTGATGAAGTCGATGAAGTGCAGCTGTCTGAGCAGGAACAGGCCGCAGACCCACACGCAGCTCCCGCATTGGAGTTCGGAGGAAACACTACCTGTGCTTGCTTGTTCTCGTTGGCACGGCCGGGGGGGGGTGTAGGTGTATCCACAGAGCTGCGGGGATAATCACTTTTTAATTACGCTGAGCCGAGCTCAATGCCACATTATCGCAAAAATAAAGAGGAAGGTGAAAGGAGAGGCGACGCGAAAGAAGACTTGCAAGGGGAAAAGTAAAGAGTGTTCGGTTACAGGGAGGAGATAAGGTGGAAAATGTGCTTAAGTGGAGAGGAGGGGGTAAAAAGGGGAGTGGGGGGTAGAGGGCTGGTGCTGGTAGGTAGGGCCTGCAGAAGGAGGTGGGCCTGCAGAAGGAGGTGGGCCTTGGATATGGCTGCTGCAGGCGCTCTCTACAGGCAGCGAGGACGCCTTTGTCGGCAGCAGGAAATGAGGTTTCTGTTGCGATTAAAAGGAAGGTTTCTATGGCGATGCGGAGGGCCGTGTGCACACAGAATGAGTTGGGAGGGGCGGGGTGTGTGTATGGGAGGAGGCGCACTAAGTGAGAGTTGGATTTCAAAGAAAGCAGCCATCCTCCAACACCCCCCCCCCCCCCCCCCCACTCCACTTTTCCACAGCGGCCTCTCTTTTGTTTTTCTTCTTTTTTAAATCTCTGATCATCTGTTTTCATTGCCACACAGTTGAAAGCTTAGCTCGAAGCCATTGGTGGATTTGTGTTTACACAGGCGCAGTTTCACTTCCTCAAATTGCAGCTGCCAAATCCTCGGTCAAAACAAAGGCACTAATTAAACCCACTCGGCTCCAGTTGGATAATTAACACGAAGACCTCATTTATTTAGACAAATACACTTCTGTTGAATCGCCCCCTTCCCGTGATTAAGAACAAATATATATAAAATAATGATGGCACCGGTGTGACCTTTTATTAAAGCCTAAATATAGTCAGAGACTTTGTTAATTGTTTCACTGAGCTGCAGTGGGTAAAAATATGTTTCTTAAAATAACTTCCCCGTCCTGGATTTCAGAGGAAGTCGCTCTCCGCGGCGGTGAACGCCATCTTTGCCCCAACACAGGTTCACTTCAGGATGTTTGGAGAAGATGACATTTGAAACCTCTGGGAATCAACGTTTTTTTTTTTTTCATCCTCGCACAATGAAAGCCTCAGTGTGAAATACAAAAAAGATATAGACGCTGCAGATATTACTGCTACACATGGAGATGATATGATAATCTGTGAGCATGGAGACACGGGTGTTAGTGGTTGTAGTGTAAATAGACAAACAATCGGTTTATTGAGAATGTCATATGAAACCATTTTTAAATAATGACAGATTTTATGATGTTTTATGTAAATTAGAGTCAATATTCGGAATAATCATAACCAAAATGTGTTCAAAATCCGAATTGACAATAGTTCCTCACCTGCTTTTTGTAAACTCTGAATCGAGTGCTCAGGACAATTGGAATTTCAGCTTCTGCTGCCCCCAACCGTTCAGTTTGAGCGCTGCAGCGAGCCCTGCCAGTGAGCGAGGCTGCACTCAGACCAGACTGTCGTCAAAGCCAGATGGCAAGTCACACATCAAAAGAACAGCTGGTTACCAGAGTCTGGAAAATGCAGTTTTATTGTACCAAAGCTAATTAGCTCCGGCTAAACAAATCACATCAGTGTGTAATATAGCAGGCAATGCCAGTGATTTGTCATGGAAAGGTGAAGTACATGTAAAATAATAAAGCTTTTAATGTTTGTGTGTGCAACCTGCAATACTTCAGCCTCCATTGTTTATGGTATATAATGAAAACAGGCCGTTCAGATGCAGATAATGAGGATCCACATGAGCTGCACTGATCAGGTCAATGTGACCCTGTTCAGTCCTGTTGTCAACATCTGTCCTGAGAGAGCCAGTCACTAGAGACACATTCAGGACATCCTTTAATGTCAGGTGTGACCACATGTACTTTACTCGGAACCTCTGTGATTGGATCTCTCAGGGCGGATGTTAATACCTGGTCTGAACGGGGGCCGTGTCAGATCAGTTCTTCTTCAACAGAGCGCCGTCGCTCTCCAAACTGCTGCCTGGTCTTTGAGGCTTTGGTCGCAGCTTGCTTGACTGATCTCTGCTTCTGCTGTATCTATAAATAACAAGCAACAAATAAGTGATTCCAACTGTTGATCATGATGTAAATTGTAAATAATAGATTGTAAATAATTACTCGAGTGTAGAATTGCACTGACCCCATTATTCTTCTGCGGAGTTCCCCCTGTGAGAGGGGCCGTTCTTCCTCAAGGAGGACAAGAGACTCTTCTGTATCATGCTCCACACTAAGGAATCCAACACAGACACACTCATGAACCTTTTTCAAGCTGCCAGGGTGAGGAGGTGGCTCAGGAGAGCACCTCCAGGGGGGGTGACTAGAACAGCTAATCACTCTCCCTGCTTAAAAGGTGACTGCCACAGACACAGGAGAGAGCTACACACACTGAGACTGAAATTATAGAATCAAGGAGGTAACATGGGACATGACAATATATGAAAAGAACTGGGCGCGAGAACAGCCGGGCAACCACGTGCACGGTGGATCCATGTGTGGTATTCTGTGTGTTTAGTGCAGAGTTAACCCACTGCAGTGTGAAATGGATTACTTATAACTAGACTATCTACAAACATTAGGTGACAGATTAGAGGCCTACCTGTTGACTGGAGGGTGGAGAGTCGTATTCTGCTGTAGCAGCTCTGGATCTTGACCCAGAAGGAATTTGGCCAGGTCTTTTGGATTGTAGTCCTTCTCTAGATCCTGCAAGGGTAAAAACAAAAAAAACAGAGACGTGTGATGTTACAAAGCAGAAAACCAAAGACAGTAATGTATGAACATCAGATGAGCAGGTTGGCAGGTTACCAGGTTACCTTAGAATTGAGGAAAGCTTGTATGGTGAGCAGCTCATTAGTCTTCTGTTCCAACAGACCCAGATAGGACATGATGTTGTTCTCACTGATCCCTGTGGAGGAGCCCAGCATGTCCTCGATCACCGAGCGGTCACACTCCATTGTGGAGAAGGTTCTTTTCACCCCTGTGGAACGAGGAAAAGAGAGACACGGATTTATTAGGAGATTGTGTTTTCATCTGCGTTTTTGTCTGTTTTTCTTATAGTTAGCAGGATTACACAATCACTGTTGGATGGATTATCATTAAACTTGGTGGAAGGATGCCATATGGGTCAAGAAAAGAACCCATTATTTTGGTGCGGCTCTGGATCGGGGGGTGGATCCAGGAATTGCTTTTCACTTTCTTTAACATTGCGAGAGTTTTTCAACATATGCCTTGAGGATAATTCATAAATCTTGCTAAAGAATCAGTCATGTTTAGGGGACTGGTATTTATAAGTGTGTGTAATTTTGTGCAGATATAAAGAAAAATCGTGATCTTGTGAATTTAAATGTGGTTTCATACGGGGAATGTTGGGCCTTGATGGAGGTATGCGCTCCACTAAGTGCCCTTGGTGCGTTTATGCGGATAAAAACACAGTTCCTTATAACTTCATAGGATATTTCCTGAATTTTCTTTTTGTAATTTGTTTCTAATTTTATGGAAAGTATTTCTCCTTTAGACAACAAAATAAAATTCCCCAAGTTTGTACAGTATGTTGATTTAAAAGACTCCAAGTTACACAACAAATTCATTGGAATTGAGGAATTATACTAATTAAACAGTGTTTCTATTTCCCCTATAATTACATTTGTCAAGGACACTACCCAGGAAATAATTCAGAGACTATAGACCCATAAACTAACTTGATGCCCAACCTGCTTTACTCTTGTCCAGGATGTTGCTTATGATGCTGGCTTGGTTTTCATACTCGTCAGTTTGGGATTCAGTTTTCTTTTGCTGTTCTTCGATGTCTCTCAGCAAAGAGCGGTGATCGTGCTCCTGCTGCAAACCTTTCACTCGAAAGTTCCCCATCCCCTCTTGGATCTGGCACATTTCAGCACAAACAGAAAAAATAAATAGATAATAGACATTAATTAATAAACGTTCTCCTCACTGAATATCACATCTTCCCTTTCGAGTTGCTCTAACCACTCTCAAAAATTGCCATGAACGGGTTTCAAATAATCTTTGCGAACAAGGAATTAAGTGTATTCTACACTTATAGGAGAATAAGCTAAGTTCCATGGATGTCAAAGAAAACATACTCACATGCTTGATTTGATCCCTCAGAGCTTCAGTCTCATTATTTTGCTCATTAACAACATTGAAGAGTGCAAAGTTGCGGTCTTCACCTACACATTGAAACAGCAATGAGATACATTTAAATCCTCGAAACGGATTTTCCCAATCATCAAAGTGGGACATTACATATTTAGAGAAATGAAAATGAATCATCTGAAGATTTTGCGAAGAAGAAATCATTCAGGCCACAGCGCAACATAAATTGTATGCAAGTATCTCTACATTAAATAAGAGCCGATTTGAAACTGCAGAAACTGATCCCTCAATAAACAGAGTCATTAGACAGCATTGTCTTTGTGTATGGCCAAGTCAGGATGTGATTTACCCTGGATGAACCTGGTGACCAGCATGTCCAGGTTGTCCTCTCCTGTCACTGTCTGGATCCTCTCGAAAACCTCCTCGAGAACATCCAGAGACTCTTCATTCAAGTCCATCCTCTGCTGCTCCTTCACCTCAGCCACTAGGACAAACCATCACCGTTATACTTTTCTTATTATTGTCAAACTCAGCGGCAGAAAATAGCGCAGACTCCCCTAAAAATCCCCATTGTTACAATAAGACAGGGGCGTGGAACGTCTGGCCCGCGAGGCAATTCATAAATACAACAAAAAACCATACGCACATGGTGTGATGTGTTAATGATAAACAATCATTTAGTATGGCCCTCGAAGGATGTTGGGGAAAGTTAAAATGGCCCTTGATAGAGAAAAGGTTCCCCCTCCCCTGCAGTAAGATTTTCTTAGTTTTTCTAAGGGCGGGATTCTTCATTCTCTCTTATGCTCATGGGATATACAGCAGTGAAGGAGATAGTGCTTTTTATAGCCTGAACTGAAAACACATAGCAAAATTCCCTGAAGTAAGCCATATCAATACGATATCAATAATGTATGTACACTTTAGGTTCACATCCAGATTACACCCTGCCAGGAGCACCACGTGCTTGCCGGAAATGGGCCACATTTTCTATTTTACAGGCGGGCCAGTTTCCTCCACAAGGGGGCCTGAAGTGGCCCACATCCATATGCTGTCAAGGGAAGGTCATCCCAATAGATAAACTTTAACCTAAAACCTTTTTTTGTAAATATTATGTCTAAGTAGAAATATTAGCAACAGAAGGATGGCCTTGTCTTACATCGTCTGTGTCCCATCTCGGGGACGTTGTCCTGCCCGCTCCTCTCGCTGCACTTGACGGTCATGAAGTCCTTCAGGATTTGCTCATGTGCAATAACTCTCTCCAATTCCTTCATCTCAGTGTTGTACTGGGCAAGGTCCTTCACCGCCTTCTCCCTCATCGTGGTCATTTTGGACTGAGCCTCCACCCTGAAGTAGAAGGATTAATAAATAAATAAGACGACTCAAAAACCAAGATCATAGGGACTTTTACGTCATTGTACCCGTGTCAAGCCTGACCTGGCATCGTAAGCAGCAGTGGACAGGTTGATCATTTCTCCAATCCTCTTGCGGATCTCCTGCAGCTCCTACAGCTCACAAAGTGCAGAGACACGCTTTTTCTTGACAACTTAAAACCAGTGTAAAAGCCTGAATACCAGACTAAATAACAGGGAAACTAAACAAAAAATACTTGTCTATGGTGTGACTTCTGACCTTGTCCAGCCTGTTGTGTAGCTGCTGAAAACGGACACGCTCGACGCAAAGCATTTGCAGCTCCTCTCTCAGGTGGCTGTTTTTGGACAATTGTTCATTGAAGCGAGTCAAAGCCTGAAAAGGACATTGTGCACAAACCTTTAAACATTACAGTGAAAATGGGAGGACAGCTGTTAAAAGGTAAGACAAGTTAATACCCTTTTCACTATAAATGGAAATATTATTGGTAGAGAAATGTACTTGAGTAACTGCAGTAGCACAGGAGGATTGCATGAGTTTGTATACTATGTTCGAGCATAATGTATAAAGAGATATCAACATAGACTTATATAAAGACTGTTATAAGTAGTTATAGGCTTGAATCGTAATCAATGGTAATCAAAATAAGTGCTATATATATACATATGGGTATAATTTCACAATAGCATACTAAATAGTATAACTATTTAAAGATATATGAATATATATGCATAGATTATTATCTATGTATAAATAGATATAATTTCAAAATAGTATACAATATGATGAAATATAAAATAGTATGTGCAGATATAATATAGGTGAATTTCACAATAAGATGCAGACATGTGGAATAGTCAGAAGTGATATATTTGTACTATTGACTGGACAAAGTTGTTTCATAACTCACTCTGTCCAGTTTGTATTCCAGCGTTTGTATGGCCTTCTGAGTCCGCTGTACCGCCGACCCTTGTGTGTCACTGGTACTGACCTCCCCTTTTCTCAGCTCAGACAGCTTCATCTCCATGTCTGAGATCTGCTCACAATACAGACACATGACTTGATGATCAAATTAATTCAAACGCTAATTTAGACATTACTGACATACAAATTGAAAATGACTTGATAACCTCTCTTTTTAAGCCTTTCTGACACTGCTTTTCTTTTCTCAGCTCCTCCTCCAGCATGTCTCCCTGCTCCAGCAGAGCTTGTAGTTGCTGGGTGTCCTCACTGTCCTGCTGTTGGTGGGACAAGCTCTTACATACGCAGAGGTTGCGATGCAGCTCCTCCTGCTCCTTCCGCAGCCTGTCCATCTCCAGCCTTCACCCACAACACACAAACAGCAGCTGAATACAAATACACACTGTGAACTAGGGCTGCCACTAACGATTATTTCAATATTAATAAAAAACTTTCCAGCAGTTCTTCTTGTACAGTGCTGTTTTTATATGTATTACAGACATCTGCAATTTAATTCTGACGGTGTTGTATTTATGACAAGTCAGAATTAAATTGTGCATATCGGATAACTGGAATGAAAGATTATAGTATACTATAATATAATCCTACTGAATTGTAGATTTCTATAATACTACAAAAGTAGTTTGAATCTTACTATGTTATAACAGACCCGATTAATCGATGACTAAATTAGCTGCCAACTATTTGTATAATGGATAATCAATAATTTGCTGCAGCCCTATTATGAACACTGATGTGGGTAAAGTGTTTGTGTTTGTTACTGCTGTTTGCGGATCTGCTCCCGGGCCTGAAGGCTGTAGGCCTGCCGATCTCCTTCCATGATCCTGAACTGCCTCTGCAGTTTGGCCAGTTCTGACTCTGTTTAAACAACATCATCACGCTGATTGTTACAACTGGACAAATAACATCACAGAGAGAGGATCAAAATGTAAGTTAATCATAATATTACCTGTATTATCAATATCCATCTGATGTCTCAGCGTTGTTTAAACCCAGAGGATCTCTTGGCATAAACAGCAGTGGCCTGAGTTGTTAGCAACCGTTGCTAAGTGTAAGGAATCATAGGCCCTAAGTTCAGGCTCTCAGGCAGCAGTAACACCACAAGACAATATTTTGGTCGCAAAGGTTAAACTGTGTCATCATTGTAAGGATTTATACCAGCCAGTCCCAAACTTAAGAATGCTGCGGCCCAATTTGAAAACTGAAAAATGTGTGCGGCCCACCCACACCTTTAATCACAACTATATGATCCACACACGGGACTAGAATCAACTATTACCATACATCTTGTAAGCTATTTCATTTAGTGGCTTTATTATGGAAGGTACAGATAATAAATCTCAACACATCTTAACAGTTGTAATTACTTTACAACTGGTGTTTGATTGTGTCTCTTTACTCAGCTTCATGATTTATAATAAACTTCCTATTGTTTGAATCATAATTCTATTCTTCGGTGTTTGTAATCTCGATGAACAGCTTCTTACATGTTCCTCTTTTAGTTATTTATCCGAGAAACGGAGCTTGCACCAGGGTTTTCTCTTCTGCCATTGCGCCACCCAGCGTCTGCTTCGGGCCAGTTCGGTGGCTGTGATGCTGTTGGTCCACCACAAGAGGGAGCCCGACACCTGCAGTTCCCTTCTCCTGTGTGACAAAAGTGAAATTCAGGACCAAACCAAGACAAAATGAGGAACGCTTCACGAATTTGCGTGTCATCCTTGCGCAGGGGCCATGCTAATCTTCTCTGTATCGTTCCAATTTTAGTATATGTGAAGCCGAAGCTTCACGATAATAACCTGTTTGTGACCGGCTTATAAACACCACCGAGTCAGGAACACTCCTTTGTCGTGGTGCTGTGGCGCCGGGACTTCACGTGGAGCTCAGATAGAAGCAGACACGGCAGCTTGATTGGTTGGCTGCAGGCGAGAGACCGAGAGATCCACCCACAAACCCCCTTCTGAGAGGACTGGAAACTGGAAAAAACATTCCCCTCCTTAACGGGACTGACAATAAATACTCTACAATATGGTCCATTTATGAAGTTTGATTCTTTATTGTCTCACTCAACATAGAACTGAACATATGTGTATGATTGCAGATATGGATAATGTTCTCTCATTAACTTATTAAAAGTAGTGCTGCATTTCAAAATAAGAGAAAATAAATGAAATGTGAAAATTGTGCATGTTCAAATAAAGGGCTTAACTCCAGAAAAATAAAATAAAGGGAGCAAAAGCTTGAATTTCCCTTTTTCTGTTTCACATCTTGACTCAAAAGTCTCAACCAATTTTACAGATAATAAATCTCAACACATCTTAACAATTGAACAGTTTTAGAACCACTTTCTTCCCCTCTTATATCCCACTCGTCTGTTTCTCTCCCTTTGTTTTCTCTACCTGTATCACTCTCTTTCTTTTTCTTTCTACCGTCTTCTCAGGTGTAACTTCCTCTAACTCTCTCATCTGTCTGCACTGTAGAGTCGCAATGTTTACAGAAAGGAAGGTGTTGGCAGCAATTGATTATCAAATAATCCTACTGATGTTGTCACTGGTGTGTTATCGTCTCAATTGTACAAAAGGATGGTCCCTTTATATCTGAATACTTTATATTTACACCAGACTGGGTCCTCCCTCTTACGGTTTAATATCTTGCTTTATTTGTGTCTGTCATTGCCAGTTATATCCATCACATGAATGAATGCTGACACAGGGAGAGAGAGAGAGAGAGAGAGAGAGAGAGAGTGTGTGTGAATGATATATGATTGATATAATTCTATTCTTCAGTGTTTGTAATCTCGATGAACAGCTTCTTACATGTTCCTCTTTTAGTTATTTATCCGAGAAACGGAGCTTGCACCAGGGTTTTCTCTTCTGCCATTGCGCCACCCAGCGTCTGCTTCGGGCCAGTTCGGTGGCTGTGATGCTGTTGGTCCACCACAAGAGGGAGCCCGACACCTGCAGTTCCCTTCTCCTGTGTGACAAAAGTGAAATTCAGGACCAAACCAAGACAAAATGAGGAACGCTTCACGAATTTGCGTGTCATCCTTGCGCAGGGGCCATGCTAATCTTCTCTGTATCGTTCCAATTTTAGTATATGTGAAGCCGAAGCTTCACGATAATAACCTGTTTGTGACCGGCTTATAAACACCACCGAGTCAGGAACACTCCTTTGTCGTGGTGCTGTGGCGCCGGGACTTCACGTGGAGCTCAGATAGAAGCAGGCACGGCAGCTTGATTGGTTGGCTGCAGGCGAGAGACCGAGAGATCCACCCACAAATCCCCTTCTGAGAGGACTGGAAACTGGAAACAACATTCCCCTCCTTAACGGGAATGACAATAAATACTCTACAATATGGTCCATTTATGAAGTTTGATTCTTTATTGTCTCACTCAACATAGAACTGAACATATGTGTATGATTGCAGATATGGATAATGTTCTCTCATTAACTTATTAAAAGTAGGGCTGCATTTCAAAATAAGAGAAAATAAATGAAATGTGAAAATTGTGCATGTTCAAATAAAGGGCTTAACTTCAGAAAAATTAAATAAAGGGAGCAAAAGCTTGAATTTCCCTTTTTCTGTTTCACATCTTGACTCAAAAGTCTCAACCAATTTTACAGATAATAAATCTCAACACATCTTAACAATTGAACAGTTTTAGAACCACTTTCTTCCCCTCTTACATCCCACTCGTCTGTTTCTCTCCCTTTGTTTTCTCTACCTGTATCACTCTCTTTCTTTTTCTTTCTACCGTCTTCTCATGTGTAACTTCCTCTAACTCTCTCATCTGTCTGCACTGTAGAGTCGCAATGTTTCCAATCTGGAATGCACAGACTTGATTGGCTGAGTAGTGTCAGGTGGGATGGCTTAACTCGCATGCAATTGGTCTGTGCGTTTCTTCATCTGCTCAACCACTACCGTAAAGACTACAAAAGCTGCGCCGGTTACAAATAGAAGCGCCCCGCCAGGTTTTAAATCGCAACCTTCTGTTTTGGCTGTAGGTCCGGGTCCGTACGGGACGGCTTCTGGGTCCGGACCCGGACCGCGGTCCGCCTGTTAGTGACCTCGACCATAGGGAAACACACAGTCCTCTCAGAAGGGGGGTTTGTGGGTGGATCTCTCAGTCTCTCGCCTGCAGCCAACCAATCAAGCTGCCGTGGCGAAGAGCTCATTTGTATATTTTCCCATCAGCCTTGTGAGCTCGCGAATAACGCAGAGGTTAATAAATACAATATGGTTTATAAATACAATATGGTTTATAGAGCGGCTTTCCAAACAGAAGCAGACACGAACATGAACACTCACTTGTGTTGATGTGCGTGTCTGCTTCTATCTGAGCTCCACGTGAAGTGTCCGGCGTCACAGCACCACGACAAAGGAGTGTTCCTGACTCGGTGGTGTTTATAACCCGGTCACAAACAAGTGTATTACCGTGAAGCTTCGGCTTCACATATACTAAAATTGGAACGATACAGAGAAGATTAGCATGGCCCCTGCGCAAGGATGACACGCAAATTCGTGAAGCGTTCCTCATTTTGTCTTGCAAGATATTAAACCGTAAGAGGGAGGACCCAGTCTGGTGTAAATATAAAGTATTCAGATATAAAGGGCCCATCCTTTTGTACAATTGAGACGATAACACACCAGAGACAACATCAGTAGGATTATTTGATAATCCATTGCTGCCAACACCTTCCTTTCTGTAAACATTGCGACTCTACAGTGCAGACAGATGAGAGAGTTAGAGGAAGTTACACCTGAGAAGACGGTAGAAAGAAAAAGAAAGAGAGTGATACAGGTAGAGAAAACAAAGGGAGAGAAACAGACGAGTGGGATATAAGAGGGGAAGAAAGTGGTTCCCTTTATTTTATTTTTCTGAAGTTAAGCCCTTTATTTGAACATGCACAATTTTCACATTTTATTTATTTTCTCTTATTTTGAAATGCAGCCCTACTTTTATTTAGTTAATGAGAGAACATTATCCATATCTGCAATCATACACATATGTTCAGTTCTATCTAGTTTTTGAATCGTACTGAATTCATTTGATTTGACAGTCAGGTGTTTAGTACATGCAGATGTTGATACAACTACTAGGCTACTTAAATATATATCACACTAAATAGTTCGACATTATGATCTTCTGGACCTTTGCTTCAAGAAATTTTCTCGAACTGGACCTCTTTAAATTTGAGTTGAATACCCCTGCCCTACGGCATCACAGAGGAGAACCACTTCTGGTTCCATCTGGAACCTTTTTTTTCAAGACTGTAGAGATGGCAGCGTGTGCGTGTGCAGCGGCTCTTTGCTCTCTGGTTTTATGTACCAAGAGAAGTAATACTGCTAATTCAGTTTACAACTGCATAACAATGAAAAATAATTGAGTGAGACAATAAAGAATCAAACTTCATAAATGGACCATATTGTAGAGTATTTATTATCATGAATATATATATGTATATATATTGAAATTGTACAGTGTTCTGTATCTATAATTTGTATATGAACAGTTTATCAGTGATATAAGTAAAAACCTACAATAACAAAAAGTAACAGTATGTTTCATAGACTTGAAGGCTAAGCTCTACAAATTATACAAATGTAAATTTTACGAAATACTTGATTCTTGAATATTGTTTATCAGAGTTTTTATTCATATGATAAAACTGCACTGTGGTGGCTGTCAAAGACCAGTTTATTGGCCTGTCTGTGTCTGTGGCTCCTCCTCAGTCGCTGTTGGGGGAACACCCTCTAAAAAGGTACAGAATTGTTCTGCTGTGTTGAGGTCGGGTTTCCTCAACATCAAGTAGCATTTTGGAAAGTAGTAGGCTGCCCCCAGTCCAAAGTTACTTGCCAGGATGAAAGAAACATGGACAATGGTCCTATTCTTGTCATTCAAGCCTATGTAGATTGGAATAAAGTACACCCAAATCACACAGTAGATCAGGGAGCAAAAGGTGATGTCCCTGGCAAGGTTGTACTGATGAAGAGGCTTCACCGCCATGAAGGTGCACATGAATGAGATAAGGGCCATCAAACAGTTGAAACCTTGCATTAAGGCAAATCCAGTCAAAGGTGACAATGGACATGACAGGAAGGCCCTCACAAAGTTGATTTTCATGTTTGCCACATGGTCAGATAACCAGGGCCATTCCTGAACAAGCCAGCCACAGAGAGCAGCCTGAACTGCACAGCAGACCAGCACGAACAGCCAGATCCCAGGACCTCGAAGGATGTGCAGGTGAGAGGCGGCTGTCTCTGGGAACTCAGTCACAAAGAATATCTGTTTGAAAACAAATGGGGTTTCCGCCTGTTAACAATGTGTTCTTTTTATATCATTCTACATGACAACAATGTATTTCATCTGTCATTCCTCACCTGCAGTGAGATGAATGTGATAATGGAGAGAGCGACTGTTTGGAAAATGGAGGTAAGTGGCAGCTGCAGACGACACACAGCGTTTCCCGGCTGTCCCAGGAAGAGCAGCAGACTGAGACACACTCCCATCAGGCTGAAAAGAGCCACAAAACTCAGGGCTCCACCTGAGGCCTTCACCAACGGGGTCCCCCAGTGTTTCAGGAACACGACACCAACTGACCCCTGACACAGCAGCAACAGCAACCCGGCCATGATCATTTGCAGAGCTTCAGGTGTGTCCCAGGACAAAATGTCAAAGGTGGGTTCGATGCACCTGGTGCTGCGGATCAGGGACCATTGACCCTGAGGGCACTTAGTACACTGGATGTCGTCTGTGAGTCAGAGAGAACTGCAGGAAGTTAGTGTGATGAACAGGCACACCTCTGAGGAATCAAACCATGAATGTGTGCCACCTCACTGGAAACAGTTAGTCTGGATTGATCCGGAGGTAACAAAACTCACCTATGAGCTCCTCTAAAGATGCAAAATTTACATGTGATATCCTCTTGATTTAATCCATTCAAACTGAAGTGTGAAAACATCAGATGAGATTTTATGTGCAGGATTATGTATTGGCCAAATCATTGCGGGTTTTCTTGCAACGTCACAGTGAGAACAAAACATCAAATTGTAAATTTCACAACTTGTATCGGTAAAAACAAAGATAAAGTGTTTTAGTTAATGGCCTTTAGAGGTGCTGGTAAACAGATTGTGTTGACCTTCGAACAGAACAGGTGGGTGAGAGGTACAACCACATTACCCTGATTGGCCTGGTACATTCCTGGCAAACAGTCAATACAATCAAAACAGCAGGAGTGGAAGCCTTTGACTCTGCGGACCTGTCCTATCTCACATGCTGCTGAACAGGTGGACTGAGGAACCTGCGAACGTTAATGCATCGTAGTTAGGACTGTTATGGTACAAAAGAAAAAAATCAGCGTTTAGGTGGAATGTAATAGCAAATCTTTTAAAGTGCATATATTGTATGTTTAGAGGTTTGTATCTATTTTCTGATGCGTGGCTGAAATTACCTCTGAGTCTGCAGTGTGCCATTTGAAGAGGGACCTGTTGATAGTCAGTTCTCCATAAAAGCTTCCAACATTTATAAAATTTAACCCTGAGGCCTCCCAGCTCCACTCGACCAAATCATATCCCACGTTTGGGTTGCCATTACTGTCAAACTTTAACTGTGTGCCACTTATGTTTACTGACGTGTTCCTTAAAATCTCCAACAGCTGCAAAAGAAGATTTTGGACATTGTTAGATTTTATTTTTGCTTAAAAAACCTTTTAATTTCCAACTGTGTAACTGCAATCAGCTATAACAGCAGACGAAAAACAAACATCACCTTCCAGGGATAGATTTTAGTTTCTGATCCCCACATACAGGCAGTTGAATTACACTCCAGCAATTTATGCAGTGCCTCTGCCACGCTGTAGATGGCAGCATACACACTGAAAGCCGAGCGCTGCACTGCTGCGTCTTTCACCAAACTGATGTTATCAGGCGATAAGTCCCAGCACTCTGGGCAGGGATTGTTGTATGACTTTGTTGCTGGACGTGACGTGTCTGACTTCTCCTTGCTCAGTTTGATGAGGAGCTCCTGTATGTAGGGAATGAGCTGATCCAGGGTCTGTGTCATGTCAGTGAAGCCCAGGATTGTTCCCACTCTCTGGATGTTGGGGAGAGAAGTCAGTCTGTTGTGGAGGGACCAGGCTGTGCTGCCAATCCACACTCCTGTTACATTCCTCCTGAGGACCTGGAATGGATCAGACAGGATGATTGGTACTGAACTGAGTTTAGTCTGTCAGCAGTCGTGTGATGGAACAAAGTACATTTACTTCGTTACTGTACTTAAAGGTTCAGTGTGTAAGATATAGGTGAAAGGGATCTATTGGCAACAATTTAATATAAATCCAGTGATGTTTTCACTAGTGTTTCATCTAAATTGTACAAATTGTTGTTTTTCTTTACCCTAGAATTGGCCCTTTATATTAAATTACTTTACATCGGGAGCGGGTCTTCTGTACGGAGGCCACCATGTTTTTTACAGTCGTCCAAACTGGACACCTTTTCGGTTTTTTAAGACAACTGAAGGTTGGGGGGATGCGGGGTATTCAGCTGCAACATGCAATTACACCTTTAGATGTCACTAAATCGTACACACCAAACCTTTTCGTAAAGTATCTTTACTTGATTACATTCGTTTTTATGTGTACTTTTCACTTTTACTCCACTACATACAGTATATCACCAAATATCTGTAATTTCTACTCCATTTTTTACAAAGCATTGTGATACATGTTCACCTAGTTAACAGTAATCAATAATGCGAGGGGGATTGGTCCACTGAGCTAATCAAAGTGGACGGATAACATTAGACCCCGCCTCCTGCAGCAGCAGGGTTACGGGTGAAGAAACACCTGAACTGGATTCAGAGACTAAACATTGAAGATGCTGTATGTTGCATGAGGGAATAGGCTACACTCTGAAAGTACTTTTACTTTTAATGCTTTATTTTAAGGCCCCATATTTTAAACTAAAATGATAGATCAGTGGTTTAAAGTCGAAAAAACGACTGCAATGTGTATTTCCTCTTCCGCTTCTCTCTGGAGCTCCAGACTGAACAGGCCGTTTTCGGCAGTCTCCGCCGATTGGCTGACTGCACTTTGAGTGACACGCGAACAGGCCAATCACCGGTCTCCCGTTGGAGCATGGGGGAAGTCGCCGGTAAACACAAATGGCGGCGACTCCAGCTGAGAGTAAAGTTAATATGTTTGAGCCAGAGTCCGACCCCGAGACGGACACAGCTTCAGAAGACCGACCAGCCATTCACGGCCGGTGACAACAGGATGCTTCAGAACGGTGAGTTACACTGTCGTCAAACCAGCCGCCGGCCGTTTTCCGAGGGCGCAATTGATCGCGTGTTTACGGTAATTGTTGTGACGCGGCTCTGAGGTTTAGATGAGCTTATTTTTCTCCTCAAGACTTTATTTAAAAAAGCTCAGTTTACTACTGCAACAAATATTATGAAGTACTTCATGAGCAGTCCTCTGTCAAAGTCCCCTGCAGAGAACAAGAATGAGCCTCCTCCTGATATCTTTACTACATAGTACTTATCACTTGCGCACTCGTAAAACGACAGACCGCCTGGTTTGACCTCAGTCAGGTGTTGAGGTCCTGCTGCATGCAGGAACCTATTATTCAGTTTCTAATAATGCTCGGTTTAAAAGCTCAGCTCATGTAACTAAACGCTTAGTTACAAAACACTGTATTTGATATGATGCCAGTTGCTTTATAAGGTTGAAAATATAAAGCGTGTTTCATTCGTTGTCGTAAGCGTAGACATGGCAGTAAGTTTAAACGCTGTTATTTCACTAGTAATGTCCCTTTTTACTCTACAGGTGCAGCTGTGGTAATTTTGCCATGATGCCAACAGAAAGAGAGAATGTGCTGCAGGGAGACACACAAGGTAGATTATCAAATAATCACCAAAGTCGTTACATTGTGGTACCAAAATACCTAAAGTACCTAAGGGGCCTAATTTGTTGTTACATCATAAGTCACAATATGGGGCCTTGAAAAGCAACGCACTTACCTTTACTCAAGAAGGAAAAGTTCATGCTGTACTTTTATATTCACTTAAGCACATTTTTGTCTATTTATTCGTATTTTTACTTGAGTAAAATGTTTGCGCATACATTCTCCACCACTATCAGTCAGTGTTACAGTTATTTAACGTGTTGTACCACATTGTCTCACCTCTTTGAAAAAGATCTCAGCTGGCTCTGCAAGAGAGAAGACCAACACCACTCCGACTTTTGTTGCCAGGATGTTGTTGATGATGGTTCTGACTGCTGGTGTGGGGTCAGTGTAAACTGGAATCAGCCCCTGATAGGCCACGCATACCGACATCTTCTCTGCTATTTTGGAGAATTGCTGCAGGCCTTGTTGTCCGTACTCTTCTTCACTGCCCACCACGGCCACCCAGTTCCAGTTAAACTTTCTCAGTAGAAGAGCCATGGCGTCCACCTGCCACTTGTCACTGGGCACGGTGCGGAAGAAGGATGGGTAGAGAAGCTTGTCACTGAATTTGTCGCTGGTTGCACCGAAGCTTACCTGGAATGAGAGGAGTCATACAATGGTTTTGAGTATCAAGTATTTTACTACACTGATTTTGAGATGGGTTGTTTTTCAATATTTTTGTTGATTTCTCAGAGAATAATTCATGTATTTAGATTTTTTTTTAAATTGGGCATGTTTAGTGCACTGATATATATGAGTATTAACAATTTGGTGCTGTTGGGGAGGTATGCGCTCTCTAACTGCCATTCTTGTTGACACCCTGTCCCTTTACTGATGTTGCGGTACAATTTGCATTGCAAGTAGACAGTTGTTTTCTGAGTATTTTAAACAAAACAAGTGAACATCTAATGAATGACCAAATTGAAATGTTGTTTAGTTTTTGAAAGAAAAAAGTGTAGAAACACATATTTGTAACCAAACCTGTGGCAGGAGAAAGAACCCCAGGACTTTACCAATGATGGACACCATTTCTGAGCTAAAAGGACCAATCACGGCTGATATACTGGTCTCGTAGTTGGTGTAATTACACTCCACAGACAGCGCTTTGGTGGATTTTGCTGTGAGGAAGGATATGGTAGGCTTCATGATGACGGCTGATTGTCTGCACGTGTCATATATCTCATAACCCAACTTGACACCAGGGAGCAGAATTTGGTTTCCGTTGATTTCATCCACTGCGTATTTCATCACCAGAGAGAGGCCCAATCCATATACATTTAACCTGTGGGATCCAAAAGGAGAAGCCTCATTAGACAGGTTGGTGCAGAATCTCAGATAATAGGGTCATTTTTCATAACACATTACCTTTCACAGCTGATGTTGTTGGGCTCCCTCCTCTGGCTGAGGTTGCTGGAGAGCTGGTTAATGTGGAAAAGGCCTCCAAGCATAATGTCGCCAGGCAGACTGAAGAGACTGGTGGAAATGTTGTGGTACCACTCGGGTGAAGCGTTCACGCTGTCGCTCGGTCTAAACTGCCAGCACAGGACCAGCAGAATGAACGGTGAGGCCATGATGCAGATAAGCCGTAGACTGGAGTTAGCGTGAGGTGAACAGTGTGTGTATATGTGTCAGTAGAATATTGTTGTATGCAAATTCAACACCAAGCTCCACAGTCAGTCACTGTGATTGGCCCCTCCCTTCCCTGACCACCTGAAGAAATAAAATGAAATAACTGCAAATGATGTTAAATGGTCCTTATAATACTGACCCACATTTACATTTGTGGTATGAAATGAACCCCTCACTATTGTAATATATATAGAGAGACATCTGTATTCTTATTAATATAGAAAACAACATTTATAATATTCTTTGCACCATTTTGTCTAAATTGACAGAACGTTGAATGAGTTGTTAAAGCTGGCATCGTATTTGACGGTATAACCGTTTTTTATGTTCTGTAGGTTTTTTTGACTGTAAAAAAGAAAGATTCCCTTGAGTGCGACTGGTGTGTGTTTGTGGTGCAGGTGGTGTTCTTCATTCCGGACCATTTTCCTGACATTTGCTTGTGGTTTGTACTTTGATGCTCTTTGGTGTAACTATCTGTAGGAAGATGAGCACATACTGTAACTTCACTTTAACTGTGTTGTTACCACAGCACTTGTTCTTCAGAAATATCAGTTTGTGAGTGTTTCTTATCATGCGACTCTGTACTCATTTAGTGATGAGTACAGAGTTCTATAATATTGTAGTAATGACTATTTAGTACTCATGTATTATTTAAATGATAACTACTGAGTACTTGTGTATTATTGAAGTGATGAGTACTGAATACTCTTGTGATAATGCAGTGATGAGTACTGAGTACTTGTGTAATGTTGTAGTAACGGAGTAATAATACTCATGTATTATTGAAGTGATGAGTACTGAGTGCTCATGTAGTGTTGTAATGATTAATACTGAGTACTTTTGTAGTATTGAAGTCCTAGTATTGGGACCTAGTATTGAGTACTTAGTACTCATGTAATAATGTGATGAGTAGTCATGAACTGTTGAAGTCATGAGTACTGAGCACTCATTGTAGTATGATGACTACTGAGTACTTGTGTAGTGATGAGTGCTCATGTAGTATGATGACTACTGAGTACTTGTGTTATATTGTAGTGATGAGTACTCAGTACTGGATGTATGATGGGTGTAGCAGACAGTGAGATTCCATCATGAAGATGATCTATAGCTTATTGTTCTGGGTCGTCATGTTTTGCATTCACCTCAGTGTTGTTTTGCATTTTCATTTGCAAACATAGTTTTTCATCCCAACTAGCAAATTGACATATTTCCTGCCACAATATTTGAATAAACCACCTGTTGACATATGCACTTTTAAATGGTCTTTAAAATCAAAGCACTAACGTTTTACTTCATAACATCCTCAGTTTTGAATACACTGGTGTTGTCAGGTTAGAGAATACAGCTTAGTAATGTTACAGAATCATTCAGGGGAATTACTCAGCTGCAGTGTAGATTAACAAGAGGAAGAAACTTTGAAGGGAAACAAAAGGGAAACTTATTCCCAGCTCAATAAGAAAGTGTCTTGGTTTTACCGGTTCAGTTCCTGAGCATGTCTTTTTGATGTCTGCATATTCACTTTCAAAGGAGGGAGTGCCCAACACGGCCAGAGGTATTCTTCTGAATCACAAGGTAGTTTTTGTGATTAACACATCGAGAATTAGTTGCTTGACTCGGTCGGCAGAGGAAGCTGTTACTGTGCATATCTTTCAACTTTCAACATGAGTTTCACATTTTTATGTTATTCAGCAATGATAAAAGTCTGACATTTCAAAATCATTGTTATTTATGATTTTATATATATATAAAATCATAATATATATATATAGTATATATGTTATTTATAACATATATACGAAAATTACTTTTCTATGTTTCTCCCAAGTACACTTGATGTGAACAGGCCTGATCTGAAGATGTATCAGTTACAGGAAGGGTTTGTTCAGGTCCATGAAGGAGGAGTCCTGTTGCCTATCTTAGTCATCTTGACGTAAGAAGAGCGGTGATGAAAGTCTTGTACGCTCGTTACACCTACACTTCAATCTTTTATCACGCACCTGCATTCAAGACTATCTTCCCCGTGAAGACTGAGGATCACTCTATTTTGCAGAACCATTTAAATCTCTAGTCGCTGGCTGGATCTCGTGGATTCAGATTAACATCTTGTTTATGTTTGAGCAGCTTTCATTCTCGAGCGGGAATAGACCTTTTGCCCTGTTGTTTGTTGTAGCTTCAGAAAACCTTCTTTAAGGATCTGTGCCACCATCAAACACATGCAAACCCATTTTCTGTCTTGTTTCCTGGTGTGTGTCTCAATGGTCTGGCACTGACATGGAAGGGTTCGTTATCATAATTACACTGGGCCATTTGAGGTTTATTAAAGTAAACTGTCTATGAGCTGTTCATTATAGTATTGGGTTTCTGAAGGTTTCAAATAGTTAAAGCCATAGTTAAGGAAATTTATAAACTATTTCTACTGGAGTAATTTTTTTTACACATGTTATCTCTCAAACTACAGGCAGAGACACAAGACAGTATCCACAGTGTAAATTCTGACCAGGCTGTTTGGAGACTCAGTTATCAGTTCCACATAAATCATGTTTGTAGATTTCTTTTGTATTTTCTATGTAAATTTCTCAATATATATATTACCTACATCAGCACAAAAAAAACACTACCATAAAAGAAAAGAATTAAACCAATGTGAACATTAGATACTATGCATCCCAGCAAAAAACAAACAAAATCTTTAAAGAGAGACAGAAGCAGCATTAAATCATCGTTGACATAACTAAACCTACAGTATACCTGATTTACAACCTCGTGCGGAATATTTTAACATCATTTCTAATGCCTAAAATTTAGGTATTGAATTTTAGACAAGACCAAAATTAATTAATTTGTTTCTGTAACAGTTTTATGACAGGAAGCCATAGTAGCTGTAGGAAGCTCATTATTTCATTGTTAAAAAATGCTGTTGTATTTTTTCTTTTAGCAAAAATATTAATTAAATTAAATTATTTAATACCCTTTTTTATAACTTTATCCACAGATCAGTCATATCGGTCACACCACTGTTATTGAGTAAGTTATTAGGACTCCTTGCTATGTACTGTTGGGAAGTTCGGACATAAGAATATATGGTGATATAATTATACTATTTCCAAGCCATATTATCCCTTCTAGTTTTCCATCATGTTTTCAAACTTTGGCCAGTATGATCATAAAATAGGTATTAACTTCAAAATTTTAAGTCTTAAATTTATTTGGTGAGTCCTGCAGAAACCTGGTGCAGTGTCTTTAGTCTTCATTATGTCTGTTCAACATCTACACCAACTGTTTTCAGTGAAACTTCCCACTGATGAAATTATATCTTTTGAAAACATGTGAAGAGGAGGCATGATGATGGTGATCATTTGAAAGTAGATTTCCCTAAACAGTCCAGTAGCTCTAGATGTGACCTCGATACTCATTTATTTACACATTTATTTATTTTACAGTATTCACCACCTCATGAGCGTAGACATTTACTTAGCTCAGCCAGTAGGTGTCAGCAGTGTGTATTTTATAGACTTCATCTATAGGACTCATGCAGTCTCTCTTTCTTGTTGACTGTTGACATCTGTGTCTTGATAGAGAAAGTGGATAATTTATATATCATGAACAGTGGGAAGACTGAGGTGAGAAAAAGTATTGTGTTGCTGGTGATGGAGCGAATTGAAGCCTCCTGCCGCTGTGTGGGCAGCAGGTACATTGTGTAGCAAAGTGCTGTTTGAACAACTGATAACAGAGGCGAGTCAACCTGTGTAAATGTTGAAAGGATTTTCTTGGTCTCTGTGTTTTGGCTCCCCCAGAATCTGACCAAACTCGGTTTGTTCTACGAGTCTGGAACCATATTTTGTCTGTAGATTTCCAAGGATTAGCCTTATGACCTGCAGAGGAGGGAACATTGTTGCACAACACCTCTCAGATTGACAAAACATAAGACGCTCTTTGCATCAAGGGAACACCACACGCACACGCACACACACATCCTGGCGTGAAGAAATACTCTTGCACGTCAGGGCGCTTTAGTGCCTTTGTGCCAGTGTTTATGCACTTATCATGCCACCATAGCCCTTTTTCATGTCCAAAACGGGTTTGATTGTTGAAAAACACGGTGTGCGCCTCCCTGAGAGAAAGACCCAGGAATACCACCCACTCTCCCTTGCTTCCTTTCGCCCTCCTCCCCCCTTGGCTGCAGAGTGGCCGGGATCAGCCTCGCTCTCTAATCTCCATCGCTGGCCTGCGAAACACTGGGCCTGTTGTTGACATGCTGACCTCATACCCCACAGGGGCTGACAAATTATTAGCCAGCCTCTCTCTGTGCAGAGTGAGGACAGCCAGCCAGCGAGGCAGCAAAATACTAAACTGTGCTGCTGGACATGGGACCATCTGTCTTGATCAGCTCCGCGACGATGATGCTGGAGGGAAATGTGGGAACGACGAGATCCTGTTGTGCGACAGCGGGGCGGCTGGTCAGGGTTGAACCAGCTGTGGCGGTGTAATATGACTCAGTTTACAGCAGCATGCAGCAAAGCTTGTGCATGTTATCTCAGCCTGAATACATGCGTATTATGCAGGTGTTGGTGCCTCACATCGAAGGGTTAAATAAAGGATTGATCCTCCCTCCTTCCAGCAGTAAAACTTGTTCTTCGTGTCTTCAGACTGTCTGTGTGCGTGTGCGTGTGCGTGTGTGTGTTGCAACTTGTATTTCTGCACACATTCACATGTGCAGAGACATAAACAATGGAAGATGTTATTGTGCATTGCATTGGCTTTTACATTGTATCACATCAGCAAATGCATTTTACAATATATTATCCATATTACTGTACATGGCAGTGAGAAAACAAATAGTACCTACTAATTAACCTGATTCTGTGTTAGCACTGCCCAAGGACTGGAACAGTGATGTTTGCACACTGGATTAACTAACCTACAGGTCGGGGGGGGGGGGTGAAATAACTCCGCTGGTGTTCAGGTCTGAAAACCATTTACAGTTCAAATCAGGGACAAGAGTGTTTGGCTTCACATCTGCCAGTCTGCTCTGTTCCCCACACAGCGGCGGATGACTGACTCACAGCTGCCCATTAGGGGTGAACCAGTATAGAAACTTTATGAGCATGTGGAATATAATCTGAGAAAGAAAGTGTTTTACCTTGTGCTGGAATCTTGTTCTGTGTTATGAAATGAACTGAAAAGCAGGTCATGCAAAAAGCCATGTGGGACTGAGGAAGAGGAGGATGACCACAGACCATGAAATCTGACATAGTAGTAACAACGGATCTTTCAGTTTGTGCATAAGCAGCGTCTTTGGAAAAACCAGGATGTCCCAGCTGTGTATACTCTGATGACATTATGGACAAATGAATTAGATAAGGGCTGTTTAACCAAAGCTACAGTTAAATATATGTAACTACTGCACTGTACGTGATGCATAGGACATGCAACATGTACAGAATCAAAATGAGTTAGTTGGTCATCTGATAATGTTTGACCTGTAAGTGCCCAGAAAAAAAAGATTTTGAGACGTTTCCTTTTCTTCTCCATTTCTTTCAGTATCTCCAGACAACATAGTGTGTTTTAAATTGCATTATCCAGGAAGTATGTAACTGAGCCATTTCAATTTAATGGATTTAATTAACATAAATTAACATGGGTACTGCAACAAGTAGCACTCCATATCTGACTTTGTGTGTGTGTGTGTGTGTGTGTGTGTGTGTGTGTGTGTGTGTGTGTGTGTGTGTGTGTGTGTGTGTGTGTGTGTGTGTGTGCGCGCACGCACTCGTGCCTGTGCGGTGGTGTTTTGTTACATCCCAAAGCTAACTGATAGGTCTAATCTGTCATCCTCCGGTCTGTGACTCATCAGATGAGTTATCTGTGTGTCTCATCTCCTGCTGTGGTTTTTTCCTACTGGAACTGGTGATGTTCAACACGTAAACTTAAACAAAATGTGTACAGCAATTTAATACTTAAATGACATTGTAGTTCGACTATATGGGACTGAGAAGGACTAAACTGGGTATAGGTAATACTTTTATAATACCAATGAGAATTTGAAAGGTGTTACTTTTAGTGATGAATCTATGAAGAAATAATACCTGAATGTGCAGACCCCTCAGCTTTATGGAGCTTTATAGTGACCTTTCCTCCTTCCTGTACACAACCTACTCTGCACCAAACAGCAGAGAGATGCAATTAGCGACTAGATGCTAAACATTTTGGAGCATTCAGCAGCTGAAGAGTCAGATACTTAATTCAGGAGTTGGTGGAGACCAAAAACAGAGTTCAAAGAGAGTGAATGATGCATTCACCGCTCCAGAACGGAAGGCGAGACCCGTCACAACAATGGCACGCAGTGTTCTCAGATAGGTAAAGCCTCTCTCTTTTCGAAGCCTCATTTGAAGTGAGGTAGCCTGTTTGTGAGCAGCTGGAAAAACATCCTACGAGTGGGCGGCAGGATTCAAACAGTGAGAAATTGTTGTTGAAACGCCTGGAAGTCAGAGGAGCAGGGAGCAAGTGAGCACTGTGGAATTTTACCAGGTCGACCTTATGTAAGAGGCTGAGCTGCCATAGGTCCGAGGATCAGAGTCATACAGCCAGACAGACAGAGAAAGAGAGGGAGAGAGGTAGAGAGAGGCACTGTGACCAGGTTATCCTGTCCGAGTGGAGGAGGGAAATGATGTTTATGAGGAGGGAAGTGAGGGGAATGAAAGTGTGGTGTGTCTGGTGCTCTGGAGCTCTGTCCTGTCTGCGTGACTCTGCCTCCTTTCAGACTTCTCATTCAGTTTCCTCTCTGTCACTGTTGAAATTTTTCTCTCAGTTTCCGGCTAGTGTGTGAGTCACCGCTCCGGGGCTGTCAGTCATCGGATGATTTGATGTGGGTTTATTAAAAGGAGGTGCGTCTTTCCCTCTGACTCAATAATTGCTTCCTTCTGAAGGCAGACAGAGATCAGCATCTGCTACAAAGCACAGGGTAGCAGGACGAAGGGGTGAGGAGGTGGAGGAGGAGGGGGAGAGGTTTGCCTGTTTTTAGAAACATACCAGCTGCCACGGTCTTACCCTCGGGGTGTCTGTCCTACTCAGCACAGGTTAGGAGCTGCCCCCGTGCAGCCACATGCCCAGTCATTTCAGGAAACCTGACTCTGACTCCAGTCATAGTCCTTTTCATGCTTCACACCACAAACATAAAGACGTGAAGTGACTGAGATGGGGCTCGTGCTTTCAGTTGTATTTTCTTCTTAAAATAATCCAATCCTATTGTTTTAGGCCATAAAAAAATCATAAAGTCACAACAAAACAGTAGAAAATCCATATTTGCTAGATGAAATTTTTACTTTCAAATGGTGATGTTTTAGTATTGAGTATTTGTTGTCCTCGTCTTTTAGATGAAGTTGGAACATGGAAACAGCATCTTTTGGCACCATGAATGGAAACCGGGGCTGCTAGTTGCTTCCTCATTAGTAAGCACAGCAGCTAAGCCTGAACATAATTTAACCAGAGCAGCCGTCACATCACTGTTATCGCTGCATCACTGGCTCAAATTTTCCAGCGATCACTGATGAGTTGCAAATGAAGGCACTACCTCTGCAGTTTCCAGCTGCTCATTAACACTGCTTGACGGTGTATCACTATTTCAAGTATTTTTAGTGCCGGCAGCACAAGGACAGACGTTTGTATCAGAGGAAGCAATGAGACGGAAAGATAAAGGAAATATGCAAAATACAAAACAAGGAAAAATACTATTTTTAGCCATTTCTCTGTTTGGCTAACTACTGACCTATCTATAAATCTAGAAACATTATGATTCATTATGCGGTGTGTTTCTGTCCATAGATACTAAATCTAATTCTCCTTTAACTCTGTTTTGGTCTCCACCAGCTTTGAGAAAAACTTTTTTTTTTTACGCTGGTAAATGTCTCAGTATGTTTGCCAGCTAGTCACTATAAGTCGGCTTTAATTACTAAGTAAGCAGTATGGCTCACAGCCTTTGCACGTAGTAAGGTGGGGTTTAGGGCTTTTTTGATATTAAAAAAGTCAGATCGGCGGCTTAACCCAATGTTATAAACTTATGCAGTTATAAAAATAAAAGCATTGGACGGGTGATGCATACCCTGCACATGATGTAGAGATAATTCCAACAATGCATTATTGAAACATGACATAAACTTCTTTGTGACTTTTCCATGACGTCATATAGCATCATACAATAATGAATATTTTTCTGATCAATAAAAGCTTTAGATTCTTTCTTTATTATTCAAAGAGATATCTTGGATAATGTGTTTTTCACATCATATTCTTGTTGATCTTGACCTTTGAACAATCAGCTCCAAAAGATAAATCTGGAGATACCCTCCAGTAATATTCAGAACAAGTTTGGTGTGGCGTTAAAATTGGTTATGACCAATTTTTATAATTCTGTCCTAAAACAATACTCTCTGCTCCATAAGTACATCGAAAAAGTTGGCCCTGAACATCTTTGAAATGGGGCCAAAGTTCACACTCCTTCAGCTTGAGCTAATATGAGGTTATAACAGTCTGAGTTTGCCAAACTAAATGAGTCTCTTGAGTCTATTGAATACAACATTTACCAACAGTTTGCTCAGCTTAAGCTGGGGGAATCATCGAAGAACATCTGTCCAATATATGGACAGACCATTAACTTTTTAATACATACAGTATCATCCACTCATATGGACATGTTAATATTGTTTCAAGATACAAAAAAAATGTGATCCTATTCTTTAAGATGTCCTCTGTCCTATATAAACTCAGCATATATATGTGATACAGATCAGTATCAGTTAATCTGGCCTGTGGGAATAAAATTGGAAACCCATATGGGAAGGTAATGCAAATGTCAGACAGAAATATCTGACTGCGTTTGGACCTTCTTGCTGTAGGTAACTATAGTAACATAAAGTAACATTTTCCAGAAATGGAAAAACGTATTACTCAAAACGGGACATCTGCACATGCTGAACTCCTGGAAAAGAGAGCTGCTGCGCATTATGTTTACTGTTTGGTACAACGCAGTAAAAGACATTTGAAATCATGGCACTCGCACAAGGTATATTGTATTTTATTTGGATAGATGACTCAGTTTGTACTCTTGAGAACTGGGTTTTGCGTCACGGTGACCTTACAGGAAAATCCACATTGCATTACTCCAGGCAAGTGACAATACCAGTCATCACTATTATCATGCATTGGTTATAGCCCTCATGATGACACTGTGATACAGGGTCGGGCTGTGGATTAGACTGAAGACCCAAGACTCTGTTCCAAAGATATCCTGTTTGAGTCCACAGAGAGTTTATCTTATACCTGATCCACATTTGCCTCTGTTTCCTTTATAGCTTTTATCCTTGACCATACAACTACAAACCCATCGAATTTCCCTTAAAGAGATCAGTCATATATCTACGGCCGGTCTAAATATGTCAGAACGGGAACGCAGACTCCACAGCTACAGACCCTACAACTGTCCTCCAGTGTGATGAATGACAACCAGTGCACCTGACTGACGGTAAGTTTGCATGAAAAGATGTGTCACAGCTTTAAACCTAAAAAACCTGAGGAAGGGGGTGGTGTTAGAGGCCTCCCTTCCGTTGCAAAACACCTTTACCTGACTCACACAGAGTTAATCACACGCCGTTACGGCAAAGCAGGACAGCGCAGCACTGTTCCACACTGAGGGAGGAGAGGAAAGTCACAGAGAACAATGGGTTCAGACACCGGCTGATCTGTTTGATCTATATTAGACCTAGATTTATAAATTATAAAATAATAATAATAATTTATAAATAGCATTCATTTATTCTGCACTATTATTGACTGAACCGCCTCCATGTTGAAAGGTTCTACACAATTAAACTCACCATGCCTTGCTTATTATTATTATTTCACACACCATACAAACATTTTCTCACAAATCTTTGTTGTTTTTTTTAATAATGTCAAAATTACTGAAATATCTTTACTTTAAAAATGCCTTTTTTCTTATATATTTGTTATTTATACATATATTAGACAATATAGGTGTTCTAATCTATTCCAACACTCCCTTCTCTCTGGCACGACAATGGCCTTGTGTTTAAAGGGCATTTTCACTTCACAAGTCAATCTTGATGCTCAAACTCTCACGTGTCCATCACTTACTTTGAAATAGTACAGTTAGGCATTAGAGTATTTTGTTTAAGAGATACTTGAAAGAGTGGGAACTTATCATATGACGCAAAGTCCATAAAGAAATTGGTTTTATTTGGAATTGAGCGACCTGACCGGGCCACATAGATGCAAAACAGCCAGTGCCCACATACTGTTTGCCGTGTACTGTGTCTTTGATTTACATTTTAAAACAACACCAGATTGACAAAACTGCACAGACACTATGAGTTATTGCATTTGGCAAAACCTGCTGCATACAAATTCCTGTGAAGTATGACTTTGAGGATTGATGGTACGAGGATTGGGTTCAGGTCATGATCAAACAGAACCAGTGATAAGCTGACCTTCTTTCAGAGGTAGGGGACCGGATATGGTTTAAATACAGGGATAACAAGACACATATTCAGATGATCTCTCCTAAAGTGCAGTCATAGTGTTGTTCACATGAAAATAGTTGTGTGACGAATGGGGAAAAAAAGGAGCTCAAGAAAAAAGTTCAACGGTTTCCTTTCTCACCTCCGCACAGCCGGTCCATCACAGCATGATGTCGGCTTGTCGGTCATGGACACAGCCCATAATCGGGCATTTTAAAGGTGTGGGGGTATATTCACATGCTATTCAACCATCAGAGCAGCTGTATGGGATATACTGTACTGACTGTCATGTCCACAGAGAGATGTGTTTGTTCAGGGTCGATGGTGGAGACGAACAGTCAGCCTGTCTCTTACTGCTGTAAGGCTGATTGGACTGCGTGTATGAGTTTGTTTGTACGTGAAGCTTCTTTCAGTCATTCATGGAACTCTGGAAATTTTTCTGTAGGGGCTGTTAATGAGAACGCAAATGTCATTTATTCCAGACATTTTCCAGAACTTTTCCTGTCAGTAGTGGACAGTGTGGACAAACAGCTATTCACCAACAATCAACATTCAGCTAATTTGTCATGTGGTAGCTGAGTGGAGAGAGAGTAGAGACAAACCAGGGGGCTCCAAGGTAAAACATAATAAGAGAGAACCTGCTCTTCATGTGTAAAATATCATAAGTCATCACATGTTTACATTTGGATAGTAGCATTAAGACTGAGGGTGAACAAAAGGAGGGAAGAGCAGTGTGTATGTGCAGATGAGTAAGACAGACTGAGTGATTGTGGTCTGGATCACTGAGAAGAGGAATTATTTTGTCAGGATAAAGTGGATGATATAAAACTGGCACACCTGTAAAGTGTTCAAGAGAAAAAAAGGGGCAGAAAGGTGAGTGTGTGTGCGCGCGTGTGTGTATGCGTGTGTGTATGCGTGTGTGTGTGATTGTGCATGTGTGCCTGTGTGATTGTGCATGTGTGCGTGTGTGTGCGCTCTGAGGGTAAAGTGGATGGTTGACTCCACTGGAATGTGACGCTGACTCAGTCCGTCTGTTGGCCTCGGCCATGTTCGCTCTGTGGACTTATTCACACTCTGCGACCCTTTCAGGGGGCGGTCTGTTGCCTCATGTTGGATTTCCGGCAGGACTCTTGGAATTCCAAGGAACAGAACTCCAGGAAGTTCTGGAAAATGTCCTTGTGTGGATTCTGTTTTCTCTGTACTGTTGTAAATAAAACTGGTGTTAGAGTATTAGGCTCCTTCAATTCAAACTTTCAAACTTATTGGCTATAAGTTTAATACATTTTTAGTAGTTTTATTTTATTTAGTGGGGTAAACAGTTCTAAACCAAAATTTAACCCTAAAGGTGAAATGTATATGATTGGAATTTATGGTAAAAAAAACAAAAAGCTATTTTCTTATCAGTCATTTTGATTTGAGACTGATTATCTACGATATCATGTAACGTCATAGCAAGCATATTGTTGTTGGTTTTAGATATGTCCTGTGTATGTGTTTTAATCAGAGCTTCTATGGTCTGTCTCTGTAGACAATGTGTGTATGTATGCTGGCGTTTGTCTTGTGCCTCCGTCCCTGTTAAAAAATTGTTTTTATAAAGCGAGATGTTCCGATACAAAGTGACAATCCAGAATTTCCTCCGCTTTTTTTGTGGGAGCTTGTTTGCACAATATATCTTTACGAGGTGTTTTCAAAAAGTTACGAGACTGTTCCTCGAGCACGCAAACTTTGCGTCACGACAACGCGCACGCAGCAGGTGCAAGCAGTAACTTTTGTCTTTATTCCAGGTTATGCCATGCGATCAACACATCTTTGAGATCACTTGCAGATCTACATTTGCGATTTCACCATGGACCTCACACTTGAGCGGAGACCAAACATCAAATTCTGTGAGAAACCTCATGTGGAGCACCATCACTGGTGACTAGAGTTTGGACCGCAGCTGCGACTTAGAGATCATACAGCAAACCTTCACAATGGATCTACCCGCAGTTAGGTTGTTTGTGCCAAATGTCCTTCATCAGATGCCAAAGAACCCAGTGCACAACCCCCCGGAAATGTCAAAGAAAACGGCAGACTTGCTCTTGGTTGCGCTCCTGACCTGACACACCTTCTTGGTTCAACAATCTTCACAGTGGAAGAGCCAGCAGTCTCAGAACCAAGATAGTGTGTCAGCAGCAGCATATCCACATGTTTACCTACGTTATACTGTTTAGCCTACTAACATGCTTAAAGTTAGTATTTCACACATGCCAACATGGAAGGCATTGAATGTATCTAATGCAAACATAATTGTGTACAATTTAACATTTAATATGTGCTAAAATTCAAATATGCTTAAATACCAATGTTTAGCATGCTAATGTTTTCTCAATGCACATAATTAGTCTAATAATATATCTTGTGATAGATGAATGGAAACCAAGTCTGAGACATCCCATAATGCACAATGCAGGCCTTTTCTCTGGCAACCATTTAAATTCACATATTACATACATACATATTTTGCAGAAATATAAAAGTAAACATTTAATCACACATATTTATCTCTTTTCATATATCCAATGATTTAGTTTTCTGTCTGTGTTATAATCGTTACCTCGACTTGAGGCGCTGCTTTTATGGTTTTAAAGTCTTTCTAAGTGTTTCAATTAAGTATAATTGAGAGCTCACAGCTCATAGTGAAGCTTTAAAGCTCATGACTTGAAAATTGGCACATTTTAAACTGCTGAGAGGGTCATCCAACAAGAACCCTGACAGTGCTGGTGGCACACAGTCTGTCTGCAACAATCAGACATGTCTAATGTTAGTAATTGACTGGTTTTGTCATGTAATCACAGCTGTTGCAGAAGAAACAGCTTTGTCTCGGCCTCCATGCCCCTCGTCCCACCCTCTCCACAGAGAGATACATGGTGTGTGTTTGTGTGTGCATGTATTTGTCTGTGGCGTTATCAGACAGCTCTTCCCTTTCCAGATGCTGCGCAGGGAAGACAACAAGACCAGGACAGGGTGTCTTTCATTTTGGGATTACCTGGGCGTTCTCTCCCTCACTATCAAAACAAAGATGTTATTTCAGAGAAAAGACTCTGATACTTTGCATATGAGAGAGTGATGATGAGTATTTACATTTCTGCTGTATAAATACTGCACTTTGTGCTCCACCACATTTATGCAACACCTATACTTACTATTTGCAGATTAAGACGCAGTCTGACCTACATCTAGAATGATCAGTTTATACATGAATCTTCACCTCCACTTGCTGACAGCATTCTAACTGTCTACGGTTGGCGGGAGAGCAGGTCATCCACTAAAAGTCAGCGGTTTGATCACAGTCACCTCATTCCATGTGCGGAAGAGTCCTTGGGCAAGACACTCCAAATTGCCCCTGACGGCTCTGCAGGCACTGGGTGAGGGATGTGTGATAGAGAAGATGCTGCACATAGATGCACTGTATGAGTGTGTGTGTGAACGGGTTACTTTGAGTTGTCATCAAGACTTGTAGACAATGCAGACATTTAAATATTACATGGTAATAGAACAGTAGTAAACAATCACAATCAGAATCAGAAGTATTTTATTGCCAAGTAGGTTTACACCTACCTGGAATTTTCCTTGGTGTAAAAGGTGCATACAATGAACATAAAAACATAAAAACGCAATAAGTACTCAGCATTTAGAAAAAAAATAACAATATATAAAATAAAAAGATATAAAAAGATATAAAAAGTGAAGTAAGATGCTATGTATGTATATTCTTATATATTGCATCCAGTGATATAAGGGTTAAAAATATAGATGCTACATTCCACTACTTTATGAGCACATCTTTTGATTTTGTAGTCAGAACGTTTGTATTTTGATTTGAATATTTGGTATTATTACTTTTATTTACATTCTAAAGAATTTTTGAAAAAACACAATTCGTGAAACTGGTTGATTTCCCATTGGTCCCACACTCTATTTAAAAAAGACAGATTTTTCTGCCTCTGCTCAAGTGTTACCACTGGATTTTTTAGCCGCTAAACTGAATTTCTCACACTGCAGTGCTGTTCCGACTCTCTTCACATCCGCTCGTGTGCTCAAGTGTCAAGTACACAGAGTTTAAGTCAACCAGATAGACTTAAAATATGTCTTTGCGCGATTGATCCTTAAGGATCAGTGTCTACCCTCGAGCAAACAGCAGTTTCTCATAACACTCACCTTCCAGCCAACCAGGACTGCTGCAAGTATGTGTGGAGACAGCCACATTAATCACACTCCTGTATAACATGTCCTTTTAAAGGTCTATTTCAAATGCAACGTGTGTGTGTGTGTGTGTGTGTGTGTGTGTGTGTGTGCGTGTGTGTGTGCGTGTGTGCGTGCGTGCGTGCGCCTGGCTCTATCTTTCACCAGCACAGAACTCTCTTGCAATGCCTTTCCTCAAACAGAATGCAGTATGTGGCATGGAAGACAAACAGCTCATGCACACACGCCACAAAAACACACACACACATGCCCGCACACATGCACACAAACCCACACACTCACAGACACACACGCTTCCACACTACTTGAACCCTGGGGCAGAATGCCAAAGAGCTGGAGGAATTTGACCCGGTGACCTTGGCTTGCTGACTTCCACATGGAGACCGGACACTAGGATGGTGTGCATCGGAAGAGGAGGCCAGAATAGCTCTGGTGTCCGGTAACGGGAGACAGACTGTGTTTGTAAACCGTGGTCATATAACACACACACAGAGTCTGCAGTGCACATGTATATGCACAGACCCACAGGTGATGGAAACACATGGACGTGGTTAGGATGTGGGCGAAGATGAAAGGGGGCTCAGTTTGAGATCAGTACGTATGTTTTCTCCTGTACAACACCGAGTTAACCTTGCAGCCACACATTTTTCTGCTTTCATGAATCCTGACTTTCCTGTTTGACGTTTCAAAGTTGTTTTTTTTCTTTTACTTCAAATACATGCACAGCACAGAGCGAGCCCAAGCTTGACTCATCCAGCTGTACTTCAGTCTGCAAAATCTGTCTCTTTCAAACCAGTGTTAAAATAGTCCAACCGGAGAAATAAAACCTTGCATGTACACAGACATGGAATCATGATCCCCTTGTGTGCACACTCAGATTGCAAAATGCATTTTCTGCATATTCCCTGCACACATTTACTTATGTGACCTGAGACACACACAATGATCCCAGTGATGAATGATTGCACAATATGCTGACCTGTTTTATTTTTCCTCCAGCGAGTGTATTCAAGTCATGTTTCAAAGAAGGTGAAGATTAAGTGTACCACAGCTGCTGGACATAAATGTGACACTTTTTATAAACTACATACCGACAAGTGTATTGTCAGTGCCTCTCACTCACAGTCAGGCTTTCTCAGAAATCTGTAGATACAAAAAGTATGTGGGCACATTGTAGTTTTACTAACATGTTTGTACTATTTATACTTTAACTTATAACCCTAATTAGTTTTATCAGAAAATATATTTTATTTCCAACCGCTTTATTGCTGGAAAACGAGAATATGCAAGAAAGTGCTCAACTATATGGACATGGAGACGTTCACTGTAAATCTCTCTCTTTTTTTAAACTCTTCAGCGCAGACAGGCCAGGGGTAAACCCCACCCTCTTTGCTCAGTGAGAGGACAGAGATACATGTGACAGATCAGGTCCAACCAGTCACAGATGACAAACCTTCGGTGTTGCCCCACGATTATCAGACAAACACTTGAGCCCTCTGCAAAAGTCGTTCTTTGAAACCCAGTGATTTCTTAATAGTGCAACTCCTTGCAACATATTTTGAGGAATGAATATTAATCTCTGTACTAAAATAATTTGTGATTAAGAATATTAATATTAATATTATCAGGACAGAGGAAATGTTGTTTCAGAGGTGTGCCGCTGTTGTATAGGTTAATTTATTCTCCACACTATAATTGCTCGTAGCTCCTGTGACTAAGGAAACACTTCAGAGCTGTGTGTGGTTTGTGTTTCTGTGCTATCAGCTGTGCACACAGGTGCAGATCCTACCTGAGGCAGACGGTCTGGTGCCAACGGGTTGTAAAGCAATCAGACAGCGGTAATATATCCCTCTGCCTATCAAATAGCTAACGGAGCAGGAAAAGGAGCAGCCTGTTGATCCCGAAAACAAACAGCACTTTGGCCCCCGCCCCCTCCTCATCTGGCCCAAGATGATCTGTTTTGGTCACTCTCCATCACTGTCACTCCAGAAACAGACTCCACTGCCACATACAGACACTTGAGCCTCCCTTCACACTGGGTCGAGTTACTAATCAAACACTCAGCACTGAGAGTGAGACTATCTAATTTTGACCCTAACTGCTGGAAAGGTCTTATTTAAGACAAAGCTTTGTGGTCAGCAGCACTGTAAGTGTATATCTGTGCTGCCGACACTAAACCCTAACAAAGAAGACAATGTAAACAAACCCAGAATAGTTTATTTACCGGGACAGATTTCAATTATAGTCTGTCTGATCCCTTCCTATTCTCTTAAGTTTAGCAGAAGCAAACCTATGTAAGCTGTGCCCTGCACTCCCCCCCCCTCCATTCTGCATCTATTCAGGTCAACTATTGAGAGATGCCACTATCACTAGGGCAACAAGTAAAACAAACAATGTGTGGGTTTTGTATGTGTATGAAACACTAGACTCAAATCAGCCAGCCACACAAAATGCAGTTAGCGGGAACAGAAGGAGGCCTGCACCCATGGTTCAAGCTGTATTTTCAACCACGTCCTGCCTTTACGAGACAGAGTGGGTGGTAGGAGTTTAAAAACTGTCAGACTTTTTTAAATCCATGTTTACCACAACGGGAAGTTCTGTAAACATGCGGGTTCAATACAACATTATTCCAGCAAGCTGGATTGCGATTGGATGTGAGGCTCACTAAGGTCTTTCCATTGAGGAGCTGACTTGACGTCGGGATGAGCAGACTCCCGACTGTTTAACTTTTCCCAGGCTTTTTTGGTAACATTGTGCAACGGAACAATGACAGGTCATAATAACTTTGGGATGAAAAGTCCAGACTGAAATGTTTTGCACGGGTGTTTAAATTCAAAAATATATTAAACATCTAAAGCTCCACTGTTGGATGGTGGTTAATCTGTCATTGGTTTGCTGCATCTGGTCTCGCTGACTTGTACTAGATTTCCCAGAGAATAATTCATGAATCTTGATGGAAAAAAATCAGGCCTGTTTCGAAGACTGATATCTACAAGTGTGTGAAATCTGGTGCTGACATAAAGTAAACTTTTAAGCAGGCAGATTTAAATGTGGTTCCATCCAGCATGTTTGAATGTATGGGGACTGTTGGGGCTTGGGGCAGGTATGCGCTCTACTGAGTCCCATTCAAAATACTGGTGACAAACACAACTTGGCCCCCGGACTGTTGAGAAACTGTGTCAAACACAGCACACACTCGAGAAAAGATAGGTATCGACACATCCAATCTGAAAAACACCCGCGAGACAGCTGGTAAGAATAGATTTATACACGCCACATGTGTGCTGTGCACAGGTTAGAGTGCACACCAGCTGTTGCACCTGTCGTAATCACTGGCTTATCTCAATGTCCATAGGAGGGAGGGTTTTTATCAGCTCGGCTATACAAGCTGAAGAGAAACAGAGCGTACACCGAGTGACCAGCCAGATGAAAACAGGAAAGAAAGGCCCGCTGCTAAAACAAACAAAAACATCAGGTGTTACACATAATCGCAACCGCTCCTGCTGATAGCTGACTCGAACAAGAACTGTAAATATTCTCAGGATGAATGACGATCACAGCTCACTGGTCTCTCAGATGTCTCACTTTGGCGTGTGAAGGAAAGTAAAATCTCTTTCAGGAAGAAAGTTTGTCTCATTTTGTTTTGACCACCGCACAGAAATGAATGAGAATGTTATGCAACATGGATACAGTGGATAAGAGAATAACAAGCACACAATGTGTCAAATGGTGGCTCGTAAAGAGTGAGTATAACTACTGTCCAAAGTAGAGAACACACTGTAATTCCTAAATGTCTCTGTAATTGGAATAACTCATGTTCTTTTTTTTTTTACATTGAAGATGTGGGAAATGACATGATTAGATGAAGAGAATGACAAAGTCCTGCAGTTATTCATTGCTGAGGCATGCTACAAATCCTCACTGTTGTAGGAGTGACCCTCATGACATGTGTTATGCATGACTATGAGTCTTCTCTTTGCAGGGTCGTATGCAACTGTCTGTGGCTCCGGTTGTGAAAGCTGTTACCGGTGACGCTCCTCTCTGCTCTGCCGCTCCGGCTCGGCCCCAGGCACCACATCCTGGAGAGGAGACCCCGTTTAATCATCCCGTGCTGCAGCCATGTGCCAAGCACACTGCATGAGTCAAGGCTTGGTGGTGAGTGTGGGTGTCTTCCCTCCTGTGACTACTCCCTGACCCATCTTCCACAAACTCCCTCACACACTATTCTGCTCTAACTCCCTGTTTCCGTGCGAATCATCGAGTCAATACAGTGAATGTAGGTTCAGCCTGAGAAATTCCTCTTGACTTCTCCACCGTGATTTGACTGAATACTACACCGGCGTTGGAACAGCATGACACGGTTCTGTTTGCCAGCTATACAGCCGTGTCATATGAGAGACCTGCATTACGTCAGATGAACATGCTCCTATGCAAACACAACAGGCCGGTAGAAAGTAAGGAGTGGTGTACAAGTAAGGTGTTCGTTGTGGGCAGGACGTCCAGTCCGAGTCTTTCCCATTACAAAACTCATTCCTCCTCCATGTGTCTGCTGTTCGTCTCAGTAAGAGGCAACCAGGGACTAGGAGAACGCATCCAGTGTCATGTCTGCTTCTTCTCACATAGAGTGCCAACATCATGCTGACATACTCCCACGAAGTGCCGCCTGCGTCCTGAGTTCTGCTCTTCATCCTGTGCTGATGTCTTTTGCCTCACTTGCACTTGTGCATTTGGACATTACTGTACGTGAAAGCTCATGAAAACAAACTCAACACATTTCAGCTTGGAAGAAGCTTTATCTACTCTCTATTTCCCAGGATGGTTGAAAGGCCAGAGGAAGCAGAGCTGTTGTTGTCTCTCTTGGCCGGGTGCTTCCTGTCCTGGGACAGGGCCAAGAAGAGATATCCCTGAAAGGAGCTGCTGGAACAGGGGAGGGAAGAACTGGGTGTGCTGGACCCCTTTCAATGACTTACAATCTTATCTGGTCTGAGTTTGGTATGCATCACTAGTTAGTGCTGGGCAGAGTTTGGGAGAGTGTGTTAGAGACTCCCTGCCCCCCCCCCCCCCACTCATTAGAAACACAGTATTACACAATTAACAGAGTTGCAAATATGGTAGCATGTATTTCACTATACTTGCATGTAAAACATCTTTATATCTTTCTTTCTCAGCACATAGAAGACAGACACTGACTTTGACTGCTGACTGTTGGATTTATGGATTTGGTTGGTGTGTGCAACGTTCCAGAGAGATTTTCAGAGTAGCTACTCTCATCATTTTAATTAGCTTGATTAAGACACATTCTAGTGGGAACACATCATAAAAGGATTGCAAGATAAGATCAAAGCACACACTCAATGTGCAGCGGCATTGTTTTATATAAACAACAATTTTCTATGACACTTCTTTACGTTCATGTGCCAAATATCTCTTTATATAAACGTAACGCTCTTTATGTTTATTCTCCCTCCTCCTCATCCAGAAATAGAGAGAATTAGACAATGAGCTAAGGAGCAGATGGGACTAGACTACCACTGGGAATCAGAAACCGCCAAGCTCATCCTTTTTTTGGATATTCTAATTATTTTTTTGTGCAACAAAACAGTGCAGTGTACCACAAAGCAGAAATAGTACAGATCATTTAGATGATAACCCAACATTAACATCAAATAAAACAAAATAAAACTGGACACTAGCCATTAATTGACATGTATAAATGTCTTTCTAAGCTCAGGTTGACATGAAGCCAGAAGTGTAGCATTTCCCCCCCATTATTCATTTGAACATGTGTTTATATGATCAAATCTAAATCATTTCATTAATTTATTCTTTTGCCTTTGGGCATCTACGATTTTCCAGTTTTGTAATACGGGTCCTGCAGCTGTGTTGGAGTCTGTGTCATTGTTCTGTTGCAGAGGAGGCAAAACTCGTGGAGCTGAATCTTGCCCCAATGTTACAAACATTTCACGCCAGAGTGGGTGAACCGTGGAACACTCCCATGTAAATGGATGGATGGAAACTGTCGCCCACAAATGAAGGACACAGATGTCATGGGCACACACGTTCATAGGGAATATGCTTTAATCTGAAGCTTGGTGCTCAAGTGTATTCTGAGTTATTCTAGGGTATTATGTCAGCATTTTAATTAAGGAGGGCTAATTATCAGGCCCAGAGTGAGTCGGGGAGAGACATGCTTCAGGGCCATCGTCTGATGTCTAATATGTTTCATCTCCCTTGAAAGCATAATGATGTTTGCAGCTACTTATCCCTGAGTTCTGACATGAAGCTATTGCTAAAAATCATGTTCCTTTTGTGAAAGTGCAGAAATTATTCATATCTTAATTCCTTTGAAAATGTCCTCTGCAGTTGGACACATCCAGGGCCTGGTTCAGGTCACGGCAGATAACATACACAGCTCTTTAACACAAGCAGAGTGTCATGGTGAATCTTAACCACTTCAATGTGTGGCCCTATTTAAAGCAAGTCCTTCAACAAAGGCAGTCTGAGGTCAGAGGAACACGTATGTGATTGCGTTATCTATTGGAAAAGTTTAAATTGATATTCTCTTCCTGTGCGGTGGATATGAGTAATTATGTTGGGGGGACTGTACAGTAAACACAGTTTTAGAGGAAGATTTGTGGGTAGCCGGTGTTAAGTATAGACTATTACTCTCACAGTGTTGTTTGAAGTGGAGAAAAAATGGAAATGTTTGACTGGAGCCTGTGCACGTCTGCCTTGCCTAACTGTAAACTTGAGTATGTGCTGGCGTCAGCGTGTGCACACGTTTTTGCATGAGTCAATATGAGTTTATGTGCACGTCTGTTTGTACAGCAAAGTCTGTTTTTTTACTTGTTGAGGAAGTAACAAGCTATACTGTGCCCCATGAGTGTGGCGCACACCTCCCACACTCCTTCAGGCTCCAGAGGCACTTCCAGTGTTTGGTCTGGGGTGGGTCACCGGCTGATTTACTTCCTGCCGGGGACCACAGCAGAGAGCCGAGGACAGCGTCTGCAGGGTTTACCAGAAGGTGGAAAGACGACTAAGATAAACTGAGATTTTTGTATTTATTTTACAAGACCTAACAACCATTAATTCTACATTTCATCACTTCTTTAAACTGAAGCCATACAAGAACCTATTGTTAGATTAATGAAGGCAAGCTTGACCTATGTTTTACATGCTAAATCAGAATAAGACTGTGCCTTCACTTGTAACCCATTATTTGTCTGCAGAGCTGAGAATAATCTGCTGCTCCAGGATAAGGCCTTAGTTAGACGTGACATTGAATGTTCTTTTCCACTCGGAGTTAAATTTATAAACCATTTAAAGGTGGTTCCAGTGAAACCTCTACATTGCTTCCTGTTTGTCTTCATCTTGGGACTATAGAGTGGGAAAAATTAGACTTTTTAAGGAGAAAATAGAAACAAATATGATGTAGAGGGGCAACAATCAAAAGAATAACCAACATAAAGCATGTAAGTGTGTGGTTGAGCCATCACAAGAGTCTTTGAACTGTACTTGAACCATTATTCAAAACAATCTTCCCTTATTACATCTCCCAAAGAGGTTATGTTTTCATCTATACGTATGTTTGTTAGGATTACACAAAAATAATTTCACATCATAGTCTTTGTCTGAGCCCTCCTGCCCGGAACAGAAGAATTTGTTTATCTCGCTTAACATTTTTATACTAGCATCCCAACATGATCAAAATTGCACATTTTGATTTACAATGGTTCAGTTTTTTTGTTTTTATACACTGAGAAATTGTACAACCCACCTATGTGATAACTGATAACAGATATCTATTATTATTATCATTAATCATTGCACACAATTATTTTAGCATAGCCTTAAGAGTGTGGCATTTGTTTTCTTCTACATATTTGTTGTGGGCATAACATACATTTTTTTGAATCGCTGAATTAAAGTAGGTATTTGCTTGTACTTTATGACAGTAAACAGTAAGTTTATGAGAACAACTGTATTTATATGAACTAAAAACTCAAGGTGTCTGTAAATAAACCCTCTGATGAAGCTGTATTCATTGTCTCTTCAGTATTCTCGTTTGCATTAAGTCTTGAGAAAAGAAACAAATGGTGTGATGGAAATGTTTAGTTATTCATCTGGCTTAGTTTTCACCATGTACCCTCAAGGCTGTTATAGTCTTTACCCAATTGCTATTGAGTTTGTGACACGACTCAACTCTGCCTGTCCACCCACGCACAATTCCCTCCCCGGAGCGCCACATTTTGCACGAAATGTATGCGTCTGCACGGCCCACCTGCTTGTCAGGGATGGAAAAATGGGAGCCGGACCTCATCTACATTCTCCTGAGCCCATAAGCTCGCTCATTAAGAAGCCTGGGTGAGAAATGGTCCAGAGCCTCTCTGTTGTTAGGAATTAATGCGGCTGCGGCTCAGCACCAGATCAGGTAGTCTGGGTGACTTCATCAGGGGCCCTAAATCCATGTGTGAATGGAACAAAAGGTGCTCTGACAAAGCACATACTCTGCCCTGAATGACTCAGTCCATGTCATCGAGCTCTGCCACATGCACACGTTCACATGCTCTCACACCCACAAATAGGAAAACAGAACTTGCTCAGCTCACTGACTTCAGCTCATCTGTGGACTGCGACCTTCATTGCACATGTGTTTTTCTGTCCTCCTCGTCTGCCTAGAGAGCAATGCTTTCTTAACCCGGTGGCTACTGATTTATATCTGAGTGCCCCCTTTGATGGCATTCCTGCAGATCTCCTTGGTGGAGAACATCTGAAATCTTTATCAAAAAAGCTGGGGGCCTGGGGTCCCACTGCGTCCTGTGTTTCTAATATCCCTCCAGATTGAGGCTGGACCAGGAAATCAGGGGAAAGACAAACTCCCACAGCAATCACTTGTTACTTAAGATGAATAGATTGCTACATTAAGCGAAGCCTTAACCCTCTCCCTTGCAGACTGACATCAGAAACACCGGAAACCTGGGATACTCATCGGCCAAACGCCAGAGACTCCTGTTTTGGCCGTTTGAAATACAATACAGGCATTACATTGCGGGAAATTCATTATGTGTTCCTTCTCGAGACATTTTATGTTTCAATAACGCAGCCAAAACTAAAAAAATCTAAATGTAGGCAGAAAGATAACTGATGTTCCCTGCACTAGATAAAAGTTACGAGGGCCGGAAACAAGGCATATTAGGAGCGTGTTTCCATCTGTGTCAGTCAGTCCCGTATAGAGCTCCAGCGGTGCAGCCTGTGAACAGAGTTGGCTCTGAACCAGCGGCTGGAGAGAGTCGAACCAGCGTGACGTTCTCCATCACACCACAGCTGTCGCTTTCACAGCTTCTCCCCCTAACATCAGACACAAATGAGTGTTTGTGTGGGTGTTTATGTGCGACTGTGAATGTAATCTACAGAATGGGAACATTCTTTTTTACTGTTTCACAACGTAACACTATGTAAACTGTGGTGATGATTACTAACGTGACTTTGATTCAGACTCAGTCATTGGATTAACGTACCAATAACTCCCCGGTCTGTGTCTGCAGTGATCCTCAGGTCACAGAATAAACACACCCTGTCATCATCAAGGAGGCGGACTGGGTCGCTCCACCCATTACTAACAGCAGGCTGTGGCTGCACTTGAACCACTCAAAATAACAATGTTGAGGAGTGATGCAACGATGACTCGCTGTTGCTGCTTTTGATTATAACGCGCTCCAAAACAGAAAATACCTGCGTGTGAGGCAATGTACCCGACAAATACCTCCATTTCCCAGAAGTCTTTGAACGAGCACAGGACGTGATTAATAACTGAGGCAGCCAGGGGGGACTCTCAGGAGTTTGGTATGGTTAACAAGTAGAAGCGCTTTAATTTGGTCATATTTACATTGTAGTGAGAGATGACAGCCCGTTGCCTGGGGATTTGTGTTTTGTTTCCACGGCAGTAGCCAAGTGTGTGTGGGTCTGCCAGACGAAACCACGATCCAGCAGTAATACGCCGCGATGTGTCAGCCCAAGCTTTGGCTGTGGTGCTCACAGCTGCATGGCCTGGACGCAGCACTGGAGTTCAGTGTGGACTCTGAGGGAAGGACACAGACACATAAAGTGTGTTCTTTCTGTGGGCTACTGTCAAATGTCCCTGAGGCAATGTTTTGCAATCTTCATTCTTACAACATTAAGCATGTAAATCCAAATCGATTTGACCCACTTAGCAAGACCTATATATTCTGAAATCTTCAACTGTGTAAATTGCTCTAACTTCACACGTATACTTTCTGCCACAACCCGTATAAAAAGGAAGAGAATGAGAACAGAATAAACAACAGAACAAGAAAAGAGTTCTCCACCATTGTCATCTCTGCAAATCTCAGTATTTGATTAATCTGTGCAGAAACATGTAAAAACTAGAATGACACTCAGTAGAGGCCCCTGATCCGGATCCACACCAATTAATAATGGGTCCTTTCCTAGCCCCTCCTTCTACCTCTCAGCTGTTTTTGTGTTCTCTTGCTGACAAACAAATAACCCAACATACAAATAAACCAACAAACAGTGACTTCATGAAATCACTGTGCACGGCCATGAGATAATCCAACACATAACCCTAACACCCCCCCCCCCCCACACACACACACACACACACACAAAAATGTACCTTTATAAAACAAGGTGTCAAGAATTTTCAAGAATTGACCACCATTTATTTTCTTAAAACGAGCAAACCTTAGTTTCAACCAGTGGAATACAAAGTGTAACACCATCCACTGCAGTCTTCCAAAGGCCAACAGGCCTGACGTCACCTCACAACACTGAACCTTTCGCTGCTCTGTTTATATCAGTGGTGGACTTTGGACACAGACCGAATATACTTGTAATTTAACTACCTGGGCAGGCAGGGACAATCAATGCTGTGACCTCCACAGTGAATAAATCATTTACACTGATAATACAGTGCTTTTTTTCTTGTTTCCAACTTAACTCCACCCTTCCTGTTGGTGAGGGAGTCATAGTAATCAGCTGAGAGACTGTGGCGTCACATCATAATTCTGCCATTGTGCCCGTGAGTGAGCGTGACCCGCAGAGGGGAATTCCTTTCAGCTCAAAGCTCGGCGAAAAAGGAGAAGGAGCAAAAGGTGTCCCTTTTTAAGAGGAATTAGGGAGGTGTGGCTGGATGTGGTGGAGAAACGTCAGTGTGTCATGAAACCAAAGAAACGAAATCTAGTAGGTAGTAAGTAATTCTTCCTGGAAAGGATATCCTCTTTCTTTCATCTGCCATCTCAAAGTCTCATCAGAGCTGCCTCTGGCTGAGGGTGCTTATCTCCCTCCCTGACCTTTTTTTTCTTTCCTCCTGACGAACTTTATATGGCGCTTCCTGTGAGTGATGACATCACAATGCAGCTCACACGCTGCAAGGGGAGGGGGGGCTGAAGTAGGAGGAGAGACGGTTTGGACATGAAGCCTGTTTATGCTCCTGAATGTGAGTGTGAGCAGGAATATGCACAAACACATTTAATATTGAACTGGATTTATACTTTTTTTCCCTTTTTTAAATGTTTGCTTTGTTGTTTCTTCTGCTCAGGAGGTCATGTTTTCACTTGCGCTTGTTTGCTGGTTTATTTGTTTGTTTAAACTAAAAAAACGATTTCCAGTGAAGTGTTTGAGTCCACAAAACACTTTTGGAGTTTCAGGTTGTAAACAGTGCTGCACCCAAATCCAATACAATTACATGCATGAACTCGTGATAGCTGCAGTTACTGTCTGCAGTAACTAGGAAGAGGACAGAGGACATTCTGCTGTTTTTTTTAACATTTGAAGAAGTGGTTGCCATTTACTTCAATTGTATTGGATTTGCCTGCAACACTGTTTACCCCTGAAACTCCCAAAAGTGTTTTGTGGACTCAAACACTTCACCCCTCCATCCACAATGAGTGAATTTAAGGTGGTGACCCACAATTAGGATAAAATAATCACAATTCTCAACAATAAAAGCAGAATACAATATAACAAACACACAAAGCAACACAACACAAGTTTGCATGTTACAAAAACAATAAGAATCAATGAGAGACAAACCAAACCGACGACAATGCTGTGCAACACCTGCAGAGATTATAGATGAGTGCGTCCTGCACCAGTCGTGACCTGAAACTTGAGCTTGTCAGTTGAAAATAATGTTTGTGATGACTACTGTAAATTTCACTGGGGAAAACATTCGCCCATTGCTCTGCTGGTCACATGGTCATGCGGAATCCCGAAAATGTGCCTGTGAAATTATAAACTGGGATTAGCGAGAGCCCGGTCCATGCAGGGGCCAAATATGTAATGATAAGCCCTTTGGGTTTGGTGGGGCCCCTGTGTTCAAGCTGTAAAGGATTTACAAACTCTGGCACAACAGCGCTCTGTTCTCTCTCCTCACTCCACACTCTGCTCCGCTCTCTGCCACCATTGATTCAACATACGAGTTGTTTGTAGTTATTGTATCGGGGTGTTTGGTTAGTGTGCATGTCAGTGCTGGGTTTGTTCAGCTCAGTAGACATAGTTAATGCAACACCAGTTAGGGTCTAAGTTGGCTAAGTGACTGGAAATGGAGGGAGTGAGGGATTGCACGTCCCAGATTTTTCTTACTTTAATCTGAAGGGAAACAAACAGGGGATGTGTGTCTCCAACTTTGATGTTTTACATTGTGTCAGGTAAACAGATCGTGTCCAGCAAAAAGAAAAAAGGCCCAGAGTGATCTGATAAGAAGAAAGCTGAGCAATCTGGGCTCCATTCAGTTGACGGCAGACTGCTGTGCAGATAAGAGACTTTCTGGCCGTGAGTCTTTGCCTGCTGTCTGCCTTATCTCCCCTGGAGCCATCCCCATTACTGCCTCTGTCTCCCTGCACATCTCGCCTTATGCAGTTCACTTCAGACTGCAGCGTGCATGCTTGTTATTTACAAAGCCACACATTTAAAATATAACACTGGTTATATTTGAAAGGCTAAACTTGCAGGATGTTGCTTTCTCCTTCAAGAAGCAGCTGTAAAACATCAACCTGTTCTTTTTTGAGAATGATCCCGGAGTGTGCCTAGAATTTAACAGCCTCCTTGCAATGTACTTTAATTAAATCTCAGACCAGCTACTGTTTATGTGTCTGCTCTGCTGATCCCACTGGAACAGTTTGTCAGCTGAGCGTGTATCCTTGTGTTCACACTTCCTCTGACTGTGGGGTTAAAGCCAGTGATAAATGAAGCTCTGCAGACTTTGAACACATCAAGTCGACTCATGCTTAAATTAGCCCTGCGTGTATATGTGTAGTTTATTTCATTCATTTCCGTGTAATTTAAAAGCAATTTTGCTAAACAAAACAATACCTTTATACACCTGTAGGCGTTCCATTAGTGAACAAGCAACCGGAAGAAGAAAACTCCTATATTACTTACAACTTTCATAAAAATAACTTAATATAAATACAGATTGCCAACCCTTTTTAAAAGTCTTTTTTGTACTTTTTCGTCACTCTAGCTGAGGGAAAGTGCAGAGGTCCACCAACCAGAGGTTTTGCGTGCCAAATAGTCCTCGGGCAAACTACTGAACCTTAAATTGCCCTTGATGGCTGTGAGTTACGAGTTATGTATGATATAGAAAGTGCTTCACGTAGATGCACGGTGTGAGTGAATGAGTGAAGGGCAGAACTGTGCTGCCAAGTGTTTTGAGTAGTTACCAAGACTGGAAAAGCGCAACACAAATACAGATCATTTTACCATTTCACAGAAATACACATTTGCTTTAAAGTAGTGCGTTTATGGCATTTTACGCATGACCAATAATGTGTTTACGTCAATTACATGAGTGACTCTGTGCCAGTCCATCTGCAGACTGCGCCTTTAAGGGCAAGTGCGCAAAGGCGGAGCCACAGCGCGTCTCCAGCGAGCGGAGGCTTATAAAAAAGGCTCCGCTCACTACAATGCTCGACTTGTCTGAAAAAGTGTCACAGTGCAGCCGGAGCGTCAACAATCCGCTGGCGCCCCGATCCTGATGCAAGAGGAGTCTGAAGATTAGAGACTCAAAGTGAATCCCCCCCCACACACACACACACCTCCCCAACCCGTCTCCACAGACAGAGGAAGGCAGGAGCGAGGATCTGTATTTACCACGGAGGAGTGTAGGGGCTCAGCCGGCGGAGGAAAGCTGGAAAGTTATTTAGGTGAGTCCACACAGTGATCTGACATGTCCTGGTGGAGGCTGCTGCTGCTGCTGCTGCTGCTGCTGCTGCTGCTGCTGCTGCTGCTGCTGCTGCTGCTGTGCTGCTGCTGCTGCTGTTGCTGTTGCTGTTGCTGTGGATCCTGCCTGTTGTTTTGTATGTTGGTGCCACCTCCACACATTGATGCAACTTAAGGCTCCTTTAAAAAACAACAAAAAAAACGTTTTAGATCTTGCTGTTTAATTTTATTTCCCGCACAGAGCCAGAAGCATGGATGATGAAGTTTGCGATTTTTAAGGATTTAAAAAATAGCATAGAGAATAAAGAAGAAGAAGAAGAAGAAGAAGAAGAAGAAGAAGAAGCAGAAGCAGATTTAGACCGCCTATAAATAAATAAACAAAAAGTGGTAAAATATTATTTTATATTTCTTTTAAGCGTTCGCAAATTATAAACTGGAGTAATTTTCTGTTTGGGTTATAGCTCAGCGTGTCCTTTCCGCCTAAAGTAAAAGGAAATGATCATTCATTGTGTATCATCATCAGGTGGCCTTGCCAGATAGCTGACTTATGTGTTGTGGTGTGAGTCACCTGCCTGCTAGAGGGCTTTTTAACCATTACATTATCTCAATCCGGTAAAGTGAGGGGGTGTGCGCGCTTTTCGCTTGCCGCACAGGTAGAGCGGGTATGGTTGCTCGGAAACCGCTGCAGGGTTGACATGAGCGGGGTGTGAACTGCTGCTCTCAAGGCCTGTGTGTGACTCCACTACCACGCTGCTATCTGCTGGTGTTTGACATCACTGCTCACCCCAGCAGACCTCATCGCTCCCCAGCAGCCATGTGTCATCTGCACACACAGATGGAGCCAGTCCACCAAAAGAGCCAGAAAGGCCAGACGCTAATAATAATGATTATAAAAGAAATAGAGGCTCATTCTGTGTTCAAATGGTCAGAATTGGTGACTTACACAATCCTCCCTTAAGAGGGTCAATGCTCTGCATGACTTCACATCATTTGTTTAATCCTGTTGCCTGTAAATGCTCCTATGGTTAACTGCCAGGATGAACTGTCTTTGCACCTGTTGCAAGAGGAAGCAGGGGCCCCTGGGGATTCATTATCGAGGATCATGTTGCTTCCCGTCCCCCGGCCGAACCGAATCGACAGCCCTGGGCGACGGGGGGTGGCGTGCCTTGTTGGGCAGTTTGGCTCGGGCTGATGCCCCAAGCCTTCTTGTTGTTTTAGAGCTTTGTTTCTCGCCAGCTGTCAGGGCAGCACATAAATATGGCTCATAGGGGACCAGGAGCGAGGGGGGCCGTGTTCTGCTCAGTCATCACTCCCACATTATAAGGAAGACAGCGTGTCTCCGTGTGTGTGCACACACCTCATTTGTGGTCTCCAGCAGAGATAACCATGCACCAGGGTTATGGAGGCACCTGTTTCCCTGCATTCTGTAAAACAGGATTAATGCTGTTAAGACGACTGCTGGTCCACTCAAGTCATGAGATTTGCTTCAGCAATGCACGGCTGGTGTCACACTGAATTCAGACATGGTGTACGACAAAGACGCCTATAGTTACCAATGATATTATTACACTGTGGACTTGAACATTACATTTTCTGACTTTCCAGGGACATCATGAATGGGATATTCCAAAAAAATGTATCCGGTTTATTGCTGAACCCACAAATATCACCGTGCTGCAGAGTTTTGAACTCCTCTCTGAATATTGTACACATTGTTTACTCAACTCCGACGCATACTTGATGTGACACAGACTTTCAGGTGATTTGACATGAGGAGCTCTTGCAACATCAGGTATATCTGTGGTAACAGGAGAGTCCCATCCTCTGCTGTTCAGGACAAGTGAGATTGCAGCAGCAGAGCACAGCACATTCAAGTTTTAAAATAAACCGTAAACCTGTTGGGATTCGACATTACAGTGTGTAGAAATGCAAATCTGAAAGCTGGTAAAGCTGATTTCACACCTTGAAATTGAGGTTTGTGAGTGAGTATAGAAATAATGTATTTACTCTATACACCTACACCTTTCAAATGTAATATCACATCAGTTAAAATTGAAGCACTTCTTGCTCTCCTCATTTACACCCGATGAAATGTTTCTTTCTCTTAAAGTGCAACAGATCCTAGCAACCGTTTTACTTTGTTGGGGACTTATTTTCGCTGTTGATCAAGAGTAGTACTTTAATTCTCACTCTGAACATTATAAACAACTGTGTTCTGTCCTCAGGCGCATTGGGACACAAGTGTCTAAAAGTCCTTTGAAACCAAGCTTCTGTCCTCCCTCTGTTATATGAGATTTGTGTCCTCGCTTCTCATACAAAACAGACAAGGCCATAACATTTGCCACTATGGTGGGCAGCAGAGCGGGTGGGGGGGGGGTGGGGGGTTTCTGTGCCTTGTTTTGTTTGTGTAATATCAGTATTTTGGTTCTTCCTGGCTTCACTACAGGATGTTATCTTGTGCTGCCACATCATCTGTGTCTGTCCATCTGCTTTTGCTGCCAACCTCATTCTCGGTTGTGTCTTTGCTGTGTTACAGTTCCACCAGAGGCAGGGGCAGCCAGCCGGGCGATCTGAGTGTTTCCTGGCTTTGATGCGACCCGAGTGTACCTGGAGCATGTCCACAGTGGGCCTGACTGCCCAGGAGATCTCTTTTCCCATAGAAAACCCCTTCCTGCGGGGCAGCTACTGTCACAGCATGGCTGGATCCAAATCCTCCTGGAGCTACCGCCCAGAGCCAAACAAGTAAGTGTTGAGAGGCCAGGACTAGGAGTTATCCATTAGGGGAAGATTGTCAGAAAGGAACAATTTTCTTTAATTCTTAATTCTTATTTTTTCCTCTTTAACAGCTTCTACTTCAGTATGGAGAGAGCACACACAGAACACAGCTCTCCAACCCAACAAAAAGGGCTGCCTCCACCGTCTCTAAGTTATGACAGTAAGTGCATGATCTATCACCTTTATATTAAAAGGTCCTCTGAAATAAATACAAATATGACATAATAGATTTTATTGGTGATTTTCCAGAAATGGAGAGAAGGTTTACAAGATCGCTTGAAGTTGTAGTAGTAGCAATTGTTGTTAAGCAATCGCCCTCAACGTCCTTTTTTTATTTTCCTCTGACAGGACATAAACACAGTCCCAACACACAGAGATTACCTCCAAAGAAATGCCGGCCCTCCCATCTCTCCCTGTCCTGCACTGCTGAACCCTCCACCCCAAGTCCTGTCGACGATGACCAGGTGGTCCCCTCATTCCAGAGGCTCTCTGTGTACGAGTGCAGCAGCCCACCACAGACACCGGGCAGATGCTCCAAGCCTCTGCCCCCCATCCCTCCACAAACAGATTTCTCTCATGAGCAGGCAATAGACAATGAGGTAGAATTTTTCACGAGTACGGATGACAGCTTGTGTCTGGTGTCCGATCAGGGTCCCAAATCGTTTCCTTTTCGATATGGAGTCCTTGGCCGACGGAGCTTCAGGGACTGCGGGCAGATAAACTATGCTTACTCTTACTACGATGGCCCATTAAGACCACAAAGCCAGAGACAGCCCCAACAGCACCATCAGATGCATCCGCCACAGGAAGTACGGGAACAGTATGAGCAGCAGCAGCAGCAGCAGCAGCAGCAGCAGCAGCAGCAACAACAACGTCAGGAACCCCCTCAGCCGGTGGTCTGTCAGAGACAGCAGGACAAGGCTCAGAGGAGGCTACGGCGCTCTCACTCAGGCCCGGCTGGATCCTTTAACAAACCCTCGCTGCGCCTCGCTTGCCACAAACGCTACACCAACAGTATGGATAAACCTGAGGTGCCACCCCCTATCCCTCCTCGAACAAAGACAGCAGACTACCGCCGCTGGTCAGCCGAGGTCTCATCTGGGGCTTATAGTGACGAAGACAAACCACCAAAGTTGCCCCCAAGGGAACCTTTTTCCAGAGGCAGCTCTCGTACCCCCAGCCCCAAGAGCCTCCCAACATACACTAATGGAGTGATGCCTCCTACCCAAAGCTTTGCACCAGATCCTAAATACGTGAGCTTTCGAGGTTTACAGAGACAGAACAGTGAGGGCTCCCCCTGCATACGTCCTGTTATGGAAAACGGTGAGAAGGTCAGCAACACACATTACTACATCCTGTCTCAGGAGACTCACCTCGTGTAGAGACATTTTCTTCAGAACATGGACAGCTCTGCAGCTCGCAATAAAGAAAGGTCGGACTGCAACTGCAACACCAGAGGATTTACTCTGATTTGAAGTTTTGGTGGAAGTAGCAGAGGACTTTACTGTACATGAGCAAAAAACACTTGACAAAATGGTGAAACAGGACACTAACAACCCTCAAATTGCTGCTTTTACTGTTTATTTTTATTTTTTATGAACCCCTTATGTATTCTGATCACACAGGGTATGTGCGCACTGTATTCAGTTACTGGTAAAGTTGGAGTAGCCGTCACAATCAAGATACCTTACATACAAATCGTATCTCTGATTAGGCTATGGGCAAAATTCAACACTGTAGAGCTTATTTTTGATATGATTTTTATTTTATTGTATGACATACAATAATGTGCTGTTTTTGCTGATGTTGTGGTTCAGTCAGAAAGGGACAAGCAGGCCTTGGTCCTCGTGTGCTCAGTATTTTGTGTCTGTAAGGTTGAGGCTGTTTGATGCTGCTTTCGTATCTCACTGGGGACAGAAGGTCAGTAATGTCACCACAGATCACTTAATCTATGAAGTCTAAACACAAGGCCAATTACTTTCTAACAAAGTGAAGGATGTTAGCACACAATTCTCAATTCTGTTTGCTATTGTATATCGACACTGATGGCTTCTCCTGCCTTGATGAAGATTCAGTCTTATTCCGGCCTATACTATGTCTGTGTAAATTTGTGTTTCCCACATGGCACATTGTCATGGTACATTTTGTCCTGAGAGAGGGGTACATTACTGTTAGCTATGCATGTTTCCAATGGAATGTCTAGTGCAGCTTACACAGTGTAGTTGTCTGTTGATGAGTGTGTTTGTGTATATTATGTGCGTGGACGTGTTTGTGCATAGGTGCACGTGAACAACGGTCGGAAAAGTGTTGCGGTGATTTCTAATAGAGTGACTTTCTGCGGTGAAGTAGAGAATTGTCAACCATATTTGTTACTGTGTTCTGCTTGTTGAGCTCAGCCCTCCTCAAAGTGCACACATTTGTTTGCTTTGTTTCAGTCGCCAGGTCCGTTCTCTCGCACAGAAATCGACCTGTTGAACATAAATGAATGAATGTATGCTCTTCTTACTGAAATTCCGTCAAACAGTTGGTGGAGCTTTTTCTTTTCTTTTTTTTGTTTTGGTCAAGCTGTGAGTCATTGCTTGGAATGAATTTGCCTCAAATACTACCTCCCTTTTGATATTAAATCCTATACTTCATATACTACCCATTTTAAATTGTGTCCTAAGGCGAAATCATGACATCGTGATCTACAAAACATGAGGTAAACGGCTCCATACGTGACCCGGGATGAAGCTTAAATACGAAGCTACAAAGTCGAGTATAACCGAATATCCTTAAACCAAGAGTTTAGATCAGGCAGCTCTCAGAGATGTGAGGCTAACCTGTTAATACAGACACATTACAAAGACAGTGCAGGGTTTACCTACCTGACACAGACTTTCCTGTTCTGCTCATGCATTCCTGTCTTACATGATTGCAGTGGGTGTGGCCTGAGAGACTTTGGCTGCTGGCAGCCTAGAAAATATATGAACTTTTATTGTTGTAGATTATTCAAGAGGCATCAGGATGATATCGTAAATGTAGCATATGTATTGAAGTAACCCTTGGTGTTCAAATTGGGAAACATAACTGCTAAGGTCAAACGGTCATTGAAGTATACTTCTTCCCTCCCTCCTGCTCACGGACCCTTGCCAACACAATCTTGCTTTTGACTTAAACGTTTTTTTTTGAGGAAAAAAAAAGTTTACATCACACACTGATACTATTTAATCTTAAGGTATTCACATGTCTTATTAGAAATGATGAAACTGAATGAAGTTTATTGAGACATAACTTCTCTGCTGTGGTGAAGACTTGCACTGGGAGAGTACAGTATGCTGTGTACAGTATTTAACTATTCCATTTGTTATTATGAATAGTCGATAAGTATATAGTCTTTAAAAAAAGAAAGCAAAATAAAATGACTTATTTATGAGCCTGCTTTGTTCTGTTTCTTGAATCTGTCGAGTGAAGTGTCAACTCAGCTGTCTGGCCTGTTTTATCACCCACACACACCCTCATGCTGTGCCTTATTGTGACTGGCCTCTATCCAGAGAAAGGAGAGTGACTTACAATGGTCGACTGACAGGTGTACAGTATGTTGCCTTCCTCTTCCTGGTTATTGCAGTCTCCTCCTGCATGACTGAATAGATGCTCTGTGGCAGCCAGTTTTGCACCCACAAGTTTTTGAAGCTCTTAATGTTGCAAACATTTTACTCCTGACTTGAGTCCATGTGGTTAGGCATGGAACCGAAACCACAGCATACGACACATGACATCAGAGGCCAATTAATTACTAAATACACTGCAATTCAGCTCCACTTACAGCTTCCACCGTAACCTTGCAGCAAGGCAGTGGCCATTTCTGTAGGTTGGCTGTGCGGGTATAGCATTTGATTTTGCATTATTCTCCCAATGAAAACAAGAGGCAGCAGGCGGAACCATCTAGGCCACCTGGCTGCAAACCCTTTCACTTGTTTCCTTCTTCAGCGAGCTGCTAGGTGACAGCATGGGTGGTGACTATAGCAACTCAAAGAAAGACAGATTGCTCATTTTAAATATAGTCAGCTGGAGGCCAGCAAGATCAAGTGCCAGATGAATTAACAAGGTGTGTGGTTTTCTAAATTAATAGAGAAGCAACACACATTCTTGCACCCATGTGACACTAAAAGGTGCTGTGATGCCAGAGGGAAGAACTCGCTAGGGCTTCACTATTTTCATGACTTCTGATGTGAGAAATGTTTTCTCAGACTCTGACCAGAAAGGCACAAGGGATCATTGTGGTTCTGTGTTAAAGTGAGACATTTTCTACACCATCTGAAATATGTGTCTGTTGTCTGTTCTTTCTTTGTCTTTTCAAAAGCTGCATGCAGGTAAGCAAAAACCCTCCCCTCCTTTTCCTCTCTGTCAACACAACTTGAATCTTAACTGGGTTTTGGCGCTGACTTGTGTTCATCTCAGGCATCGAGGACAAGAGATTTAACTTCCAGTTGACGACATCAAATATATTTGTTTCCCTCAGTTAATTACAGAGAAGTCCTTGGCTGGCACTGTTGACGGATTAAACTCATTTCAATGACAATGATTATTACAGTAATTATGATTACTGCATTTCTCATGAATTGCTCCACAGGCTCTGGAGAGTAGTCTGCAGGAAGAGAAGATTTCTCTTTGCTGTTTCTGGCTCATAACACAAGTCCGCAGTGCTGCATAGATCTGCAGAAAGATTCACTGGTAGAGGAAATACTGTTTAACCAATAACAACCTAATAATGTGTGACAATGAGAAGTGATAACTAAAACACCAATATAATAAAACTCATATAGTAAATATGTAAAATGGACAAAATGGAGTGATAGAGATGGATCTATATCTGCACTGAGAAACTCAGTGATGTGAAATTGATTTCTGAATTCTGATACATAGGAAGAACAAAACGCTATCTTTAGTAATAATAAAGATAAATAAAGAGTTTATGCACAGATTAGTGTTATACTGAAGGATCTCCCTCTGAAAGCAAATTGAATTGGAATAAGAAGATTCAACCACAATATACACACAACAAAAAACATAAAGTAATTTCTGCCTCTGACCCAGATTCACTTTTATTTATATATCTTGTCAAAAACATGTACGCTTGTATCTGTTATGTACACGACAGATACTTTGTGCTTTAAATCTAACCTGTCATATATACAAAGGACGGAAAAACTGGAGTTTATATGTTCTGTTGCTTTTGGGTGGGATATTTCTGGGTCTTCTGATGTCCATCCCACTTTCCAAATATTCACCTTGATTGGAAAATATGCAAATTGGTCACATTGGTTGCATTGACCAGTTTTTCTTTTTATTTGGGTGTAACTTTTCATTTGTTGTGAAGAGTGGACATAGTTGTGAATATTTAACTCAGGCTGAAGTGCTGCAGGTAAAATTTTACCCAGGTCAAAGCGCTTGTTTTGAATATATAGTCCTTCTGTCCTTAGCCACTAGTTAGAGACAAATAGCCATTTACCCTTTCAGATGAAAAGACAACGAGAACTCTTTATTTCTGTTGTGGATCAGCAACAGATTTTCAAACAAGTGGTCACTAGGAATAATATTGGACTGTCGTTGAGCTGGGGAACCTGGTTTGCTGTCAGTTCAAATTACCACTGTTAAGGTTATTTAAAGCATGACAAATTTTCAGATCACCCCTATCAAATCATTACAAATTGAATGAAACTTACTTGATCCCTCTGCCTTTCAATATTCCTCCCTCCTAACTTAATACAAAGGCAAAACGGCTATAAAAGTTAATGCATGTATGCCATCTAGTGACAGGGGATAGTAATGACTCAGTGGGACATCCATAAGCAACCATCACCCTCTTATTGGGGATAACCAAGCTAATTTGTAATGGATCCAAACATAAATCCCCTAAATCTCTCTGACACAGGTGACATATTGCATGGCTATTGTGTTGACCCAATGTATCAGAATGCCACAAATCAGGGCTACTCGGAAATAAGATCTTAAATTTCAACTTGGTAAATTTGCACTGGGTCACATTTCCACTCTCAGTTTTTAACAGTTACAGGCTACTACAAGTTGTCTGTGTGGTTTCCCAATGCATCTCATTCTAGAAATTATTCTGTGCACTCTGAGAAGATGTATAAGTCTCTGTGCTTCCCTTTGTCAGTTTGTCATCTGACATGGCTGTCTCACCACCCTGTCGTCATGTCTCCTCCATCATCCCTCTCTTGTAAGCTCTAGTGTTTTCTGCATTTTTGGGTCCACCTGCTCCCTAAAACCAGACAGGTTGTGTCTTTTTTGTAACCTTCTGTTTCTCACTGCTAGTTGCTGACATTTAAAGTAAATGCAAACATTGACAAACATGAATAAAATAGTATTAATTAAAACACTGGAGTCTGAATTTGAATGCTCAGTTTTATAGGACACAAGACGCTACAGTCGATTAAAATTGATAAAGCTTAAATAAAATCATCACAAATACTAATAAGTCCCTTCATGTGTTACATACAGTTGACAACTCAAGGAAATATTCTAATCAAACTATAATTGTCCAGACTAAATCCTTCATTCGAGGTTGATGTCCCACACCTCTGGATCGTTTGTTGTGACCTGAAGAAACAAGAAGGATCCCATATTAATATCAATATGTTTATGATGAGCTTACATTTAGTTATAGCTGAGAAGCATAATACAAGAATAATGATACAAAAAAATGAATACCTGCACTTGAGTGTCAACATTTCCTACATGGGGTCTATAGGCTTCTGATAAGTAAGGGTCTTTCATACCCAAGTTATGGTACGCTGTAAAAAGAATATGATCACGTTAAACCGTGCAAATTTTAAAGTCCTTGCTGGGAAAATTCAAAAATATGTAAAGGAATAGAAGAAAGCCAGAACACACCTGAATCAGAGAAGTCAAAGAAATCATCCTCTAAAACAGACAGTCTTCTGTTAAAGGAGTTGCTCCTCTTCCTAAAATAGAGACATTATGATTAGTTGTGCATGTCGGTGTTTGCAACTTTGACCATCAACATAACTGTACTGGTAGATGTATTTAAAGGGATAGTTCATCCAAAAATTAAAATATCACACTATCTACTCATCCCTATGCCGATGGGGGGTTCTCAGGGGTAATCATTTGATAGAGCAGAATCCAATACAATGGAAGTCAAGGGGGAGTCCTTCTTCAGACGTAATAAAACCACAGAAAAACCACAACATGCCTCCATACAGCTTGTGTGGTGTCATCCAAGTGTCCACAAGCCCCCACATTCATATTCGACTTGAAACTGCGTCATTAACAACATGTTTTAAGCCTTAATGTCCTCTGATAGCTTCTGACGAGGTGCAATCGGGGACCGTCGGAAATGCTAACGTCCGCTAGCTTGGCCACTTCTGTTGGACTTTTAGGCTTTAAAACGCTTCGAGTCTAATATGAATGTCGGGGCTTCCGGACACTTGGATGACACTACACGAGCAGTATGGAGGCATGCTTTTTTTTCTGTATTATTACGTCTGAAGATAGGTCACTAATCAGCTACACTGTTTACCCCTGAAACTCAAAGTGTTTTGTGGACTCAAACACTTCACCCACCCTTCCATGGCACAGGGGTGAGTAGATAATAAGTGAATTTTCATTTCAGGGTGAACTATTCCGTTCAGGCATCATAACTCACCAAATTCCGATATATTTCCTTTTGGCATAGACAGCAATGACAATGACAATCAAGAGCAGGAGTACTCCTGCCAATGATCCAAACAGGGCTCCATAGAAACCTGGACCCCGGCGGAAGAATTCACACTGTGGACCATAAAACTGCTGCAGGCTTGACTCAAAGCACCTGGGATGATAAGAAACAAGAGTGTAATTGCATTGATAAAAAGTGTATGTTACGAGCATTCAAGTATATTTAATAGAAGTAAATGTTTTGTCTTACCGACATAAAGGCCCTTTGTAAATTTCATTGAAGCACAGTCCATGCTGATTGCAGTAATTAGGATCGGTTTTACAATGTCCAACACACTGCCATTGACCATTAATTGCCAGAGCAGTGTAATTAGCAAACCCATTGCAGTTAACATAAGGCTGCAGGTCTAAAATATCTAAAAATAGAAAAAAGTGGTTTTTTTCAACACTTTTAGTACAATAATGCAAATATAAACAAATGAAACATATTAAATGAAAAAACTAAAAAGCAGCAATATGTCAAAGGTAGTAACACACTTACTGTTAATTTCAGGTGGTAGGAAGGTGATTTCATTTAACTTCACACTGCTGTTGTTAAAGGCCTGAGAAATCTTATTTAGGTTACTTGTGTTGTTCAAGATATCAGTCAACACCCCATCAAGCTCAGTGTTGACAAACTGGATTTGTGTTTCATTATTTAGATAGCTGTATTCTGCCACACTCGCTGCAACAACACTTCCGTTCCTACAGAAGCAAAATAAATAGAAATTAACCCCAAAACTCAGACTGCATTGAATTAAAAAGTCAGTTAAATCACTTTAAGTTCAAAGAAACTTACGATAACTTGATGATTTGTACTTTTTCAAAGCTTTGTGGGTCTGCTTCTTTGCATAGGGCTTGAAGCTGGAACATAAAACAAACAGTATTAAAGTTACACAAACTTATGGCAGTAAATACTGGTTAGCGAAAGTCACTATAAAACAATTATCTGCAATTATTTTTTACCTCCACCGAGGAAATTATTTTCATCGCTGTTTTGTCTGACTATTATCACAATTACGAAAGAACTACTAAACCTATTTTACTGAAACTTCATTAGGGTGGGGTATGAACCAGGGAAGAAGCCATTAACCTTTTAATAAGATTAGAATAAAGGGGCAGATGCAGAAATTTTTTTTTCTCTCTTACTCATGGCAAGATATAGCATTAGCCTTGATGGAGGTATGCACTCTCTGAGCATCCTTCAAGTTACATAAAGAGATCAAATATCAGAGGATCTTTTATCTAAGTTTCAATGAATTAAGTTGTGTAGTTTCTGTGTAAACCTGCTGACAGACATCGAGCAGTAAAGAAAATAAAACGTCCTTGACAGAGGTCATGATGATTACATTGTGTAACAATGAAAAAATAATATTTACCTGCAGGACTAATGTGTTGATGAATTCTTGTGATTCAGGTGAGTTTAAATCATTAAAAGCCAACTGAAAATCCATCTGGATTGACAAGGTAAAATTTGTTTTTCGAGTTGGTATTGCTCCGGTATCTGCAAAAAATCATGAGACAGGGGACATTGATGTTAAAATACCATTAAATGCACAGTAAATTGTAAAAAAATATTTATAATAATTTCATAATAATTTTTTAATAGGACATTGGGTAAAACTAAAAATGTTAAATAAATTAATTGCTCAAAGCTTATACTCTCAATGAATGATATATTTTTGAAGTCTTGCATTATGGAATCAAAAAAATCTCACCAATATTGGCAGAGGTGTCATTGACTCCGAAAGAGCAGTTATCACCGAAGACAAAATCTTGACAGTGGCATTGACAGCGTCCAAGTGTTGAATTGTATTTACAGATACCGCTGGCACACTGACAGTCCTCATCTTTACACTGAGGAGTTGTAGATTCAATTATAGTGGTTGCAGACAAAGTTGTAGAAGTGGAAGAACTTTGCAGGGTTGTTTTTGTGGTTTCAATAGTCTGGGTGGTTGATGCTGGTATTGAACTGGTAGCTGTGGAGGAAGTTGTAGGTGTCATGGATTTAGTTGATGTCGATTCAGCCAAAGTCTGCGTTGATGGGGTAAGTATGGTTGTTGATGGGGAAGCACTTTGCAGGGTTGTATTTGTAGTTTCAGTAGTGTGGGCAGTTGATGCTGGTATTGAACTGGTAGCTGTGGAGGAAGTTGTAGGTGTCATGGATTCACTTGTTGTAGATTCAGCTGACGTCTGAATGGATGAAGTAAACATGGTTGTTGATGGTGAAGCACTTTGCAAGGTTGTTTTTGTAGTTTCAATAGTCTGGGTGGTTGGTGCTGGTATTGAACTGGTAGCTGTGGAGGATGTTGTGGACGTCATGGATTCACTTGTAGATTCAGCTGACGTCTGCATGGATGAAGTAAATATGGTTGTTGATGGGGAAGCACTTTGCAGGGTTGTTTTTGTAGTTTCAGTCGTCTGGGCAGTTGATGCTGGTATTGAACTGGTAATGGTGGAGGAAGTTGAAGGCGTCAAGGATTCACTTGTTGTGGATTCAGCTGACGTCTGCATCGATGAAGTAAATGTGGTTGTTGATGGTGAAGCACTTTGCAGGGTTGTATTTGTAGTTTCAGTAGTCTGGGTGGTTGATGCTGGTATTGAACTTGTAGCTGTGGAGGAAGTTGTAGGTGTCATGGATTCACTTGTTGTCGATTCAGCTGATGTCTGCATGGGTGAAGTAAATGTGGTTGTTGATGGTGAAGCACTTTGCAGGGTTGTATTTGTAGTTTCAGTAGTCTGGGTGGTTGATGCTGGTATTGAACTTGTAGCTGTGGAGGAAGTTGTAGGTGTCATGGATTCACTTGTTGTCGATTCAGCTGATGTCTGCATGGGTGAAGTAAATGTGGTTGTTGATGGTGAAGCACTTTGCAGGGTTGTATTTGTAGTTTCAGTAGTCTGGGTGGTTGATGCTGGTATTGAACTTGTAGCTGTGGAGGAAGTTGTAGGTGTCATGGATTCACTTGTTGTCGATTCAGCTGACGTCTGCATGGGTGAAGTAAATGTGGTTGTTGATGGGGAAGCACTTTGCAGGGTTGTTTTTGTAGTTTCAGTAGTCTGGGTTGTTGATGCTGGTATTGAACTGGTAGGTCTGGGAAATGTTGTAGGCGTCATGGATTCACTTGTTGTGGATTCAGCTGACGTCTGCATCGATGAAGTAAATGTGGTTGTTGATGGTGAAGCACTTTGCAGGGTTGTATTTGTAGTTTCAGTAGTCTGGGTGGTTGATGCTGGTATTGAACTGGTAATTGTGGAGGAAGTTGAAGGCGTCAAGGATTCACTTGTGGATTCAGCTGACGTCTGCATGGATAAAGTAAACATGGTTGTTGATGGTGAAGTACTTTGCAGGGTTGTATTTGTAGTTTCAGTAGTCTGGGTGGTTGATGCTGGTATTGAACTGGTCGGTCTGGGAGATGTTGTGGACGTCATGGATTCACTTGTGGATTCAGCTGACGTCTGCATGGATGAAGTAAATGGGGTTGTTGATTGTGAAGCACTTTGCAGGGTTGTTTTTGTAGTTTCAGTAGTCTGGGTTGTTGATGCTGGTATTGAACTGGTAGGTCTGGGAGATGTTGTAGGCGTCAAGGATTCACTTGTTGTGGATTCAGCTGACGTCTGCGTTGATGAGGTAAGTATGGGGACGGATACCGGAGCACTTTGCAGGGTTGTTTTTGTAGTTTCAGTCGTCTGGGCAGTTGATGCTGGTATTGAACTGGTAACTGTGGAGGAAGTTGTAGGTGTCATGGATTCACTTGTGGATTCAGCTGACGTCTGCATTGATGAAGTAAAAATGGTTGTTGATGGGGAAGCACTTTGCAGGGTTGTATTTGTAGTTTCAATTGTCTGGGTGGTTGATGCTGGTATTGAACTGGTAATGGTGGAGGAAGTTGAAGGCGTCAAGGATTCACTTGTTGTCGATTCAGCTGACGTCTGCATCGATGAAGTAAATGTGGTTGTTGATGGTGAAGCACTTTGCAGGGTTGTTTTTGTAGTTTCAGTAGTCTGGGTTGTTGATGCTGGTATTGAACTGGTAGCTGTGGGGGAAGTTGTAGGTGTCATGGATTCACTTGTGGATTCAGCTGACGTCTGCATCGATGAAGTAAAAATGGTTGTTGATGGTGAAGCACTTTGCAGGGTTGTATTTGTAGTTTCAATTGTCTGGGTGGTTGAAGCTGGTATTGAACTGGTAATGGTGGAGGAAGTTGAAGGCGTCAAGGATTCACTTGTTGTGGATTCAGCTGACGTCTGAATGGATGATGTAAAAATGGTTGTTGATGGGGAAGCACTTTGCAGGGTTGTATTTGTAGTTTGAATAGTCTGGGTGGTTGATGCTGGTATTGAACTGGTAGCTGTGGAGGAAGTTGAAGGCGTCAAGGATTCACTTGTTGTGGATTCAGCTGACGTCTGCGTTGATGAGGTAAGTATGGGGACGGACACCGGAGCACTTTGCAGGGTTGTTTTTGTAGTTTCAGTCGTCTGGGCAGTTGATGCTGGTATTGAACTGGTAGCTGTGGAGGAAGTTGTAGGTGTCATGGATTCACTTGTTGTGGATTCAGCTGACGTCTGCATGGATGAAGTAAATGTTGTTGTTGATGGGGAAGCACTTTGCAGGGTTGTATTTGTAGTTTCAATTGTCTGGGTGGTTGATGCTGGTATTGAACTGGTAATGGTGGAGGAAGTTGAAGGCGTCAAGGATTCACTTGTTGTGGATTCAGCTGATGTCTGAATGGATGAAGTAAACATGGTTGTTGATGGTGAAGCACTTTGCAGGGTTGTATTTGAAGTTTCAATTGTCTGGGTGGTTGATGCTGGTATTGAACTGGTAGGTCTGGGAGATGTTGTAGGCGTCATGGATTCACTTGTTGTGGATTCAGCTGACGTCTGCATGGATGAAGTAAATGTGGTTGTTGATGGAGAAGCACTTTGCAGGGCTGATTTTGTAGTTTCAGTCGTCTGGGCAGTTGATGCTGGTATTGAACTCGTAATTGTGGAGGAAGTTGAAGGCGTCAAGGATTCACTTGTTGTGGATTCAGCTGACGTCTGCATCGATGAAGTAAAAATGGTTGTTGATGGTGAAGCACTTTGCAGGGTTGTTTTTGTAGTTTCAGTAGTCTGGGTTGTTGATACTGGTATTGAACTGGTAGCTGTGGAGGAAGTTGTAGGTGTCATGGATTCACTTGTTGTCGATTCAACTGACGTCTGCATGGGTGAAGTAAATGTGGTTGTTGATGGTGAAGCACTTTGCAGGGTTGTATTTGTAGTTTCAATTGTCTGGGTGGTTGATGCTGGTATTGAACTGGTAATGGTGGAGGAAGTTAAAGGCGTCATGGATTCACTTGTTGTGGATTCAGCTGACGTCTGCGTTGATGAGGTAAGTAAGGGGACGGACACCGGAGCACTTTGCAGGGTTGTTTTTGTAGTTTCAGTTGTCTGGGCAGTTGATGCTGGTATTGAACTGGTAGCTGTGGAGGAAGTTGAAGGCGTCATGGATTCACTTGTTGTGGATTCAGCTGACGTCTGCATGGATGAAGTAAACATGGTTGTTGATGGTGAAGCACTTTGCAGGGTTGTTTTTGTAGTTTCAGTAGTCTGGGTTGTTGATGCTGGTATTGAACTGGTAGCTGTGGAGGAAGTTATAGGTGTCATGGATTCACTTGTGGATTCAGCTGACGTCTGCATCGATGAAGTAAAAATGGTTGTTGATGGGGAAGCACTTTGCAGGGTTGTATTTGTAGTTTGAATAGTCTGGGTGGTTGATGCTGGTATTGAACTGGTAGCTGTGGAGGAAGTTGAAGGCGTCAAGGATTCACTTGTTGTGGATTCAGCTGACATCTGCGTTGATGAGGTAAGTATGGGGACGGACACCGGAGCACTTTGCAGGGTTGTTTTTGTAGTTTCAGTCGTCTGGGCAGTTGATGCTGGTATTGAACTGGTAGCTGTGGAGGAAGTTGTAGGTGTCATGGATTCACTTGTGGATTCAGCTGACGTCTGCATCGATGAAGTAAAAATGGTTGTTGATGGTGAAGCACTTTGCAGGGTTGTATTTGTAGTTTCAATTGTCTGGGTGGTTGATGCTGGTATTGAACTGGTAATGGTGGAGGAAGTTGAAGGCGTCAAGGATTCACTTGTTGTGGATTCAGCTGACGTCTGCATCGATGAAGTAAATGTGGTTGTTGATGGTGAAGCACTTTGCAGGGTTGTTTTTGTAGTTTCAGTAGTCTGGGTTGTTGATGCTGGTATTGAACTGGTAGCTGTGGAGGAAGTTGTAGGTGTCATGGATTCACTTGTGGATTCAGCGGACGTCTGCATGGATGATGTAAAAATGGTTGTTGATGTTGAAGCACTTTGCAGGGTGGTGTTTGTAGTTTCAATTGTCTGGGTGGTTGATGCTGGTATTGAACTGGTAATGGTGGAGGAAGTTGAAGGCGTCAAGGATTCACTTGTTGTGGATTCAGCTGATGTCTGAATGGATGAAGTAAACATGGGTGTTGATGGTGAAGCACTTTGCAGGGTTGTATTTGAAGTTTCAATTGTCTGGGTGGTTGATGCTGGTATTGAACTGGTAGGTCTGGGAGATGTTGTAGGCGTCATGGATTCACTTGTTGTGGATTCAGCTGACGTCTGCATGGATGAAGTAAATGTGGTTGTTGATGGAGAAGCACTTTGCAGGGCTGATTTTGTAGTTTCAGTCGTCTGGGCAGTTGATGCTGGTATTGAACTCGTAATTGTGGAGGAAGTTGAAGGCGTCAAGGATTCACTTGTTGTGGATTCAGCTGACGTCTGCATCGATGAAGTAAAAATGGTTGTTGATGGTGAAGCACTTTGCAGGGTTGTTTTTGTAGTTTCAGTAGTCTGGGTTGTTGATACTGGTATTGAACTGGTAGCTGTGGAGGAAGTTGTAGGTGTCATGGATTCACTTGTTGTCGATTCAACTGACGTCTGCATGGGTGAAGTAAATGTGGTTGTTGATGGTGAAGCACTTTGCAGGGTTGTATTTGTAGTTTCAATTGTCTGGGTGGTTGATGCTGGTATTGAACTGGTAATGGTGGAGGAAGTTGAAGGCGTCAAGGATTCACTTGTTGTGGATTCAGCTGACGTCTGCATGGATGAAGTAAATGTGGTTGTTGATGGTGAAGCACTTTGCAGGGTTGTATTTGTAGTTTCAATTGTCTGGGTGGTTGATGCTGGTATTGAACTGGTAATGGTGGAGGAAGTTAAAGACGTCATGGATTCACTTGTTGTGGATTCAGCTGACGTCTGCGTTGATGAGGTAAGTAAGGGGACGGACACCGGAGCACTTTGCAGGGTTGTTTTTGTAGTTTCAGTCGTCTGGGCAGTTGATGCTGGTATTGAACTGGTAGCTGTGGAGGAAGTTGTAGGTGTCATGGATTCACTTGTGGATTCAGCTGACGTCTGCATCGATGAAGTAAAAATGGTTGTTGATGGTGAAGCACTTTGCAGGGTTGTATTTGTAGTTTCAATTGTCTGGGTGGTTGATGCTGGTATTGAACTGGTAATGGTGGAGGAAGTTGAAGGCGTCAAGGATTCACTTGTTGTGGATTCAGCTGACGTCTGCATCGATGAAGTAAATGTGGTTGTTGATGGTGAAGCACTTTGCAGGGTTGTTTTTGTAGTTTCAGTAGTCTGGGTTGTTGATGCTGGTATTGAACTGGTAGCTGTGGAGGAAGTTGTAGGTGTCATGGATTCACTTGTGGATTCAGCGGACGTCTGCATGGATGATGTAAAAATGGTTGTTGATGTTGAAGCACTTTGCAGGGTGGTGTTTGTAGTTTCAATTGTCTGGGTGGTTGATGCTGGTATTGAACTGGTAATGGTGGAGGAAGTTGAAGGCGTCAAGGATTCACTTGTTGTGGATTCAGCTGATGTCTGAATGGATGAAGTAAACATGGGTGTTGATGGTGAAGCACTTTGCAGGGTTGTATTTGAAGTTTCAATTGTCTGGGTGGTTGATGCTGGTATTGAACTGGTAGGTCTGGGAGATGTTGTAGGCGTCATGGATTCACTTGTTGTGGATTCAGCTGACGTCTGCATGGATGAAGTAAATGTGGTTGTTGATGGAGAAGCACTTTGCAGGGCTGATTTTGTAGTTTCAGTCGTCTGGGCAGTTGATGCTGGTATTGAACTCGTAATTGTGGAGGAAGTTGAAGGCGTCAAGGATTCACTTGTTGTGGATTCAGCTGACGTCTGCATCGATGAAGTAAAAATGGTTGTTGATGGTGAAGCACTTTGCAGGGTTGTTTTTGTAGTTTCAGTAGTCTGGGTTGTTGATACTGGTATTGAACTGGTAGCTGTGGAGGAAGTTGTAGGTGTCATGGATTCACTTGTTGTCGATTCAACTGACGTCTGCATGGGTGAAGTAAATGTGGTTGTTGATGGTGAAGCACTTTGCAGGGTTGTATTTGTAGTTTCAATTGTCTGGGTGGTTGATGCTGGTATTGAACTGGTAATGGTGGAGGAAGTTGAAGGCGTCAAGGATTCACTTGTTGTGGATTCAGCTGACGTCTGCATGGATGAAGTAAATGTGGTTGTTGATGGTGAAGCACTTTGCAGGGTTGTATTTGTAGTTTCAATTGTCTGGGTGGTTGATGCTGGTATTGAACTGGTAATGGTGGAGGAAGTTAAAGACGTCATGGATTCACTTGTTGTGGATTCAGCTGACGTCTGCGTTGATGAGGTAAGTAAGGGGACGGACACCGGAGCACTTTGCAGGGTTGTTTTTGTAGTTTCAGTCGTCTGGGCAGTTGATGCTGGTATTGAACTGGTAGCTGTGGAGGAAGTTGAAGGCGTCATGGATTCACTTGTTGTGGATTCAGCTGACGTCTGCATGGATGAAGTAAACATGGTTGTTGATGGTGAAGCACTTTGCAGGGTTGTTTTTGTAGTTTCAGTAGTCTGGGTTGTTGATGCTGGTATTGAACTGGTAGCTGTGGAGGAAGTTATAGGTGTCATGGATTCACTTGTGGATTCAGCTGACGTCTGCATCGATGAAGTAAAAATGGTTGTTGATGGGGAAGCACTTTGCAGGGTTGTATTTGTAGTTTGAATAGTCTGGGTGGTTGATGCTGGTATTGAACTGGTAGCTGTGGAGGAAGTTGAAGGCGTCAAGGATTCACTTGTTGTGGATTCAGCTGACGTCTGCGTTGATGAGGTAAGTATGGGGACGGACACCGGAGCACTTTGCAGGGTTGTTTTTGTAGTTTCAGTCGTCTGGGCAGTTGATGCTGGTATTGAACTGGTAGCTGTGGAGGAAGTTGTAGGTGTCATGGATTCACTTGTTGTCGATTCAGCTGACGTCTGCATGGGTGAAGTAAATGTGGTTGTTGATGGTGAAGCACTTTGCAGGGTTGTTTTTGTAGTTTCAGTAGTCTGGGTTGTTGATGCTGGTATTGAACTGGTAGCTGTGGAGGAAGTTGTAGGTGTCATGGATTCACTTGTGGATTCAGCTGACGTCTGCATCGATGAAGTAAAAATGGTTGTTGATGATGAAGCACTTTGCAGGGTTGTATTTGTAGTTTCAATTGTCTGGGTGGTTGAAGCTGGTATTGAACTGGTAATGGTGGAGGAAGTTGAAGGCATCAAGGATTCACTTGTTGTGGATTCAGCTGACGTCTGAATGGATGAAGTAAAAATGGTTGTTGATGGTGAAGCACTTTGCAGAGTTGTATTTGTAGTTCCAGTAGTCTGGGCAGTTGATGCTGGTATTGAACTGGTAGCTGTGGAGGAAGTTGAAGGAGTCAAGGATTCACTTGTTGTGGATTCAGCTGACGTCTGCATGGATGAAGTAAATGGGGTTGTTGATGGTGAAGCACTTTGCAGGGTTGTTTTTGTAGTTTTAATTGTCTGGGTGGTAGATGCTGGTATTGAACTGGTAGGTTTGGGAGATCTTGTAGGCGTCATGGATTCACTTGTTGTGGATTCAGCTGACGTCTGCATGGATGAAGTAAAAATGGTTGTTGATGGTGAAGCACTTTGCAGGGTTGTTTTTGTAGTTTCAGTAGTCTGGGTTGTTGATGCTGGTATTGAACTGGTAGCTGTGGAGGAAGTTGTAGGTGTCATGGATTCACTTGTGGATTCAGCTGACGTCTGCATCGATGAAGTAAAAATGGTTGTTGATGGTGAAGCACTTTGCAGGGTTGTATTTGTAGTTTCAATTGTCTGGGTGGTTGATGCTGGTATTGAACTGGTAATGGTGGAGAAAGTTGAAGGCGTCAAGGATTCACTTGTTGTGGATTCAGCTGACGTCTGCATGGATGATGTAAAAATGGTTGTTGATGTTGAAGCACTTTGCAGGGTTGTTTTTGTACTTTCAGTCGTCTGGGTTGTTGATGCTGGTATTGAACTGGTAGCTGTGGAGGAAGTTGTAGGTGTCATGGATTCACTTGTTGTAGATTCAGCTGACGTCTGAATGGATGAAGTAAACATGGTTGTTGATGGTGAAGCACTTTGCAGGGTTGTATTTGTAGTTTCAGTAGTCTGGGTTGTTGATGCTGGTATTGAACTGGTAGCTGTGGAGGAAGTTGTAGGTGTCATGGATTCACTTGTGGATTCAGATGACGTCTGCATCGATGAAGTAAAAATGGTTGTTGATGGGGAAGCACTTTGCAGGGTTGTATTTGTAGTTTGAATAGTCTGGGTGGTTGATGCTGGTATTGAACTGGTAGCTGTGGAGGAAGTTGAAGGCGTCAAGGATTCACTTGTTGTGGATTCAGCTGACGTCTGCGTTGATGAGGTAAGTATGGGGACGGACACCGGAGCACTTTGCAGGGTTGTTTTTGTAGTTTCAGTCGTCTGGGCAGTTGATGCTGGTATTGAACTGGTAGCTGTGGAGGAAGTTGTAGGTGTCATGGATTCACTTGTTGTCGATTCAGCTGACGTCTGCATGGGTGAAGTAAATGTGGTTATTGATGGTGAAGCACTTTCCAGGGTTGTATTTGTAGTTTCAATTGTCTGGGTGGTTGATGCTGGTATTGAACTGGTAATGGTGGAGGAAGTTGAAGGCGTCAAGTATTCAATTGTTGTGGATTCAGCTGACGTCTGCATCGATGAAGTAAATGTGGTTGTTGATGGTGAAGCACTTTGCAGGGTTGTTTTTGTAGTTTCAGTAGTCTGGGTTGTTGATGCTGGTATTGAACTGGTAACTGTGGAGGAAGTTGTAGGTGTCATGGATTCACTTGTGGATTCAGCTGACGTCTGCATCGATGAAGTAAAAATGGTTGTTGATGGGGAAGCACTTTGCAGGGTTGTATTTGTAGTTTCAGTCATCTGGGCAGTTGATGCTGGTATTGAACTGGTAGCTGTGGAGGCAGTTGTAGGTGTCATGGATTCACTTGTTGTAGATTCAGCTGACGTCTGCATGGATGATGTAAAAATGGTTGTTGATGGTGAAGCACTTTGCAGGGTTGTTTTTGTAGTTTCAGTAGTCTGGGTTGGTGATGCTGGTATTGAACTGGTAGGTCTGGGAGATGTTGTAGGCGTCATGGATTCACTTGTTGTGGATTCAGCTGACGTCTGCATGGATGAAGTAAAAATGGTTGTTGATGGTGAAGCACTTTGCAGGGTTGTTTTTGTAGTTTCAGTTGTCTGGGTGGTTGATGCTGGTATTGAACTGGTAGGTCTGGTAGATGTTGTGGACGTCATGGATTCACTTGTGGATTCAGCTGACGTCTGCATGGATGAAGTAAATATGGTTGTTGATGGTGAAGCACTTTGCAGGGTTGTATTTGTAGTTTCAATTGTCTGGGTTGTTGATGCTGGTATTGAACTGGTAATGGTGGAGGAAGTTGAAGGCGTCAAGGATTCACTTGTTGTGGATTCAGCTGATGTCTGAATGGATGACGTAAACATGGTTGTTGATGGTGAAGCACTTTGCAGGGTTGTATTTGAAGTTTCAATTGTCTGGGTGGTTGATGCTGGTATTGAACTGGTAGGTCTGGGAGATGTTGTAGGCGTCATGGATTCACTTGTTGTGGATTCAGCTGACGTCTGCATCGATGAAGTAAAAATGGTTGTTGATGGTGAAGCACTTTGCAGGGTTGTATTTGTAGTTTCAATTGTCTGGGTGGTTGATGCTGGTATTGAACTGGTAATGGTGGAGAAAGTTGAAGGCGTCAAGGATTCACTTGTTGTGGATTCAGCTGACGTCTGCATGGATGATGTAAAAATGGTTGTTGATGTTGAAGCACTTTGCAGGGTTGTTTTTGTACTTTCAGTCGTCTGGGTTGTTGATGCTGGTATTGAACTGGTAGCTGTGGAGGAAGTTGAAGGCGTCAAGGATTCACTTGTTGTGGATTCAGCTGGCGTCTGAATGGATGAAGTAAAAATGGTTGTTGATGGTGAAGTGCTTTGCAGGGTTGTTTTTGTAGTTTCAGTAGTCTGGGTTGTTGATGCTGGTATTGAACTGGTAGCTGTGGAGGAAGTTGTAGGTGTCATGGATTCACTTGTTGTAGATTCAGCTGACGTCTGAATGGATGAAGTAAACATGGTTGTTGATGGTGAAGCACTTTGCAGGGTTGTATTTGTAGTTTCAGTAGTCTGGGTTGTTGATGCTGGTATTGAACTGGTAGCTGTGGAGGAAGTTGTAGGTGTCATGGATTCACTTGTGGATTCAGATGACGTCTGCATCGATGAAGTAAAAATGGTTGTTGATGGGGAAGCACTTTGCAGGGTTGTATTTGTAGTTTGAATAGTCTGGGTGGTTGATGCTGGTATTGAACTGGTAGCTGTGGAGGAAGTTGAAGGCGTCAAGGATTCACTTGTTGTGGATTCAGCTGACGTCTGCGTTGATGAGGTAAGTATGGGGACGGACACCGGAGCACTTTGCAGGGTTGTTTTTGTAGTTTCAGTCGTCTGGGCAGTTGATGCTGGTATTGAACTGGTAGCTGTGGAGGAAGTTGTAGGTGTCATGGATTCACTTGTTGTCGATTCAGCTGACGTCTGCATGGGTGAAGTAAATGTTGTTGTTGATGGTGAAGCACTTTGCAGGGTTGTATTTGTAGTTTCAATTGTCTGGGTGGTTGATGCTGGTATTGAACTGGTAGCTGTGGGGGAAGTTGTAGGTGTCATGGATTCACTTGTTGTCGATTCAGCTGACGTCTGCATGGGTGAAGTAAATGTTGTTGTTGATGGTGAAGCACTTTGCAGGGTTGTTTTTGTAGTTTCAGTAGTCTGGGTTGTTGATGCTGGTATTGAACTGGTAGCTGTGGGGGAAGTTGTAGGTGTCATGGATTCACTTGTGGATTCAGCTGACGTCTGCATCGATGAAGTAAAAATGGTTGTTGATGGTGAAGCACTTTGCAGGGTTGTTTTTGTAGTTTCAATTGTCTGGGTGGTTGAAGCTGGTATTGAACTGGTAATGGTGGAGGAAGTTGAAGGCGTCAAGGATTCACTTGTTGTGGATTCAGCTGACGTCTGAATGGATGATGTAAAAATGGTTGTTGATGGTGAAGCACTTTGCAGGGTTGTTTTTGTAGTTTCAGTAGTCTGGGTTGTTGATACTGGTAATGAACTGGTAGCTGTGGAGGAAGTTGTAGGTGTCATGGATTCACTTGTTGTCGATTCAGCTGATGTCTGCATGGGTGAAGTAAATGTGGTTGTTGATGGTGAAGCACTTTGCAGGGTTGTATTTGTAGTTTCAATTGTCTGGGTGGTTGATGCTGGTATTGAACTGGTAATGGTGGAGGAAGTTGAAGGCGTCAAGGATTCACTTGTTGTGGATTCAGCTGATGTCTGCATGGATGAAGTAAATGTGGTTGTTGATGGTGAAGCACTTTGCAGGGTTGTTTTTGTAGTTTCAGTAGTCTGAGTTGTTGATGCTGGTATTGAACTGGTAGGTCTGGGAGATGTTGTGGACGTCATGGATTCACTTGTGGATTCAGCTGACGTCTGCATGGATGAAGTAAATATGGTTGTTGATGGTGAAGCACTTTGCAGGGTTGTGTTTTTAGTTTCAGTAGTCTTGGCAGTTGATGCTGGTATTGAACTGGTAGCTTTGGAGGAAGTTGTAGGTGTCATGGATTCACTTGTTGTGGATTCAGCTGACGTCTGCATGGATAAAGTAAATGTGGTTGTTGATGGTGAAGCACTTTGCAGGGTTGTATTTGTAGTTTCAATTGTATGGGTGGTTGATGGTGGTAATGAACTGGTAATTGTGGAGGAAGTTGAAGGCGTCATGGATTCACTTGTTGTGGATTCAGCTGACGTCTGCATGGATAAAGTAAATGTGGTTGTTGATGGTGAAGCACTTTGCAGGGTTGTATTTGTAGTTTCAATTGTATGGGTGGTTGATGCTGGTATTGAACTGGTAATGGTGGATGAAGTTGAAGGCATCAAGGATTCACTTGTTGTGGATTCAGCTGACGTCTGCATCGATGAAGTAAATATGGTTGTTGATGGTGAAGCACTTTGCAGGGTTGTATTTGTAGTTTCAATTGTCTGGGTTGTTGATGCTGGTATTGAACTGGTAATGGTGGAGGAAGTTGAAGGCGTCAAGGATTCACTTGTTGTGGATTCAGCTGATGTCTGAATGGATGAAGTAAACATGGTTGTTGATGGTGAAGCACTTTGCAGGGTTGTATTTGAAGTTTCAATTGTCTGGGTGGTTGATGCTGGTATTGAACTGGTAGGTCTGGGAGATGTTGTAGGCGTCATGGATTCACTTGTTGTGGATTCAGCTGACGTCTGCATGGATGAAGTAAATGTGGTTGTTGATGGAGAAGCACTTTGCAGGGCTGATTTTGTAGTTTCAGTCGTCTGGGCAGTTGATGCTGGTATTGAACTGGTAATTGTGGAGGAAGTTGAAGGCGTCAAGGATTCACTTGTTGTGGATTCAGCTGACGTCTGAATGGATGAAGTAAATGTGGTTGTTGATGGTGAAGCACTTTGCAGGGTTGTTTTTGTAGTTTCAGTAGTCTGGGTTGTTGATGCTGGTATTGAACTGGTAGCTGTGGAGGAAGTTGTAGGTGTCATGGATTCACTTGTTGTAGATTCAGCTGACGTCTGAATGGATGAAGTAAACATGGTTGTTGATGGTGAAGCACTTTGCAGGGTTGTATTTGTAGTTTCAATTGTCTGGGTTGTTGATGCTGGTATTGAACTGGTAGCTGTGGAGGAAGTTGTAGGTGTCATGGATTCACTTGTGGATTCAGCTGACGTCTGCATCGATGAAGTAAAAATGGTTGTTGATGGGGAAGCACTTTGCAGGGTTGTTTTTGTAGTTTTAATTGTCTGGGTGGTTGATGCTGGTATTGAACTGGTAATGGTGGAGGAAGTTGAAGGCGTCAAGGATTCACTTGTTGTGGATTCAGCTGACAACTGCGTTGATGAGGTAAGTATGGGGACGGACACCGGAGCACTTTGCAGGGTTGTTTTTGTAGTTTCAGTCGTCTGGGCAGTTGATGCTGGTATTGAACTGGTAGCTGTGGAGGAAGTTGTAGGTGTCATGGATTCACTTGTTGTGGATTTAGCTGACGTCTGCATGGATGAAGTAAATGGGGTTGTTGATGGTGAAGCACTTTGCAGGGTTGTTTTTGTAGTTTCAGTAGTCTGGGTTGTTGATGCTGGTATTGAACTGGTAGCTGTGGAGGAAGTTGTAGGTGTCATGGATTCACTTGTTGTAGATTCAGCTGACGTCTGAATGGATGAAGTAAACATGGTTGTTGATGGGGAAGCACTTTGCAGAGTTGTATTTGTAGTTCCAGTAGTCTGGGTGGTTGATGCTGGTATTGAACTGGTAACTGTGGAGGAAGTTGTAGGTGTCATGGATTCACTTGTGGATTCAGCTGACGTCTGCATCGATGAAGTAAAAATGGTTGTTGATGGGGAAGCACTTTGCAGGGTTGTATTTGTAGTTTCAGTCGTCTGGGCAGTTGATGCTGGTATTGAACTGGTAGCTGTGGAGGAAGTTGTAGGTGTCATGGATTCACTTGTTGTCGATTCAGCTGACGTCTGCTTGGGTGAAGTAAATGTGGTTGTTGATGGTGAAGCACTTTGCAGGGTTGTATTTGTAGTTTCAATTGTCTGGGTGGTTGATGCTGGTATTGAACTGGTAATGGTGGAGGAAGTTGAAGGCTTCAAGGATTCACTTGTTGTGGATTCAGCTGACGTCTGCATCGATGAAGTAAATGTGGTTGTTGATGTTGAAGCACTTTGCAGGGTGGTGTTTGTAGTTTCAATTGTCTGGGTGGTTGATGCTGGTATTGAACTGGTAATTGTGGAGGAAGTTGAAGGCGTCATGGATTCACTTGTTTTGGATTCAGCTGACGTCTGAATGGATGAAGTAAACATGGTTGTTGATGGTGAAGTGCTTTGCAGGGTTGTATTTGAAGTTTCAATTGTCTGGGTGGTAGATGCTGGTATTGAACTGGTAGCTGTGGAGGAAGTTGAAGGCGTCAAGGATTCACTTGTTGTGGATTCAGCTGACGTCTGCATCGATGAAGTAAATGTGGTTGTTGATGGTGAAGCACTTTGCAGGGTTGTATTTGTAGTTTCAATTGTCTGGGTGGTTGATGCTGGTATTGAACTGGTAATGGTGGAGGAAGTTGAAGGCTTCAAGGATTCACTTGTTGTGTATTCAGCTGACGTCTGCATCGATGAAGTAAATGTGGTTGTTGATGTTGAAGCACTTTGCAGGGTGGTGTTTGTAGTTTCAATTGTCTGGGTGGTTGATGCTGGTATTGAACTGGTAATTGTGGAGGAAGTTGAAGGCGTCATGGATTCACTTGTTTTGGATTCAGCTGACGTCTGAATGGATGAAGTAAACATGGTTGTTGATGGTGAAGTGCTTTGCAGGGTTGTATTTGAAGTTTCAATTGTCTGGGTGGTAGATGCTGGTATTGAACTGGTAGCTGTGGAGGAAGTTGAAGGCGTCAAGGATTCACTTGTTGTGGATTCAGCTGACGTCTGCATGGATGAAGTAAATGTGGTTGTTGATGGAGAAGCACTTTGCAGGGCTGATTTTGTAGTTTCAGTAGTCTGGGTGGTTGAAGCTGGTATTGAACTGGTAGCTGTGGAGGAAGTTGAAGGCGTCAAGGATTCACTTGTTGTGGATTCAGCTGACGTCTGCATCGATGAAGTAAATGTGGTTGTTGATGGTGAAGCACTTTGCAGGGTTGTTTTTGTAGTTTCAGTTGTCTGGGTGGTTGATGCTGGTATTGAACTGGTAGGTCTGGTAGATGTTGTGGACGTCATGGATTCACTTGTGGATTCAGCTGACGTCTGCATGGATGAAGTAAATATGGTTGTTGATGGTGAAGCACTTTGCAGGGTTGTATTTGTAGTTTCAATTGTCTGGGTTGTTGATGCTGGTATTGAACTGGTAATGGTGGAGGAAGTTGAAGGCGTCATGGATTCACTTGTTGTGGATTCAGCTGACGTCTGCATCGATGAAGTAAATGATGTTGTTGATGGTGAAGCACTTTGCAGGGTTGTTTTTGTAGTTTCAGTAGTCTGGGTTGTTGATGCTGGTATTGAACTGGTAGCTGTGGAGGAAGTTGTAGGTGTCATGGATTCACTTGTTGTAGATTCAGCTGACGTCTGAATGGATGAAGTAAACATGGTTGTTGATGGGGAAGCACTTTGCAGAGTTGTATTTGTAGTTCCAGTAGTCTGGGTGGTTGATGCTGGTATTGAACTGGTAACTGTGGAGGAAGTTGTAGGTGTCATTGGATTCACTTGTTGTCGATTCAGCTGACGTCTGCATGGGTGAAGTAAATGTGGTTGTTGATGGTGAAGCACTTTGCAGGGTTGTATTTGTAGTTTCAATTGTCTGGGTGGTTGATGCTGGTATTGAACTGGTAATGGTGGAGGAAGTTGAAGGCTTCAAGGATTCACTTGTTGTGGATTCAGCTGACGTCTGCATCGATGAAGTAAATGTGGTTGTTGATGTTGAAGCACTTTGCAGGGTGGTGTTTGTAGTTTCAATTGTCTGGGTGGTTGATGCTGGTATTGAACTGGTAATTGTGGAGGAAGTTGAAGGCGTCATGGATTCACTTGTTTTGGATTCAGCTGACGTCTGAATGGATGAAGTAAACATGGTTGTTGATGGTGAAGTGCTTTGCAGGGTTGTTTTTGTAGTTTCAGTAGTCTGGGTGGTTGAAGCTGGTATTGAACTGGTAGCTGTGGGGGAAGTTGAAGGCGTCAAGGATTCACTTGTTGTGGATTCAGCTGACGTCTGCATCGATGAAGTAAATGTGGTTGTTGATGGTGAAGCACTTTGCAGGGTTGTATTTGTAGTTTCAGTCATCTGGGCAGTTGATGCTGGTATTGAACTGGTAACTGTGGAGGAAGTTGTAGGTGTCATGGATTCACTTGTTGTCGATTCAGCTGACGTCTGCATGGGTGAAGTAAATGTGGTTGTTGATGGTGAAGCACTTTGCAGGGTTGTATTTGTAGTTTCAGTAGTCTGGGCAGTTGATGCTGGTATTGAACTGGTAACTGTGGAGGAAGTTGTAGGTGTCATGGATTCACTTGTTGTCGATTCAGCTGATGTCTGAATGGATGAAGTAAACATGGTTGTTGATGGTGAAGCACTTTGCAGGGTTGTATTTGTAGTTTCAATTGTCTGGGTGGTTGATACTGGTATTGAACTGGTAATGGTGGAGAAAGTTGAAGGCGTCAAGGATTCACTTGTTGTGGATTCAGCTGACGTCTGCATGGGTGAAGTAAATGTGGTGGTTGATGGTGAAGCACTTTGCAGGGTTGTATTTGTAGTTTCAGTAGTCTGGGTTGTTGATGCTGGTATTGAACTGGTAGCTGTGGAGGAAGTTGTAGGTGTCATGGATTCACTTGTTGTGGATTCAGCTGATGTCTGAATGGATGAAGTAAACATGGTTGTTGATGGTGAAGCACTTTGCAGGGTTGTATTTGTAGTTTCAATTGTCTGGGTGGTTGATGCTGGTATTGAACTGGTAATGGTGGAGAAAGTTGAAGGCGTCAAGGATTCACTTGTTGTGGATTCAGCTGACGTCTGCATGGATGATGTAAAAATGGTTGTTGATGGTGAAGCACTTTGCAGGGTTGTTTTTGTAGTTTCAGTAGTCTGGGTTGTTGATCCTGGTATTGAACTGGTAGCTGTGGAGGAAGTTGTAGGTGTCATGGATTCACTTGTTGTCGATTCAGCTGACGTCTGCATGGGTGAAGTAAATGTGGTTGTTGATGGTGAAGCACTTTGCAGGGTTGTATTTGTAGTTTCAATTGTCTGGGTGGTTGATGCTGGTATTGAACTGGTAATGGTGGAGGAAGTTGAAGGCGTCAAGGATTCACTTGTTGTGGATTCAGCTGACGTCTGCATCGATGAAGTAAATGTGGTTGTTGATGTTGAAGCACTTTGCAGGGTTGTGTTTGTAGTTTCAATTGTCTGGGTGGTTGATGCTGGTATTGAACTGGTAATTGTGGAGGAAGTTGAAGGCGTCAAGGATTCACTTGTTGTGGATTCAGCTGGCGTCTGAATGGATGAAGTAAACATGGTTGTTGATGGTGAAGTGCTTTGCAGGGTTGTTTTTGTAGTTTCAATAGTCTGGGTCGTTGATGCTGGTATTGAACTGGTAGCTGTGGAGGAAGTTGAAGGCGTCAAGGATTCACTTGTTGTGGATTCAGCTGACGTCTGCATGGATGAAGTAAATGGGGTTGTTGATGGTGAAGCACTTTGCAGGGTTGTTTTTGTAGTTTCAGTAGTCTGGGTTGTTGATGCTGGTATTGAACTGGTAGCTGTGGAGGAAGTTGTAGGTGTCATGGATTCACTTGTTGTAGATTCAGCTGACGTCTGAATGGATGAAGTAAACATGGTTGTTGATGGTGAAGCACTTTGCAGGGTTGTATTTGGAGTTTCAGTAGTCTGGGTTGTTGATGCTGGTATTGAACTGGTAGCTGTGGAGGAAGTTGTAGGTGTCATGGATTCACTTGTGGATTCAGCTGACGTCTGCATCGATGAAGTAAAAATGGTTGTTGATGGGGAAGCACTTTGCAGGGTTGTTTTTGTAGTTTCAGTAGTCTGGGTTGTTGATGCTGGTATTGAACTGGTAGCTGTGGAGGAAGTTGTAGGTGTCATGGATTCACTTGTTGTCGATTCAGCTGACGTCTGCATGGGTGAAGTAAATGTGGTTGTTGATGGTGAAGCACTTTGCAGGGTTGTATTTGTAGTTTGAATAGTCTGGGTGGTTGATGCTGGTATTGAACTGGTAGCTGTGGAGGAAGTTGAAGGTGTCAAGGATTCACTTGTTGTGGATTCAGCTGACGTCTGCGTTGATGAGGTAAGTATGGGGACGGACACCGGAGCACTTTGCAGGGTTGTTTTTGTAGTTTCAGTCGTCTGGGCAGTTGATGCTGGTATTGAACTGGTAGCTGTGGAGGAAGTTGTAGGTGTCATGGATTCACTTGTTGTCGATTCAGCTGACGTCTGCATGGGTGAAGTAAATGTGGTTATTGATGGTGAAGCACTTTGCAGGGTTGTATTTGTAGTTTCAATTGTCTGGGTGGTTGATGCTGGTATTGAACTGGTAATGGTGGAGGAAGTTGAAGGCGTCAAGTATTCAATTGTTGTGGATTCAGCTGACGTCTGCATCGATGAAGTAAATGTGGTTGTTGATGGTGAAGCACTTTGCAGGGTTGTTTTTGTAGTTTCAGTAGTCTGGGTTGTTGATGCTGGTATTGAACTGGTAACTGTGGAGGAAGTTGTAGGTGTCATGGATTCACTTGTGGATTCAGCTGACGTCTGCATCGATGAAGTAAAAATGGTTGTTGATGGGGAAGCACTTTGCAGGGTTGTATTTGTAGTTTCAGTCGTCTGGGCAGTTGATGCTGGTATTGAACTGGTAGCTGTGGAGGCAGTTGTAGGTGTCATGGATTCACTTGTTGTAGATTCAGCTGACGTCTGCATGGATGATGTAAAAATGGTTGTTGATGGTGAAGCACTTTGCAGGGTTGTTTTTGTAGTTTCAGTAGTCTGGGTTGGTGATGCTGGTATTGAACTGGTAGGTCTGGGAGATGTTGTAGGCGTCATGGATTCACTTGTTGTGGATTCAGCTGACGTCTGCATCGATGAAGTAAAAATGGTTGTTGATGGGGAAGCACTTTGCAGGGTTGTATTTGTAGTTTGAATAGTCTGGGTGGTTGATGCTGGTATTGAACTGGTAGCTGTGGAGGAAGTTGAAGGCGTCAAGGATTCACTTGTTGTGGATTCAGCTGACGTCTGCGTTGATGAGGTAAGTATGGGGACGGACACCGGAGCACTTTGCAGGGTTGTTTTTGTAGTTTCAGTCGTCTGGGCAGTTGATGCTGGTATTGAACTGGTAGCTGTGGAGGAAGTTGAAGGCGTCATGGATTCACTTGTTGTGGATTCAGCTGACGTCTGCATGGATGAAGTAAATGTGGTTGTTGATGGTGAAGCACTTTGCAGGGTTGTTTTTGTACTTTCAGTAGTCTGGGTTGTTGATGCTGGTATTGAACTGGTAGCTGTGGAGGAAGTTGAAGGCGTCAAGGATTCACTTGTTGTGGATTCAGCTGGCGTCTGAATGGATGAAGTAAACATGGTTGTTGATGGTGAAGTGCTTTGCAGGGTTGTTTTTGTAGTTTCAATAGTCTGGGTCGTTGATGCTGGTATTGAACTGGTAGCTGTGGAGGAAGTTGAAGGCGTCAAGGATTCACTTGTTGTGGATTCAGCTGACGTCTGCATGGATGAAGTAAATGGGGTTGTTGATGGTGAAGCACTTTGCAGGGTTGTTTTTGTAGTTTCAGTAGTCTGGGTTGTTGATGCTGGTATTGAACTGGTAGGTATGGGAGATGTTGTGGACGTCATGGATTCACTTGTGGATTCAGCTGACGTCTGCATGGATGAAGTAAATATGGTTGTTGATGGTGAAGCACTTTGCAGGGTTGTTTTTTTAGTTTCAGTCGTCTTGGCAATTGATGCTGGTATTGAACTGGTAGCTGTGGAGGAAGTTGTAGGTGTCATGGATTCACTTGTTGTAGATTCAGCTGACGTCTGAATGGATGAAGTAAATGTGGTTGTTGATGGTGAAGCACTTTGCAGAGTTGTATTTGTAGTTCCAGTAGTCTGGGTGGTTGATGCTGGTATTGAACTGGTAACTGTGGAGGAAGTTGTAGGTGTCATGGATTCACTTGTGGATTCAGCTGACGTCTGCATCGATGAAGTAAAAATGGTTGTTGATGGGGAAGCACTTTGCAGGGTTGTATTTGTAGTTTGAATAGTGTGGGTGGTTGATGCTGGTATTGAACTGGTAGCTGTGGAGGAAGTTGAAGGCGTCAAGGATTCACTTGTTGTGGATTCAGCTGACGTCTGCGTTGATGAGGTAAGTATGGGGACGGACACCGGAGCACTTTGCAGGGTTGTTTTTGTAGTTTCAGTCGTCTGGACAGTTGATGCTGGTATTGAACTGGTAGCTGTGGAGGAAGTTGTAGGTGTCATGGATTCACTTGTGGATTCAGCTGACGTCTGCATCGATGAAGTAAAAATGGTTGTTGATGGGGAAGCACTTTGCAGGGTTGTATTTGTAGTTTCAGTAGTCTGGGTTGTTGATGCTGGTATTGAACTGGTAATGGTGGAGGAAGTTGAAGGCGTCAAGGATTCACTTGTTGTGGATTCAGCTGACGTCTGCATGGATGAAGTAAATGGGGTTGTTGATGGTGAAGCACTTTGCAGGGTTGTTTTTGTAGTTTCATTAGTCTGGGTTGTTGATGCTGGTATTGAACTGGTAGCTGTGGAGGAAGTTGTAGGTGTCATGGATTCACTTGTTGTAGATTCAGCTGACGTCTGAATGGATGAAGTAAACATGGTTGTTGATGGGGAAGCACTTTGCAGAGTTGTATTTGTAGTTCCAGTAGTCTGGGTGGTTGATGCTGGTATTGAACTGGTAACTGTGGAGGAAGTTGTAGGTGTCATGGATTCACTTGTGGATTCAGCTGACGTCTGCATCAATGAAGTAAAAATGGTTGTTGATGGGGAAGCACTTTGCAGGGTTGTATTTGTCGTTTCAGTCGTCTGGGCAGTTGATGCTGGTATTGAACTGGTAGCTGTGGAGGAAGTTGTAGGTGTCATGGATTCACTTGTTGTCGATTCAGCTGACGTCTGCATGGGTGAAGTAAATGTGGTTGTTGATGGGGAAGCACTTTGCAGGGTTGTATTTGTAGTTTCAATTGTCTGGGTGGTTGATGCTGGTATTGAACTGGTAGGTCTGGCAGATGTTGTGGATGTCATGGATTCACTTGTGGATTCAGCTGACGTCTGAATGGATGAAGTAAAAATGGTTGTTGATGGGGAAGCACTTTGCAGGGTTGTTTTTGTAGTTTTAATTGTCTGGGTGGTTGATTCTGGTATTGAACTGGTAATGGTGGAGGAAGTTGAAGGCGTCAAGGATTCACTTGTTGTGGATTCAGCTGACGTCTGCATCGATGAAGTAAAAATGGTTGTTGATGGGGAAGCACTTTGCAGGGTTGTTTTTGTAGTTTTAATTGTCTGGGTGGTTGATGCTGTTATTGAACTGGTAGCTGTGGAGGAAGTTGAAGGCGTCAAGGATTCACTTGTTGTGGATTCAGCTGACGTCTGCGTTGATGAGGTAAGTATGGGGACGGACACCGGAGCACTTTGCAGGGTTGTTTTTGTAGTTTCAGTCGTCTGGGCAGTTGATGCTGGTATTGAACTGGTAGCTGTGGAGGAAGTTGAAGGCGTCATGGATTCACTTGTTGTGGATTCAGCTGGCGTCTGAATGGATGAAGTAAACATGGTTGTTGATGGTGAAGTGCTTTGCAGGGTTGTTTTTGTAGTTTCAATAGTCTGGGTCGTTGATGCTGGTATTGAACTGGTAGCTGTGGAGGAAGTTGAAGGCGTCAAGGATTCACTTGTTGTGGATTCAGCTGACGTCTGCATGGATGAAGTAAATGGGGTTGTTGATGGTGAAGCACTTTGCAGGGTTGTTTTTGTAGTTTCAATAGTCTGGGTCGTTGATGCTGGTATTGAACTGGTAGCTGTGGAGGAAGTTGAAGGCGTCAAGGATTCACTTGTTGTGGATTCAGCTGATGTCTGCATGGATGAAGTAAATGGGGTTGTTGATGGTGAAGCACTTTGCAGGGTTGTTTTTGTAGTTTCAGTAGTCTGGGTTGTTGATGCTGGTATTGAACTGGTAGGTCTGGGAGATGTTGTGGACGTCATGGATTCACTTGTGGATTCAGCTGACGTCTGCATGGATGAAGTAAATGTTGTTGTTGATGGTGAAGCACTTTGCAGGGTTGTATTTGTAGTTTCAATTGTCTGGGTTGTTGATGCTGGTATTGAACTGGTAATGGTGGAGGAAGTTGAAGGCGTCAAGGATTCACTTGTTGTGGATTCAGCTGACGTCTGCATCGATGAAGTAAATGATGTTGTTGATGGTGAAGCACTTTGCAGGGTTGTATTTGTAGTTTCAATTGTCTGGGTGGTTGATGCTGGTATTGAACTGGTAGCTGTGGAGGAAGTTGTAGGTGTCATGGATTCACTTGTTGTGGATTCAGCTGACGTCTGCATGGATGAAGTAAATGTTGTTGTTGATGGGGAAGCACTTTGCAGGGTTGTATTTGTAGTTTCAATTGTCTGGGTGGTTGATGCTGGTATTGAACTGGTAGGTCTGGTAGATGTTGTGGATGTCATGGATTCACTTGTGGATTCAGCTGACGTCTGCATGGATGAAGTAAAAATGTTTGTTGATGGTGAAGCACTTTGCAGGGTTGTTTTTGTAGTTTCAGTAGTCTGGGTTGTTGATGCTGGTATTGAACTGGTAGCTGTGGAGGAAGTTGAAGGCGTCAAGGATTCACTTGTTGTAGATTCAGCTGTCGTCTGAATGGATGAAGTAAACATGGTTGTTGATGGGGAAGCACTTTGCAGAGTTGTATTTGTAGTTCCAGTAGTCTGGGTGGTTGATGCTGGTATTGAACTGGTAACTGTGGAGGAAGTTGTAGGTGTCATGGATTCACTTGTTGTCGATTCAGCTGACGTCTGCATGGGTGAAGTAAATGTGGTTGTTGATGGTGAAGCACTTTGCAGGGTTGTATTTGTAGTTTGAATAGTCTGGGTGGTTGATGCTGGTATTGAACTGGTAGCTGTGGAGGAAGTTGAAGGCGTCAAGGATTCACTTGTTGTAGATTCAGCTGTCGTCTGAATGGATGAAGTAAACATGGTTGTTGATGGGGAAGCACTTTGCAGAGTTGTATTTGTAGTTCCAGTAGTCTGGGTGGTTGATGCTGGTATTGAACTGGTAACTGTGGAGGAAGTTGTAGGTGTCATGGATTCACTTGTGGATTTAGCTGACGTCTGCATCGATGAAGTAAAAATGGTTGTTGATGGGGAAGCACTTTGCAGGGTTGTATTTGTAGTTTCAATTGTCTGGGTGGTTGATGCTGGTATTGAACTGGTAATGGTGGAGGAAGTTGAAGGCGTCAAGGATTCACTTGTTGTGGATTCAGCTGACGTCTGCATCGATGAAGTAAATGTGGTTGTTGATGTTGAAGCACTTTGCAGGGTGGTGTTTGTAGTTTCAATTGTCTGGGTGGTTGATGCTGGTATTGAAATGGTAATTGTGGAGGAAGTTGAAGGCGTCATGGATTCACTTGTTTTGGATTCAGCTGACGTCTGAATGGATGAAGTAAACATGGTTGTTGATGGTGAAGTGCTTTGCAGGGTTGTTTTTGTAGTTTCAGTAGTCTGGGTTGTTGTTGCTGGTATTGAACTGGTAATGGTGGAGGAAGTTGTAGGCGTCAAGGATTCACTTGTTGTGGATTCAGCTGATGTCTGAATGGATGAAGTAAACATGGTTGTTGATGGTGAAGCACTTTGCAGGGTTGTATTTGAAGTTTCAATTGTCTGGGTGGTTGATGCTGGTATTGAACTGCTAGGTCTGGGAGATGTTGTAGGCGTCATGGATTCACTTGTTGTGGATTCAGCTGACGTCTGAATGGATGAAGTAAATGTGGTTGTTGATGGTGAAGCACTTTGCAGGGTTGTTTTTGTAGTTTCAGTAGTCTGGGTTGTTGATGCTGGTATTGAACTGGTAGCTGTGGAGGAAGTTGTAGGTGTCATGGATTCACTTGTGGATTCAGCTGACGTCTGCATCGATGAAGTAAAAATGGTTGTTGATGGGGAAGCACTTTGCAGGGTTGTATTTGTAGTTTCAGTAGTCTGGGTTGTTGATGCTGGTATTGAACTGGTAGCTGTGGAGGAAGTTGTAGGTGTCATGGATTCACTTGTTGTAGATTCAGCTGACGTCTGAATGGATGAAGTAAACATGGTTGTTGATGGTGAAGCACTTTGCAGGGTTGTATTTGTAGTTTCAGTCGTCTGGGCAGTTGATGCTGGTATTGAACTGGTAGCTGTGGAGGAAGTTGTAGGTGTCATGGATTCACTTGTGGATTCAGCTGACGTCTGCATCGATGAAGTAAAAATGGTTGTTGATGGTGAAGCACTTTGCAGGGTTGTATTTGTAGTTTCAATTGTCTGGGTGGTTGAAGCTGGTATTGAACTGGTAATGGTGGAGGAAGTTGAAGGCGTCAAGGATTCACTTGTTGTGGATTCAGCTGACGTCTGCATGGATGAAGTAAATGGGGTTGTTGATGGTGAAGCACTTTGCAGGGTTGTTTTTGTAGTTTCAGTAGTCTGGGTTGTTGATGCTGGTATTGAACTGGTAGCTGTGGAGGAAGTTGTAGGTGTCATGGATTCACTTGTTGTAGATTCAGCTGACGTCTGAATGGATGAAGTAAACATGGTTGTTGATGGGGAAGCACTTTGCAGAGTTGTATTTGTAGTTCCAGTAGTCTGGGTGGTTGATGCTGGTATTGAACTGGTAACTGTGGAGGAAGTTGTAGGTGTCATGGATTCACTTGTGGATTCAGCTGACGTCTGCATCGATGAAGTAAAAATGGTTGTTGATGGGGAAGCACTTTGCAGGGTTGTATTTGTAGTTTCAGTCGTCTGGGCAGTTGATGCTGGTATTGAACTGGTAGCTGTGGAGGAAGTTGTAGGTGTCATGGATTCACTTGTTGTCGATTCAGCTGACGTCTGCATGGGTGAAGTAAATGTGGTTGTTGATGGGGAAGCACTTTGCAGGGTTGTATTTGTAGTTTCAATTGTCTGGGTGGTTGATGCTGGTGTTGAACTGGTAGGTCTGGTAGATGTTGTGGATGTCATGGATTCACTTGTGGATTCAGCTGACGTCTGCATGGATGAAGTAAAAATGTTTGTTGATGGTGAAGCACTTTGCAGGGTTGTTTTTGTAGTTTCAGTAGTCTGGGTTGTTGATGCTGGTATTGAACTGGTAGCTGTGGAGGAAGTTGTAGGTGTCATGGATTCACTTGTTGTCGATTCAGCTGACGTCTGCATGGGTGAAGTAAATGTGGTTGTTGATGGTGAAGCACTTTGCAGGGTTGTATTTGTAGTTTGAATAGTCTGGGTGGTTGATGCTGGTATTGAACTGGTAGCTGTGGAGGAAGTTGAAGGCGTCAAGGATTCACTTGTTGTAGATTCAGCTGTCGTCTGAATGGATGAAGTAAACATGGTTGTTGATGGGGAAGCACTTTGCAGAGTTGTATTTGTAGTTCCAGTAGTCTGGGTGGTTGATGCTGGTATTGAACTGGTAACTGTGGAGGAAGTTGTAGGTGTCATGGATTCACTTGTGGATTCAGCTGACGTCTGCATCGATGAAGTAAAAATGGTTGTTGATGGGGAAGCACTTTGCAGGGTTGTATTTGTAGTTTCCGTCGTCTGGGCAGTTGATGCTGGTATTGAACTGGTAGCTGTGGAGGAAGTTGTAGGTGTCATGGATTCACTTGTTGTCGATTCAGCTGACGTCTGCATGGGTGAAGTAAATGTGGTTGTTGATGGTGAAGCACTTTGCAGGGTTGTATTTGTAGTTTCAATTGTCTGTGTGGTTGATGCTGGTATTGAACTGGTAATTGTGGAGGAAGTTGAAGGCGTCATGGATTCACTTGTTTTGGATTCAGCTGACGTCTGAATGGATGAAGTAAACATGGTTGTTGATGGTGAAGCACTTTGCAGGGTTGTATTTGAAGTTTCAATTGTCTGGGTGGTTGATGCTGGTATTGAACTGGTAGGTCTGGGAGATGTTGTAGGCGTCATGGATTCACTTGTTGTGGATTCAGCTGACGTCTGAATGGATGAAGTAAATGTGGTTGTTGATGGTGAAGCACTTTGCAGGGTTGTTTTTGTAGTTTCAGTAGTCTGGGTTGTTGATGCTGGTATTGAACTGGTAGCTGTGGAGGAAGTTGTAGGTGACATGGATTCACTTGTGGATTCAGCTGACGTCTGCATCGATGAAGTAAAAATGGTTGTTGATGGGGAAGCACTTTGCAGGGTTGTATTTGTAGTTTCAGTAGTCTGGGTTGTTGATGCTGGTATTGAACTGGTAGCTGTGGAGGAAGTTGTAGGTGTCATGGATTCACTTGTTGTAGATTCAGCTGACGTCTGAATGGATGAAGTAAACATGGTTGTTGATGGTGAAGCACTTTGCAGGGTTGTTTTTGTAGTTTCAGTAGTCTGGGTTGTTGATGCTGGTAATGAACTGGTAGGTGTGGTAGATTTTGTGGACGTCATGGATTCACTTGTGGATTCAGCTGACGTCTGCATGGATGAAGTAAATATGGTTGTTGATGGTGAAGCACTTTGCAGGGTTGTTTTTGTAGTTTCAGTAGTCTGGGTTGTTGATGCTGGTATTGAACTGGTAATGGTGGAGGAAGTTGAAGGCGTCACGGATTCACTTGTTGTGGATTCAGCTGACGTCTGCATCGATGAAGTAAATGTGGTTGTTGATGTTGAAGCACTTTGCAGGGTGGTGTTTGTAGTTTCAATTGTCTGGGTGGTTGATGCTGGTATTGAACTGGTAATTGTGGAGGAAGTTGAAGGCGTCATGGATTCACTTGTTTTGGATTCAGCTGACGTCTGAATGGATGAAGTAAACATGGTTGTTGATGGTGAAGTGCTTTGCAGGGTTGTTTTTGTAGTTTGAGTAGTCTGGGTTGTTGTTGCTGGTATTGAACTGGTAATGGTGGAGGAAGTTGAAGGCGTCAAGGATTCACTTGTTGTGGATTCAGCTGACGTCTGCGTTGATGAGGTAAGTATGGGGACGGACACCGGAGCACTTTGCAGGGTTGTTTTTGTAGTTTCAGTCGTCTGGGCAGTTGATGCTGGTATTGAACTGGTAGCTGTGGAGGAAGTTGAAGGCGTCAAGGATTCACTTGTTGTGGATTTAGCTGACGTCTGCATGGATGAAGTAAATGGGGTTGTTGATGGTGAAGCACTTTGCAGGGTTGTTTTTGTAGTTTCAGTAGTCTGGGTTGTTGATGCTGGTATTGAACTGGTAGCTGTGGAGGAAGTTGTAGGTGTCATGGATTCACTTGTTGTAGATTCAGCTGACGTCTGAATGGATGAAGTAAACATGGTTGTTGATGGGGAAGCACTTTGCAGAGTTGTATTTGTAGTTCCAGTAGTCTGGGTGGTTGATGCTGGTATTGAACTGGTAACTGTGGAGGAAGTTGTAGGTGTCATGGATTCACTTGTGGATTCAGCTGACGTCTGCATCGATGAAGTAAAAATGGTTGTTGATGGGGAAGCACTTTGCAGGGTTGTATTTGTAGTTTCAGTCGTCTGGGCAGTTGATGCTGGTATTGAACTGGTAGCTGTGGAGGCAGTTGTAGGTGTCATGGATTCACTTGTTGTCGATTCAGCTGACGTCTGCATGGGTGAAGTAAATGTGGTTGTTGATGGTGAAGCACTTAGCAGGGTTGTATTTGTAGTTTCAATTGTCTGGGTGGTTGATGCTGGTATTGAACTGGTAATGGTGGAGGAAGTTGAAGGCGTCAAGGATTCACTTGTTGTGGATTCAGCTGACGTCTGCATCGATGAAGTAAATGTGGTTGTTGATGTTGAAGAACTTTGCAGGGTGGTGTTTGTAGTTTCAATTGTCTGGGTGGTTGATGCTGGTATTGAACTGGTAATTGTGGAGGAAGTTGAAGGCGTCATGGATTCACTTGTTGTGGATTCAGCTGATGTCTGAATGGATGAAGTAAACATGGTTGTTGATGGTGAAGCACTTTGCAGGGTTGTATTTGAAGTTTCAATTGTCTGGGTGGTTGATGCTGGTATTGAACTGGTTGGTCTGGGAGATGTTGTAGGCGTCATGGATTCACTTGTTGTGGATTCAGCTGACGTCTGCATGGATGAAGTAAATGTGGTTGTTGATGGAGAAGCACTTTGCAGGGCTGATTTTGTAGTTTCAGTCGTCTGGGCAGTTGATGCTGGTATTGAACTGGTAATTGTGGAGGAAGTTGAAGGCATCAAGGATTCACTTGTTGTGGATTCAGCTGACGTCTGAATGGATGAAGTAAATGTGGTTGTTGATGGGGAAGCACTTTGCAGGGTTGTATTTGTAGTTTCAGTAGTCTGGGTTGTTGATGCTGGTATTGAACTGGTGGCTGTGGAGGAAGTTGTAGGTGTAATGGATTCACTTGTTGTCGATTCAGCTGACGTCTGCATGGGTGAAGTAAATGTGGTTGTTGATGGTGAAGCACTTTGCAGGGTTGTATTTGTAGTTTCAATTGTCTGGGTGGTTGATGCTGGTATTGAACTGGTAATGGTGGAGGAAGTTGAAGGCGTCATTAATTCACTTGTTGTCGATTCAGCTGACGTCTGCATGGGTGAAGTAAACATGGTTGTTGATGGTGAAGCACTTTGCAGGGTTGTGTTTGTAGTTTCAATTGTCTGGGTTGTTGATGCTGGTATTGAACTGGTGGCTGTGGAGGAAGTTGTGGGTGTCATGGATTCACTTGTGGATTCAGCTGACGTCTGCATCGATGAAGTAAAAATGGTTGTTGATGGGGAAGCACTTTGCAGGGTTGTATTTGTAGTTTGAATAGTGTGGGTGGTTGATGCTGGTATTGAACTGGTAGCTGTGGAGGAAGTTGAAGGCGTCAAGGATTCACTTGTTGTGGATTCAGCTGACGTCTGCGTTGATGAGGTAAGTATGGGGACGGACACCGGAGCACTTTGCAGGGTTGTTTTTGTAGTTTCAGTCGTCTGGGCAGTTGATGCTGGTATTGAACTGGTAGCTGTGGAGGAAGTTGTAGGTGTCATGGATTCACTTGTTGTCGATTCAGCTGACGTCTGCATCGATGAAGTAAATGTGGTTGTTGATGGTGAAGCACTTTGCAGGGTTGTTTTTGTAGTTTCAGTAGTCTGGGTTGTTGATGCTGGTATTGAACTGGTAGCTGTGGAGGAAGTTGTAGGTGTCATGGATTCACTTGTGGATTCAGCTGACGTCTGCATCGATGAAGTAAAAATGGTTGTTGATGGTGAAGCACTTTGCAGGGTTGTATTTGTAGTTTCAATTGTCTGGGTGGTTGAAGCTGGTATTGAACTGGTAATGGTGGAGGAAGTTGAAGGCGTCAAGGATTCACTTGTTGTGGATTCACTTGTTGTGGATTCAGCTGGCGTCTGAATGGATGAAGTAAACATGGTTGTTGATGGTGAAGTGCTTTGCAGGGTTGTTTTTGTAGTTTCAATAGTCTGGGTCGTTGATGCTGGTATTGAACTGGTAGGTCTGGGAGATGTTGTGGACGTCATGGATTCACTTGTGGATTCAGCTGACGTCTGCATGGATGAAGTAAATATGGTTGTTGATGGTGAAGCACTTTGCAGGGTTGTTTTTGTAGTTTCAGTAGTCTGGGTTGTTGATGCTGGTATTGAACTGGTAGGTCTGGGAGATGTTGTGGACGTCATGGATTCACTTGTGGATTCAGCTGACGTCTGCATGGATGAAGTAAATATGGTTGTTGATGGTGAAGCACTTTGCAGGGTTGTTTTTGTAGTTTCAGTAGTCTGGGTGGTTGATGCTGGTATTGAACTGGTAGGTCTGGTAGATGTTGTGGACGTCATGGATTCACTTGTTGTGGATTCAGCTGACGTCTGCATGGATGAAGTAAATGTTGTTGTTGATGGTGAAGCACTTTGCAGGGTTGTATTTGTAGTTTCAATTGTCTGGGTTGTTGATGCTGGTATTGAACTGGTAATGGTGGAGGAAGTTGAAGGCGTCAAGGATTCACTTGTTGTAGATTCAGCTGTCGTCTGAATGGATGAAGTAAACATGGTTGTTGATGGGGAAGCACTTTGCAGAGTTGTATTTGTAGTTCCAGTAGTCTGGGTGGTTGATGCTGGTATTGAACTGGTAACTGTGGAGGAAGTTGTAGGTGTCATGGATTCACTTGTCGATTCAGCTGACGTCTGCATCGATGAAGTAAATGTGGTTGTTGATGTTGAAGCACTTTGCAGGGTGGTGTTTGTAGTTTCAATTGTCTGGGTGGTTGATGCTGGTATTGAACTGGTAATTGTGGAGGAAGTTGAAGGCGTCATGGATTCACTTGTTTTGGATTCAGCTGACGTCTGAATGGATGAAGTAAACATGGTTGTTGATGGTGAAGTGCTTTGCAGGGTTGTTTTTGTAGTTTCAGTAGTCTGGGTTGTTGTTGCTGGTATTGAACTGGGAATGGTGGAGGAAGTTGTAGGCGTCAAGGATTCACTTGTTGTGGATTCAGCTGATGTCTGAATGGATGAAGTAAACATGGTTGTTGATGGTGAAGCACTTTGCAGGGTTGTATTTGAAGTTTCAATTGTCTGGGTGGTTGATGCTGGTATTGAACTGGTAGGTCTGGGAGATGTTGTAGGCGTCATGGATTCACTTGTTGTGGATTCAGCTGACGTCTGAATGGATGAAGTAAATGTGGTTGTTGATGGTGAAGCACTTTGCAGGGTTGTTTTTGTAGTTTCAGTAGTCTGGGTTGTTGATGCTGGTATTGAACTGGTAGCTGTGGAGGAAGTTGTAGGTGTCATGGATTCACTTGTGGATTCAGCTGACGTCTGCATCGATGAAGTAAAAATGGTTGTTGATGGGGAAGCACTTTGCAGGGTTGTATTTGTAGTTTCAGTAGTCTGGGTTGTTGATGCTGGTATTGAACTGGTAGCTGTGGAGGAAGTTGTAGGTGTCATGGATTCACTTGTTGTAGATTCAGCTGACGTCTGAATGGATGAAGTAAACATGGTTGTTGATGGTGAAGCACTTTGCAGGGTTGTATTTGTAGTTTCAATTGTCTGGGTTGTTGATGCTGGTATTGAACTGGTAGCTGTGGAGGAAGTTGTAGGCGTCATGGATTCACTTGTGGATTCAGCTGACGTCTGCATGGATGAAGTAAATATGGTTGTTGATGGTGAAGCACTTTGCAGGGTTGTATTTGTAGTTTCAGTAGTCTGGGTTGTTGATGCTGGTATTGAACTGGTAACTGTGGAGGAAGTTGTAGGTGTCATGGATTCACTTGTGGATTCAGCTGACGTCTGCATCGATGAAGTAAAAATGGTTGTTGATGGGGAAGCACTTTGCAGGGTTGTATTTGTAGTTTCAGTCGTCTGGGCAGTTGATGCTGGTATTGAACTGGTAGCTGTGGAGGCAGTTGTAGGTGTCATGGATTCACTTGTTGTAGATTCAGCTGACGTCTGCATGGATGATGTAAAAATGGTTGTTGATGGTGAAGCACTTTGCAGGGTTGTATTTGTAGTTTGAATAGTCTGGGTGGTTGATGCTGGTATTGAACTGGTAGCTGTGGAGGAAGTTGAAGGCGTCAAGGATTCACTTGTTGTGGATTCAGTTGACGTCTGCGTTGATGAGGTAAGTATGGGGACGGACACCGGAGCACTTTGCAGGGTTGTTTTTGTAGTTTCAGTCGTCTGGGCAGTTGATGCTGGTATTGAACTGGTAGCTGTGGAGGAAGTTGAAGGCGTCATGGATTCACTTGTTGTGGATTCAGCTGACGTCTGCATGGATGAAGTAAATGTGGTTGTTGATGGTGAAGCACTTTGCAGGGTTGTTTTTGTACTTTCAGTAGTCTGGGTTGTTGATGCTGGTGTTGAACTGGTAGCTGTGGAGGAAGTTGAAGGCGTCAAGGATTCACTTGTTGTGGATTCAGCTGGCGTCTGAATGGATGAAGTAAACATGGTTGTTGATGGTGAAGTGCTTTGCAGGGTTGTTTTTGTAGTTTCAATAGTCTGGGTCGTTGATGCTGGTATTGAACTGGTAGCTGTGGAGGAAGTTGAAGGCGTCAAGGATTCACTTGTTGTGGATTCAGCTGACGTCTGCATGGATGAAGTAAATGGGGTTGTTGATGGTGAAGCACTTTGCAGGGTTGTTTTTGTAGTTTCAATAGTCTGGGTCGTTGATGCTGGTATTGAACTGGTAGCTGTGGAGGAAGTTGAAGGCGTCAAGGATTCACTTGTTGTGGATTCAGCTGATGTCTGCATGGATGAAGTAAATGTGGTTGTTGATGGTGAAGCACTTTGCAGGGTTGCTTTTGTAGTTTCAGTAGTCTGGGTTGTTGATGCTGGTATTGAACTGGTAATGGTGGAGGAAGTTGAAGGCGTCAAGTATTCAATTGTTGTGGATTCAGCTGACGTCTGCATCGATGAAGTAAATGTGGTTGTTGATGGTGAAGCACTTTGCAGGGTTGCTTTTGTAGTTTCAGTAGTCTGGGTTGTTGATGCTGGTATTGAACTGGTAACTGTGGAGGAAGTTGTAGGTGTCATGGATTCACTTGTTGTAGATTCAGCTGACGTCTGCATGGATGATGTAAAAATGGTTGTTGATGTTGAAGCACTTTGCAGGGTTGTTTTTGTAGTTTCAGTAGTCTGGGTTGGTGATGCTGGTATTGAACTGGTAGGTCTGGGAGATGTTGTAGGCGTCATGGATTCACTTGTTGTGGATTCAGCTGACGTCTGCATCGATGAAGTAAAAATGGTTGTTGATGGGGAAGCACTTTGCAGGGTTGTATTTGTAGTTTGAATAGTCTGGGTGGTTGATGCTGGTATTGAACTGGTAGCTGTGGAGGAAGTTGAAGGCGTCAAGGATTCACTTGTTGTGGATTCAGCTGGCGTCTGAATGGATGAAGTAAACATGGTTGTTGATGGTGAAGTGCTTTGCAGGGTTGTTTTTGTAGTTTCAATAGTCTGGGTCGTTGATGCTGGTATTGAACTGGTAGCTGTGGAGGAAGTTGAAGGCGTCAAGGATTCACTTGTTGTGGATTCAGCTGACGTCTGCATGGATGAAGTAAATGGGGTTGTTGATGGTGAAGCACTTTGCAGGGTTGTTTTTGTAGTTTCAATAGTCTGGGTCGTTGATGCTGGTATTGAACTGGTAGCTGTGGAGGAAGTTGAAGGCGTCAAGGATTCACTTGTTGTGGATTCAGCTGATGTCTGCATGGATGAAGTAAATGGGGTTGTTGATGGTGAAGCACTTTGCAGGGTTGTTTTTGTAGTTTCAGTAGTCTGGGTTGTTGATGCTGGTATTGAACTGGTAGGTCTGGGAGATGTTGTGGACGTCATGGATTCACTTGTGGATTCAGCTGACGTCTGCATGGATGAAGTAAATATGGTTGTTGATGGTGAAGCACTTTGCAGGGTTGTTTTTTTAGTTTCAGTAGTCTTGGCAGTTGATGCTGGTATTGAACTGGTAGCTTTGGAGGAAGTTGTAGGTGTCATGGATTCACTTGTTGTGGATTCAGCTGACGTCTGCATGGATGAAGTAAATGTTGTTGTTGATGGGGAAGCACTTTGCAGGGTTGTATTTGTAGTTTCAATTGTCTGGGTGGTTGATGCTGGTATTGAACTGGTAGGTCTGGTAGATGTTGTGGATGTCATGGATTCACTTGTGGATTCAGCTGACGTCTGCATGGATGAAGTAAAAATGTTTGTTGATGGTGAAGCACTTTGCAGGGTTGTTTTTGTAGTTTCAGTAGTCTGGGTTGTTGATGCTGGTATTGAACTGGTAGCTGTGGAGGAAGTTGTAGGTGTCATGGATTCACTTGTTGTCGATTCAGCTGACGTCTGCATGGGTGAAGTAAATGTGGTTGTTGATGGTGAAGCACTTTGCAGGGTTGTATTTGTAGTTTGAATAGTCTGGGTGGTTGATGCTGGTATTGAACTGGTAGCTGTGGAGGAAGTTGTAGGTGTCATGGATTCACTTGTGGATTCAGCTGACGTCTGCATCGATGAAGTAAATGTGGTTGTTGATGTTGAAGCACTTTGCAGGGTGGTGTTTGTAGTTTCAATTGTCTGGGTGGTTGATGCTGGTATTGAACTGGTAATTGTGGAGGAAGTTGAAGGCGTCATGGATTCACTTGTTTTGGATTCAGCTGACGTCTGAATGGATAAAGTAAACATGGTTGTTGATGGTGAAGTGCTTTGCAGGGTTGTTTTTGTAGTTTCAGTAGTCTGGGTTGTTGTTGCTGGTATTGAACTGGTAATGGTGGAGGAAGTTGTAGGCGTCAAGGATTCACTTGTTGTGGATTCAGCTGATGTCTGAATGGATGAAGTAAACATGGTTGTTGATGGTGAAGCACTTTGCAGGGTTGTATTTGAAGTTTCAATTGTCTGGGTGGTTGATGCTGGAATTGAACTGGTAGGTCTGGGAGATGTTGTAGGCGTCATGGATTCACTTGTTGTGGATTCAGCTGACGTCTGAATGGATGAAGTAAATGTGGTTGTTGAAAGCACTTTGCAGGGTTGTTTTTGTAGTTTCAGTAGTCTGGGTTGTTGATGCTGGTATTGAACTGGTAGCTGTGGAGGAAGTTGTAGGTGTCATGGATTCACTTGTTGTAGATTCAGCTGACGTCTGAATGGATGAAGTAAACATGGTTGTTGATGGTGAAGCACTTTGCAGGGTTGTATTTGTAGTTTCAATTGTCTGGGTTGTTGATGCTGGTATTGAACTGGTAGCTGTGGAGGAAGTTGTAGGTGTCATGGATTCACTTGTGGATTCAGCTGACGTCTGCATCGATGAAGTAAAAATGGTTGTTGATGGGGAAGCACTTTGCAGGGTTGTATTTGTAGTTTGAATAGTGTGGGTGGTTGATGCTGGTATTGAACTGGTAGCTGTGGAGGAAGTTGAAGGCGTCAAGGATTCACTTGTTGTGGATTCAGCTGACGTCTGCGTTGATGAGGTAAGTATGGGGACGGACACCGGAGCACTTTGCAGGGTTGTTTTTGTATTCAAGTCGTCTGGGCAGTTGATGCTGGTATTGAACTGGTAGCTGTGGAGGAAGTTGTAGGCTGTCAATGGATTCACTTGTTGTCGATTCAGCTGACGTCTGCATCGATGAAGTAAATGTGGTTGTTGATGGTGAAGCACTTTGCAGGGTGGTGTTTTGTAGTTTCAATTAGTCTGGGTGGTTGATGCTGGTATTGAACTGGTAATTGTGGAGGAAGTTGTAGGCTGTCATGGATTCACTTGTTGGATTCAGCTGACGTCTGAATGGATGAAGTAAACATGGTTGTTGATGGTGAAGTGCTTTGCAGGGTTGTTTTTGTAGTTTCAGTAGTCTGGGTTGTTGATGCTGGTATTGAACTGGTAATGGTGGAGGAAGTTGTAGGCGTCAATGGATTCACTTGTTGTGGATTCAGCTGATGTCTGAATGGATGAAGTAAACATGGTTGTTGATGGTGAAGCACTTTGCAGAGTTGTATTTGTAGTTCCAGTAGTCTGGGTGGTCTGGTATTGAACTGGTAACTGTGGAGGAAGTTGTAGGTGTCATGGATTCACTTGTGGATTCAGCTGACGTCTGCATCGATGAAGTAAAAATGGTTGTTGATGGGGAAGCACTTTGCAGGGTTGTATTTGTAGTTTCAGTCGTCTGGGCAGTTGATGCTGGTATTGAACTGGTAGCTGTGGAGGAAGTTGTAGGTGTCATGGATTCACTTGTTGTCGATTCAGCTGATGTCTGCATGGGTGAAGTAAATGTGGTTGTTGATGGGGAAGCACTTTGCAGGGTTGTATTTGTAGTTTCAATTGTCTGGGTGGTTGATGCTGGTGTTGAACTGGTAGGTCTGGTAGATGTTGTGGATGTCATGGATTCACTTGTGGATTCAGCTGACGTCTGCATGGATGAAGTAAAAATGTTTGTTGATGGTGAAGCACTTTGCAGGGTTGTTTTTGTAGTTTCAGTAGTCTGGGTTGTTGATGCTGGTATTGAACTGGTAGCTGTGGAGGAAGTAGGTGTCATGGATTCACTTGTTGTCGATTCAGCTGACGTCTGCATGGGTGAAGTAAATGTGGTTGTTGATGGTGAAGCACTTTGCAGGGTTGTATTTGTAGTTTGAATAGTCTGGGTGGTTGATGCTGGTATTGAACTGGTAGCTGTGGAGGAAGTTGAAGGCGTCAAGGATTCACTTGTTGTAGATTCAGCTGTCGTCTGAATGGATGAAGTAAACATGGTTGTTGATGGGGAAGCACTTTGCAGAGTTGTATTTGTAGTTCCAGTAGTCTGGGTGGTTGATGCTGGTATTGAACTGGTAACTGTGGAGGAAGTTGTAGGTGTCATGGATTCACTTGTGGATTCAGCTGACGTCTGCATCGATGAAGTAAAAATGGTTGTTGATGGGGAAGCACTTTGCAGGGTTGTATTTGTAGTTTCCGTCGTCTGGGCAGTTGATGCTGGTATTGAACTGGTAGCTGTGGAGGAAGTTGTAGGTGTCATGGATTCATTTGTTGTCGATTCAGCTGACGTCTGCATGGGTGAAGTAAATGTGGTTGTTGATGGTGAAGCACTTTGCAGGGTTGTATTTGTAGTTTCAAATGTCTGGGTGGTTGATGCTGGTATTGAACTGGTAATGGTGGAGGAAGTTGAAGGCGTCAAGGATTCACTTGTTGTGGATTCAGCTGACGTCTGCATCGATGAAGTAAATGTGGTTGTTGATGTTGAAGCACTTTGCAGGGTGGTGTTTGTAGTTTCAATTGTCTGGGTGGTTGATGCTGGTATTGAACTGGTAATTGTGGAGGAAGTTGAAGGCGTCATGGATTCACTTGTTTTGGATTCAGCTGACGTCTGAATGGATGAAGTAAACATGGTTGTTGATGGTGAAGTGCTTTGCAGGGTTGTTTTTGTAGTTTCAGTAGTCTGGGTTGTTGTTGCTGGTATTGAACTGGTAATGGTGGAGGAAGTTGTAGGCGTCAAGGATTCACTTGTTGTGGATTCAGCTGATGTCTGAATGGAAGTAAACATGGTTGTTGATGGTGAAGCACTTTGCAGGGTTGTATTTGAAGTTTCAATTGTCTGGGTGGTTGATGCTGGTATTGAACTGGTAGGTCTGGGAGATGTTGTAGGCGTCATGGATTCACTTGTTGTGGATTCAGCTGACGTCTGAATGGATGAAGTAAATGTGGTTGTTGATGGTGAAGCACTTTGCAGGGTTGTTTTTGTAGTTTCAGTAGTCTGGGTTGTTGATGCTGGTATTGAACTGGTAGCTGTGGAGGAAGTTGTAGGTGACATGGATTCACTTGTGGATTCAGCCGACGTCTGCATGGATGAAGTAAATGTTGTTGTTGATGGTGAAGCACTTTGCAGGGTTGTATTTGTAGTTTCAATTGTCTGGGTGGTTGATGCTGGTATTGAACTGGTAATTGTGGAGGAAGTTGAAGGCGTCATGGATTCACTTGTTGTGGATTCCGCTGACGTCTGCATGGATAAAGTAAACGTGGTTGTTGATGCTGAAGTACTTTGCAGGGTTGTATTTGTAGTTTCAATTGTCTGGGTGGTTGATGCTGGTATTGAACTGGTAATTGTGGAGGAAGTTGAAGGCGTCAAGGATTCACTTGTTGTGGATTCAGCTGACGTCTGCATGGATGAAGTAAATATGGTTGTTGATGGTGAAGCACTTTGCAGGGTTGTTTTTGTAGTTTCAGTAGTCTGGGTTGTTGATGCTGGTAATGAACTGGTAGGTGTGGTAGATTTTGTGGACGTCATGGATTCACTTGTGGATTCAGCTGACGTCTGCATGGATGAAGTAAATATGGTTGTTGATGGTGAAGCACTTTGCAGGGTTGTTTTTGTAGTTTCAGTAGTCTGGGCAGTTGATGCTGGTATTGAACTGGTAATTGTGGAGGAAGTTGAAGGCGTCAAGGATTCACTTGTTGTGGATTCAGCTGACGTCTGCGTTGATGAGGTAAATATGGGGACGGACACCGGAGAACTTTGCAGGGTTGTTTTTGTAGTTTCAATTGTCTGGGTGGTTGATGCTGGTATTGAACTGGTAATGGTGGAGGAAGTTGAAGGCGTCAAGGATTCACTTGTTGTGGATTCAGCTGAAGTCTGAATGGATGAAGTAAACATGGTTGTTGATGGGGAAGCACTTTGCAGAGTTGTATTTGTAGTTTCAGTCGTCTGGGCAGTTGATGCTGTTATTGAACTGGTAGCTGTGGAGGCAGTTGTAGGTGTCATGGATGCACTTGTTGTCGATTCAGCTGACGTCTGCATGGGTGAAGTAAATGTGGTTGTTGATGGTGAAGCACTTTGCAGGGTTGTATTTGTAGTTTCAATTGTCTGGGTGGTTGATGCTGGTATTGAACTGGTAGCTGTGGAGGAAGTTGAAGGCGTCATGGATTCACTTGTTTTGGATTCAGCTGACGTCTGAATGGATGAAGTAAACATGGTTGTTGATGGTGAAGTGCTTTGCAGGGTTGTTTTTGTAGTTTCAGTCGTCTGGGCAGTTGATGCTGGTATTGAACTGGTAGCTGTGGAGGAAGTTGTAGGTGTCATGGATACACTTGTTGTGGATTCAGCTGACGTCTGCGTTGATGAGGTAAGTATGGGGACGGACACCGGAGCACTTTGCAGGGTTGTTTTTGTAGTTTCAGTCGTCTGGGCAGTTGATGCTGGTATTGAACTGGTAGCTGTGGAGGAAGTTGAAGGCGTCATGGATTCACTTGTTGTGGATTCAGCTGACGTCTGCATGGATGAAGTAAATGTGGTTGTTGATGGTGAAGCACTTTGCAGGGTTGTTTTTGTACTTTCAGTAGTCTGGGTTGTTGATGCTGGTATTGAACTGGTAGCTGTGGAGGAAGTTGAAGGCGTCAAGGATTCACTTGTTGTGGATTCAGCTGGCGTCTGAATGGATGAAGTAAACATGGGTGTTGATGGTGAAGTGCTTTGCAGGGTTGTTTTTGTAGTTTCAATAGTCTGGGTCGTTGATGCTGGTATTGAACTGGTAGCTGTGGAGGAAGTTGAAGGCGTCAAGGATTCACTTGTTGTGGATTCAGCTGATGTCTGCATGGATGAAGTAAATATGGTTGTTGATGTTGAAGCACTTTGCAGGGTTGTTTTTGTAGTTTCAGTAGTCTGGGTTGTTGATGCTGGTATTGAACTGGTAGGTCTGGGAGATGTTGTGGACGTCATGGATTCACTTGTGGATTCAGCTGACGTCTGCATGGATGAAGTAAATATGGTTGTTGATGGTGAAGCACTTTGCAGGGTTGTTTTTTTAGTTTCAGTAGTCTTGGCAGTTGATGCTGGTATTGAACTGGTAGCTTTGGAGGAAGTTGTAGGTGTCATGGATTCACTTGTTGTGGATTCAGCTGACGTCTGCATGGATGAAGTAAATGTGGTTGTTGATGGTGAAGCACTTTGCAGGGTTGTTTTTGTAGTTTCAGTAGTCTGGGTGGTTGATGCTGGAATTGAACTGGTAGGTCTGGTAGATGTTGTGGACGTCATGGATTCACTTGTTGTGGATTCAGCTGACGTCTGCATGGATGAAGTAAATATGGTTGTTGATGGTGAAGCACTTTGCAGGGTTGTTTTTGTAGTTTCAGTAGTCTTGGCAGTTGATGCTGGTATTGAACTGGTAGCTTTGGAGGAAGTTGTAGGTGTCATGGATACACTTGTTGTGGATTCAACTGACGTCTGCATGGATGAAGTAAATGTTGTTGTTGATGGTGAAGCACTTTGCAGGGTTGTATTTGTAGTTTCAATTGTCTGGGTTGTTGATGCTGGTATTGAACTGGTAATGGTGGAGGAAGTTGAAGGCGTCACGGATTCACTTGTTGTGGATTCAGCTGACGTCTGCATCGATGAAGTAAATGATGTTGTTGATGGTGAAGCACTTTGCAGGGTTGTATTTGTAGTTTCAATTGTCTGGGTGGTTGATGCTGGTATTGAACTGGTAGCTGTGGAGGAAGTTGTAGGTGTCATGGATTCACTTGTTGTGGATTCAGCTGACGTCTGCTTGGATGAAGTAAATGTTGTTGTTGATGGGGAAGCACTTTGCAGGGTTGTATTTGTAGTTTCAGTCGTCTGGGCAGTTGATGCTGTTATTGAACTGGTAGCTGTGGAGGAAGTTGTAGGTGTCATGGATTTACTTGTTGTGGATTCAGCTGACGTCTGCATCGATGAAGTAAATGATGTTGTTGATGGTGAAGCACTTTGCAGGGTTGTATTTGTAGTTTCAATTGTCTGGGTTGTTGATGCTGGTATTGAACTGGTAGCTGTGGAGGAAGTTGTAGGTGTCATGGATTCACTTGTTGTGGATTCAGCTGACGTCTGCATGGGTGAAGTAAATGTGGTTGTTGATGGTGAAGCACTTTGCAGGGTTGTTTTTGTAGTTTCAGTAGTCTGGGTTGTTGATGCTGGTATTGAACTGGTAATGGTGGAGGAAGTTGAAGGCGTCATTAATTCACTTGTTGTCGATTCAGCTGACGTCTGCATGGATGAAGTAAAAATGTTTGTTGATGGTGAAGCACTTTCGTCAAGGATTCACTTGTGTGGATTCAGCTGACGTCTGCATGGATGAAGTAAAATGGTTGTTGATGGTGGAAGCACTTTGCAGGGTTGTTTTGTAGTTTCAGTAGTCTGGGTTGGTTGATGCTGGTATTGAACTGGTAGCTGGGAGGAAGTTGTGGCGTCATGGATTCACTGTGGATTCAGCTGACGTCTGCATGGATGAAGTAAATTGGTTGTTGATGGGAAGCACTTTGCAGGGTTGTTTTTTTAGTTTCAGTAGTCTGGGCAGTTGATGCTGGTATTGAACTGGTAGCTTTGGAGGAATTTTTAGGTGTCATGGATTCACTTGTTGTGGATTCAGCTGACGTCTGCATGGATGAAGTAAATGTGGTTGTTGATGGTGAAGCACTTTGCAGGTTGTTTTGTAGTTTCAGTAGTCTGGGTGGTTGATGCTGGAATTGAACTGGTAGGTCTGGTAGATTTTGTGGACGTCATGGATTCACCTTGTTGTGGATTCAGCTGACGTCTGCATGGATGAAGTAAATATGGTTGTTGATGGTGAAGCACTTTGCAGGGTTTTTTTGTAGTTTCAGTAGTCTTGGCACTTGTTGATGCTGGTATTGAACTGGTAGCTTGGAGGAAGTTGTAGGTGTCATGGATTCACTTGTTGTGGATTCACTGACGTCTGCATGGATGAGTAAATGTGGTTGTTGATGGGGAAGCACTTTGCAGGGTTGTATTTGTAGTTTCAATTGTCTGGGTTGGTTGATGCTGGTATTGAACTGGTAATGGTGGAGGAAGTTGAAGCGTCACGGATTCACTTGTTGTGGATTCAGCTGACGTCTGCATCGATGAAGTAAATGATGTTGTTGATGGTGAAAGCACTTTGCAGGGTTGTATTTGTAGTTTCAATTGTCTGGGTGGTGATGCTGGTATTGAACTGGTAGCTGTGGAGGAAGTTGTAGGTGTCATGGATTCACTTTTGTGGATTCAGCTGACGTCTGCTTGGATGAAGTAAATGTTGTTGTTGATGGGGGAAGCACTTTGCAGGGTGTATTTGTAGTTTCAGTCGTCTGGGGCAGTTGATGCTGTTATTGAACTGGTAGCGTGGAGGAAGTTGTAGGTGTCATGGATTTACTTGTTGTGGATTCAGCTGACGTCTGCATCGATGCAAGTAAATGATGTTGTTGATGGTGAAGCCTTTGCAGGGTTGTATTGTAGTTTCAATTGTCTGGGTTGTTGATGCTGGTATTGAACTGGTAGCTGTGGAGGAATGTTGTAGGTGTCATGGATTCACTTGTTGTGGATTCAGCTGACGTCTGGCATGGGTGAAGTAAATGTGTTGTTGATGGTGAAGCACTTTGCAGGGTTGTTTTTGTAGTTTCAGTAGTCTGGGTTGTTGATGCTGGTATTGAACTGGTAATGGTGGAGGAAGTGAAGGCGTCATTAATTCACTTGTTGTCGATTCAGCTGACGTCTGCATGGATGAAGTAAAAATGTTTGTTGATGGTTGAAGCACTTTGGTCATGGATTCACTTGTTGTGGATTCAGCTGACGTCTGCATGGATGAAGTAAAATGGTTGTTGATGGTGAAGCACTTTGCAGGGTTGTTTTGTAGTTTCAGTAGTCTGGGTGGTTGATGCTGGTATTGAACTGGTAGCTGTGGAGGAAGTTGTAGGTGTCATGGATTCACTTGTGGGATTCAGCTGACGTCTGCATGGATGAAGTAAAATGGTTGTTGATGGTGAAGCACTTTGCAGGGTTGTATTTGTAGTTTCAGTAGTCTGGGTGGTTGATGCTGGTATTGAACTGGTAGCTGTGGAGGAAGTTGTAGGCGTCATGGATTCACTTGTTGTGGATTCAGCTGACGTCTGCATGGATGAAGTAAAATGGTTGTTGATGGTGAAGCACTTTGCAGGGTTGTTTTTGTAGTTTCAGTAGTCTGGGTGGTTGATGCTGGTATTGAACTGGTAGCTGTGGAGGAAGTTGTAGGCGTCATGGATTCACTTGTTGTGGATTCAGCTGACGTCTGCATGGATGAAGTAAATGTGGTTGTTGATGGTGAAGCACTTTGCAGGGTTGTATTTGTAGTTTCAGTGTCTGGGTGGTTGATGCTGGTATTGAACTGGTAGCTGTGGAGGAAGTTGTAGGCGTCATGGATTCACTTGTTGTGGATTCAGCTGACGTCTGCATGGATGAAGTAAAATGGTTGTTGATGGGTGAAGCACTTTGCAGGGTTGTATTTGTAGTTTCAGTAGTCTGGGTGGTTGATGCTGGTATTGAACTGGTAGCTGTGGAGGAAGTTGTAGGTGTCATGGATTCACTTGTGTGGATTCAGCTGACGTCTGCATGGATGAAGTAAAATGGTTGTTGATGGTGAAGCACTTTGCAGGGTTGTATTTGTAGTTTCAGTGTCTGGGTGGTTGATGCTGGTATTGAACTGGTAGCTGTGGAGGAAGTTGAAGGCGTCATGGATTCACTTGTTGTGGATTCAGCTGACGTCTGCATGGATGAAGTAAACATGGTTGTTGATGGGGAAGCACTTTGCAGGGTTGTATTTGTAGTTTCAGTAGTCTGGGTGGTTGATGCTGGTATTGAACTGGTAGCTGTGGAGGAAGTTGTAGGTGTCATGGATTCACTTGTGGATTCAGCTGACGTCTGCATGGATGAAGTAAAATGGTTGTTGATGGTGAAGCACTTTGCAGGGTTGTATTTGTAGTTTCAGTAGTCTGGGTGGTTGATGCTGGTATTGAACTGGTAGCTGTGGAGGAAGTTGTAGGTGTCATGGATTCACTTGTGGGATTCAGCTGACGTCTGCATGGATGAAGTAAAATGGTTGTTGATGGTGAAGCACTTTGCAGGGTTGTATTTGTAGTTTCAGTAGTCTGGGTGGTTGATGCTGGTATTGAACTGGTAGCTGTGGAGGAAGTTGTAGGTGTCATGGATTCACTTGTTGTGGATTCAGCTGACGTCTGCATGGATGAAGTAAAATGGTTGTTGATGGTGAAGCACTTTGCAGGGTTGTTTTTGTAGTTTCAGTAGTCTGGGTGGTTGATGCTGGTATTGAACTGGTAGCTGTGGAGGAAGTTGAAGGCGTCATGGATTCACTTGTTGTGGATTCAGCTGACGTCTGCATGGATGAAGTAAAATGGTTGTTGATGGTGAAGCACTTTGCAGGGTTGTTTTGTAGTTTCAGTAGTCTGGGTGGTTGATGCTGGTATTGAACTGGTAGCTGTGGAGGAAGTTGAAGGCGTCATGGATTCACTTGTTGTGGATTCAGCTGACGTCTGCATGGATGAAGTAAATGGGTTGTTGATGGTGAAGCACTTTGCAGGGTTGTTTTTGTAGTTTCAGTAGTCTGGGTGGTTGATGCTGGTATTGAACTGGTAGGTGTGGAGGAAGTTGTGGCGTCATGGATTCACTTGTGGATTCAGCTGACGTCTGCATGGATGAAGTAAATATGGTTGTTGATGGTGAAGCACTTTGCAGGGTTGTTTTTGTAGTTTCAGTAGTCTGGGTGGTTGATGCTGGTATTGAACTGGTAGCTGTGGAGGAAGTTGTGGCGTCATGGATTCACTTGTGGATTCAGCTGACGTCTGCATGGATGAAGTAAAATGGTTGTTGATGGTGAAGCACTTTGCAGGGTTGTATTTGTAGTTTCAATTGTCTGGGTGGTTGATGCTGGTATTGAACTGGTAGCTGTGGAGGAAGTTGTAGGTGTCATGGATTCACTTGTTGTGGATTCAGCTGACGTCTGCATGGATGAAGTAAACATGGTTGTTGATGGTGAAGCACTTTGCAGGGTTGTATTTGTAGTTTCAGTAGTCTGGGTGGTTGATGCTGGTATTGAACTGGTAGCTGTGGAGGAAGTTGTAGGTGTCATGGATTCACTTGTGGATTCAGCTGACGTCTGCATGGATGAAGTAAAATGGTTGTTGATGGGGAAGCACTTTGCAGGGTTGTTTTTGTAGTTTCAGTAGTCTGGGTTGTTGATGCTGGTATTGAACTGGTAGCTGTGGAGGAAGTTGAAGGCGTCATGGATTCACTTGTTGTGGATTCAGCTGACGTCTGCATGGATGAAGTAAAATGGTTGTTGATGGTGAAGCACTTTGCAGGGTTGTTTTTGTAGTTTCAGTAGTCTGGGTGGTTGATGCTGGTATTGAACTGGTAGCTGTGGAGGAAGTTGTAGGCGTCATGGATTCACTTGTGGATTCAGCTGACGTCTGCATGGATGAAGTAAATATGGTTGTTGATGGTGAAGCACTTTGCAGGGTTGTATTTGTAGTTTCAATTGTCTGGGTGGTTGATGCTGGTATTGAACTGGTAGCTGTGGAGGAAGTTGAAGGCGTCAAGGATTCACTTGTTGTGGATTCAGCTGACGTCTGCATGGATGAAGTAAATATGGTGTTGATGGGAAGCACTTTGCAGGGTTGTTTTTGTAGTTTCAGTAGTCTGGGTGTTGATGCTGGTATTGAACTGGTAGCTGTGGAGGAAGTTGTAGGTGTCATGGATTCACTTGTTGTGGATTCAGCTGACGTCTGCATGGATGAAGTAAATGTGGTTGTTGATGGTGAAGCACTTTGCAGGGTTGTATTTGTAGTTTCAATTGTCTGGGTGGTTGATGCTGGTATTGAACTGGTAGCTGTGGAGGAAGTTGAAGGCGTCATGGATTCACTTGTTGTGGATTCAGCTGACGTCTGCATGGATGAAGTAAACATGGTTGTTGATGGTGAAGCACTTTGCAGGGTTGTTTTTGTAGTTTCAATAGTCTGGGTGGTTGATGCTGGTATTGAACTGGTAGCTGTGGAGGAAGTTGAAGGCGTCATGGATTCACTTGTTGTGGATTCAGCTGACGTCTGCATGGATGAAGTAAACATGGTTGTTGATGGTGAAGCACTTTGCAGGGTTGTATTTGTAGTTTCAGTCGTCTGGGTGTTGATGCTGGTATTGAACTGGTACTGTGGAGGAAGTTGAAGGCGTCATGGATTCACTTGTTGTGGATTCAGCTGACGTCTGCATCGATGAAGTAAAAATGGTTGTTGATGGGGAAGCACTTTGCAGGGTTGTTTTTGTAGTTTCAATTGTCTGGGTGGTTGATGCTGGTATTGAACTGGTAACTGTGGAGGAAGTTGTACGTGTCATGGATTCACTTGTGGATTCAGCTGACGTCTGCATCGATGAAGTAAAAATGGTTGTTGATGGGGAAGCACTTTGCAGAGTTGTATTTGTAGTTCCAGTAGTCTGGGTGGTTGATGCTGGTATTGAACTGGTAACTGTGGAGGAAGTTGTAGGTGTCATGGATTCACTTGTGGATTCAGCTGACGTCTGCATCGATGAAGTAAAAATGGTTGTTGATGGTGAAGCACTTTGCAGGGTTGTATTTGTAGTTTCAATTGTCTGGGTGGTTGAAGCTGGTATTGAACTGGTAATGGTGGAGGAAGTTGAAGGCGTCAAGGATTCACTTGTTGTGGATTCAGCTGACGTCTTGAATGGATGAAGTAAAACATGGTTGTTGATGGGGAAGCACTTTGCAGAGTTGTATTTGTAGTTCCAGTAGTCTGGGTGGTTGATGCTGGTATTGAACTGGTAACTTGTGGAGGAAGTTGTAGGTGTCATGGATTCACTTGTGGATTCAGCTGACGTCTGCATCGATGAAGTAAAAATGGTTGTTGATGGGGAAGCACTTTGCAGGGTTGTATTTGTAGTTTCAGTCGTCTGGGCAGTTGATGCTGGTATTGAACTGGTAGCTGTGGAGGCAGTTGTAGGTGTCATGGATTCACTTGTTGTGGATTCAGCTGACGTCTGCATGGATGAAGTAAACATGGTTGTTGATGGTGAAGCACTTTGCAGGGTTGTTTTTGTAGTTTCAGTAGTCTGGGTGGTTGATGCTGGTATTGAACTGGTAGGTCTGGTAGATGTTGTGGACGTCATGGATTCACTTGTGGATTCAGCTGACGTCTGCATGGATGAAGTAAATATGGTTGTTGGGTGAAGCACTTTGCAGGTTGTTTTTGTAGTTTCAGTAGTCTGGGTGGTTGATGCTGGTATTGAACTGGTAGGTCTGGTAGATGTTGTGGACGTCATGGATTCACTTGTGGATTCAGCTGACGTCTGCATCGATGAAGTAAAAATGGTTGTTGATGGGGAAGCACTTTGCAGGATTGTATTTGTAGTTTCAATTGTCTGGGTGGTTGATGCTGGTATTGAACTGGTAGCTGTGGAGGAAGTTGTAGGTGTCATGGATTCACTTGTTGTGGATTCAGCTGACATCTGAATGGATGAAGTAAACATGGTTGTTGATGGGGAAGCACTTTGCAGAGTTGTATTTGTAGTTCCAGTAGTCTGGGTGGTTGATGCTGGTATTGAACTGGTAACTGTGGAGTAAGTTGTAGGTGTCATGGATTCACTTGTGGATTCAGCTGACGTCTGCATGGATGAAGTAAATATGGTTGTTGATGGTGAAGCACTTTGCAGGGTTGTATTTGTAGTTTCAATTGTCTGGGTGGTTGATGCTGGTATTGAACTGGTAGCTGTGGAGGAAGTTGAAGGCGTCAAGGATTCACTTGTTGTGGATTCAGCTGACGTCTGCATGGATGAAGTAAATATGGTTGTTGATGGTGAAGCACTTTGCAGGGTTGTTTTTGTAGTTTCAGTAGTCTGGGTGGTTGATGCTGGTATTGAACTGGTAGCTGTGGAGGAAGTTGTAGGTGTCATGGATTCACTTGTTGTGGATTCAGCTGACGTCTGCATGGGTGAAGTAAATGTGGTTGTTGATGGTGAAGCACTTTGCAGGGTTGTATTTGTAGTTTCAATTGTCTGGGTGGTTGATGCTGGTATTGAACTGGTAATGGTGGAGGAAGTTGTAGGCGTCAAGGATTCACTTGTTGTGGATTCAGCTGACGTCTGCATCGATGAAGTAAATGTGGTTGTTGATGGTGAAGCACTTTGCAGGGTTGTTTTTGTAGTTTCAGTAGTCTGGGTTGTTGATGCTGGTATTGAACTGGTAGCTGTGGAGGAAGTTGTAGGTGTCATGGATTCACTTGTGGATTCAGCTGACGTCTGCATCGATGAAATAAAAATGGTTGTTGATGGGGAAGCACTTTGCAGGGTTGTATTTGTAGTTTCAGTCGTCTGGGCAGTTGATGCTGGTATTGAACTGGTAGCTGTGGAGGCAGTTGTAGGTGTCATGGATTCACTTGTTGTGGATTCAGCTGACGTCCGAATGGATGAAGTAAACATGGTTGTTGATGGTGAAGCACTTTGCAGGGTTGTTTTTGTAGTTTCAGTAGTCTGGGTGGTTGATGCTGGTATTGAACTGGTAGGTCTGGTAGATGTTGTGGACGTCATGGATTCACTTGTGGATTCAGCTGACGTCTGCATGGATGAAGTAAATATGGTTGTTGATGGTGAAGCACTTTGCAGGGTTGTATTTGTAGTTTCAATTGTCTGGGTGGTTGATGCTGGTATTGAACTGGTAGCTGTGGAGGAAGTTGAAGGCGTCAAGGATTCACTTGTTGTGGATTCAGCTGACGTCTGCATGGGTGAAGTAAATGTGGTTGTTGATGGTGAAGCACTTTGCAGGGTTGTATTTGTAGTTTCAATTGTCTGGGTGGTTGAAGCTGGTATTGAACTGGGAGCTGTGGAGGAAGTTGAAGGCGTCAAGGATTCACTTGTTGTCGATTCAGCTGACGTCTGCATGGATGAAGTAAACATGGTTGTTGATGGTGAAGTGCTTTGCAGGGTTGTTTTTGTAGTTTCAATAGTCTGGGTCGTTGATGCTGGTATTGAACTGGTAGCTGTGGAGGAAGTTGAAGGCGTCAAGGATTCACTTGTTGTGGATTCAGCTGACGTCTGCATGGATGAAGTAAACATGGTTGTTGATGGGGAAGTGCTTTGCAAGGTTGTATTTGTAGTTTCAGTCGTCTGGGCAGTTGATGCTGGTATTGAACTGGTAATGGTGGAGGAAGTTGAAGGCGTCAAGGATTCACTTGTTGTGGATTCAGCTGACATCTGCATCGATGAAGTAAAAATGGTTGTTGATGGGGAAGCACTTTGCAGGGTTGTTTTTGTAGTTTCAATTGTCTGGGTGGTTGATGCTGGTATTGAACTGGTAACTGTGGAGGAAGTTGTAGGTGTCATGGATTCACTTGTGGATTCAGCTGACGTCTGCATCGATGAAGTAAAAATGGTTGTTGATGGGGAAGCACTTTGCAGGGTTGTATTTGTAGTTTCAGTCGTCTGGGCAGTTGATGTTGGTATTGAACTGGTAGCTGTGGAGGCAGTTGTAGGTGTCATGGATTCACTTGTTGTAGATTCAGCTGACGTCTGCATGGATGATGTAAAAATGGTTGTTGATGGTGAAGCACTTTGCAGGGTTGTATTTGTAGTTTCAGTAGTCTGGGTGGTTGATGCTGGTATTGAACTGGTAGGTCTGGTAGATGTTGTGGACGTCATGGATTCACTTGTGGATTCAGCTGACGTCTGCATGGATGAAGTAAATATGGTTGTTGATGGTGAAGCACTTTGCAGGGTTGTTTTTGTAGTTTCAGTAGTCTGGGTGGTTGATGCTGGTATTGAACTGGTAGGTCTGGTAGATGTTGTGGACGTCATGGATTCACTTGTGGATTCAGCTGACGTCTGCATCGATGAAGTAAAAATGGTTGTTGATGGGGAAGCACTTTGCAGGATTGTATTTGTAGTTTCAATTGTCTGGGTGGTTGATGCTGGTATTGAACTGGTAGCTGTGGAGGAAGTTGTAGGTGTCATGGATTCACTTGTTGTGGATTCAGCTGACGTCTGAATGGATGAAGTAAACATGGTTGTTGATGGGGAAGCACTTTGCAGAGTTGTATTTGTAGTTCCAGTAGTCTGGGTGGTTGATGCTGGTATTGAACTGGTAACTGTGGAGTAAGTTGTAGGTGTCATGGATTCACTTGTGGATTCAGCTGACGTCTGCATGGATGAAGTAAATATGGTTGTTGATGGTGAAGCACTTTGCAGGGTTGTATTTGTAGTTTCAATTGTCTGGGTGGTTGATGCTGGTATTGAACTGGTAGCTGTGGAGGAAGTTGAAGGCGTCAAGGATTCACTTGTTGTGGATTCAGCTGACGTCTGCGTTGATGAGGTAAGTATGGGGACGGACACCGGAGCACTTTGCAGGGTTGTTTTTGTAGTTTCAGTCGTCTGGGCAGTTGATGCTGGTATTGAACTGGTAGCTGTGGAGGAAGTTGTAGGTGTCATGGATTCACTTGTTGTCGATTCAGCTGACGTCTGCATGGGTGAAGTAAATGTGGTTGTTGATGGTGAAGCACTTTGCAGGGTTGTATTTGTAGTTTCAATTGTCTGGGTGGTTGATGCTGGTATTGAACTGGTAATGGTGGAGGAAGTTGTAGGCGTCAAGGATTCACTTGTTGTGGATTCAGCTGACGTCTGCATCGATGAAGTAAATGTGGTTGTTGATGGTGAAGCACTTTGCAGGGTTGTTTTTGTAGTTTCAGTAGTCTGGGTTGTTGATGCTGGTATTGAACTGGTAGCTGTGGAGGAAGTTGTAGGTGTCAAGGATTCACTTGTTGTGGATTCAGCTGACGTCTGCATGGATGAAGTAAACATGGTTGTTGATGGGGAAGTGCTTTGCAAGGTTGTATTTGTAGTTTCAGTCGTCTGGGCAGTTGATGCTGGTATTGAACTGGTAATGGTGGAGGAAGTTGAAGGCGTCAAGGATTCACTTGTTGTGGATTCAGCTGACGTCTGCATCGATGAAGTAAAAATGGTTGTTGATGGGGAAGCACTTTGCAGGGTTGTTTTTGTAGTTTCAATTGTCTGGGTGGTTGATGCTGGTATTGAACTGGTAACTGTGGAGGAAGTTGTAGGTGTCATGGATTCACTTGTGGATTCAGCTGACGTCTGCATCGATGAAGTAAAAATGGTTGTTGATGGGGAAGCACTTTGCAGGGTTGTATTTGTAGTTTCAGTCGTCTGGGCAGTTGATGTTGGTATTGAACTGGTAGCTGTGGAGGCAGTTGTAGGTGTCATGGATTCACTTGTTGTAGATTCAGCTGACGTCTGCATGGATGATGTAAAAATGGTTGTTGATGGTGAAGCACTTTGCAGGGTTGTATTTGTAGTTTCAATTGTCTGGGTGGATGATGCTGGTATTGAACTGGTAATGGTGGAGGAAGTTGAAGGCGTCAAGGATTCACTTGTTGTGGATTCAGCTGACGTCTGAATGGATGAAGTAAACATGGTTGTTGATGGGGAAGCACTTTGCAGAGTTGTATTTGTAGTTCCAGTAGTCTGGGTGGTTGATGCTGGTATTGAACTGGTAACTGTGGAGGAAGTTGTAGGTGTCATGGATTCACTTGTGGATTCAGCTGACGTCTGCATCGATGAAGTAAAAATGGTTGTTGATGGGGAAGCACTTTGCAGGGTTGTATTTGTAGTTTCAGTAGTCTGGGTGGTTGATGCTGGTATTGAACTGGTAGGTCTGGTAGATGTTGTGGACGTCATGGATTCACTTGTGGATTCAGCTGACGTCTGCATGGATGAAGTAAATATGGTTGTTGATGGTGAAGCACTTTGCAGGGTTGTTTTTGTAGTTTCAGTAGTCTGGGTGGTTGATGCTGGTATTGAACTGGTAGGTCTGGTAGATGTTGTGGACGTCATGGATTCACTTGTGGATTCAGCTGACGTCTGCATCGATGAAGTAAAAATGGTTGTTGATGGGGAAGCACTTTGCAGGATTGTATTTGTAGTTTCAATTGTCTGGGTTGTTGATGCTGGTATTGAACTGGTAGCTGTGGAGGAAGTTGTAGGTGTCATGGATTCACTTGTTGTGGATTCAGCTGACGTCTGAATGGATGAAGTAAACATGGTTGTTGATGGGGAAGCACTTTGCAGAGTTGTATTTGTAGTTCCAGTAGTCTGGGTGGTTGATGCTGGTATTGAACTGGTAACTGTGGAGGAAGTTGTAGGTGTCATGGATTCACTTGTGGATTCAGCTGACGTCTGCATGGATGAAGTAAATATGGTTGTTGATGGTGAAGCACTTTGCAGGGTTGTATTTGTAGTTTCAATTGTCTGGGTGGTTGATGCTGGTATTGAACTGGTAGCTGTGGAGGAAGTTGAAGGCGTCAAGGATTCACTTGTTGTGGATTCAGCTGACGTCTGCGTTGATGAGGTAAGTATGGGGACGGACACCGGAGCACTTTGCAGGGTTGTTTTTGTAGTTTCAGTCGTCTGGGCAGTTGATGCTGGTATTGAACTGGTAGCTGTGGAGGAAGTTGTAGGTGTCATGGATTCACTTGTTGTCGATTCAGCTGACGTCTGCATGGGTGAAGTAAATGTGGTTGTTGATGGTGAAGCACTTTGCAGGGTTGTATTTGTAGTTTCAATTGTCTGGGTTGTTGATGCTGGTATTGAACTGGTAGCTGTGGAGGAAGTTGTAGGTGTCATGGATTCACTTGTGGATTCAGCTGACGTCTGCATCGATGAAGTAAAAATGGTTGTTGATGGGGAAGCACTTTGCAGGGTTGTATTTGTAGTTTCAGTCGTCTGGGCAGTTGATGCTGGTATTGAACTGGTAGCTGTGGAGGCAGTTGTAGGTGTCATGGATTCACTTGTTGTAGATTCAGCTGACGTCTGCATGGATGATGTAAAAATGGTTGTTGATGGTGAAGCACTTTGCAGGGTTGTTTTTGTAGTTTCAGTAGTCTGGGTTGTTGATGCTGGTATTGAACTGGTAATTGTGGAGGAAGTTGAAGGCGTCATGGATTCACTTGTTTTGGATTCAGCTGACGTCTGAATGGATGAAGTAAACATGGTTGTTGATGGTGAAGCACTTTGCAGGGTTGTTTTTGTAGTTTCAGTAGTCTGGGTGGTTGATGCTGGTATTGAACTGGTAATTGTGGAGGAAGTTGAAGGCGTCAAGGATTCACTTGTTGTGGATTCAGCTGACGTCTGCATGGATGAAGTAAATGGGGATGTTGATGGTGAAGTACTTTGCAGGGTTGTTTTTGTAGTTTCAGTAGTCTGGGTGGTTGATGCTGGTATTGAACTGGTAGGTCTGGTAGATGTTGTGGACGTCATGGATTCACTTGTGGATTCAGCTGACGTCTGCATGGATGAAGTAAATATGGTTGTTGATGGTGAAGCACTTTGCAGGATTGTATTTGTAGTTTCAATTGTCTGGGTGGTTGATGCTGGTATTGAACTGGTAGCTGTGGAGGAAGTTGTAGGTGTCATGGATTCACTTGTTGTGGATTCAGCTGACGTCTGAATGGATGAAGTAAACATGGTTGTTGATGGGGAAGCACTTTGCAGAGTTGTATTTGTAGTTCCAGTAGTCTGGGTGGTTGATGCTGGTATTGAACTGGTAACTGTGGAGTAAGTTGTAGGTGTCATGGATTCACTTGTGGATTCAGCTGACGTCTGCATCGATGAAGTAAAAATGGTTGTTGATGGGGAAGCACTTTGCAGGGTTGTTTTTGTAGTTTCAGTAGTCTGGGTTGTTGATGCTGGTATTGAACTGGTAATTGTGGAGGAAGTTGAAGGCGTCATGGATTCACTTGTTTTGGATTCAGCTGACGTCTGAATGGATGAAGTAAACATGGTTGTTGATGGTGAAGCACTTTGCAGGGTTGTTTTTGTAGTTTCAGTAGTCTGGGTGGTTGATGCTGGTATTGAACTGGTAATTGTGGAGGAAGTTGAAGGCGTCAAGGATTCACTTGTTGTGGATTCAGCTGACGTCTGCATGGATGAAGTAAATGGGGATGTTGATGGTGAAGTACTTTGCAGGGTTGTTTTTGTAGTTTCAGTAGTCTGGGTGGTTGATGCTGGTATTGAACTGGTAGGTCTGGTAGATGTTGTGGACGTCATGGATTCACTTGTGGATTCAGCTGACGTCTGCATGGATGAAGTAAATATGGTTGTTGATGGTGAAGCACTTTGCAGGATTGTATTTGTAGTTTCAATTGTCTGGGTGGTTGATACTGGTATTGAACTGGTAGCTGTGGAGGAAGTTGTAGGTGTCATGGATTCACTTGTTGTGGATTCAGCTGACGTCTGAATGGATGAAGTAAACATGGTTGTTGATGGGGAAGCACTTTGCAGAGTTGTATTTGTAGTTCCAGTAGTCTGGGAGGTTGATGCTGGTATTGAACTGGTAACTGTGGAGTAAGTTGTAGGTGTCATGGATTCACTTGTGGATTCAGCTGACGTCTGCATCGATGAAGTAAAAATGGTTGTTGATGGGGAAGCACTTTGCAGGGTTGTTTTTGTAGTTTCAGTAGTCTGGGTTGTTGATGCTGGTATTGAACTGGTAATTGTGGAGGAAGTTGAAGGCGTCATGGATTCACTTGTTTTGGATTCAGCTGACGTCCGAATGGATGAAGTAAACATGGTTGTTGATGGTGAAGCACTTTGCAGGGTTGTTTTTGTAGTTTCAGTAGTCTGGGTTGTTGATGCTGGTATTGAACTGGTAGGTCTGGTAGATGTTGTGGACGTCATGGATTCACTTGTGGATTCAGCTGACGTCTGCATGGATGAAGTAAATATGGTTGTTGATGGTGAAGCACTTTGCAGGGTTGTATTTGTAGTTTCAATTGTCTGGGTGGTTGATGCTGGTATTGAACTGGTAGCTGTGGAGGAAGTTGAAGGCGTCAAGGATTCACTTGTTGTGGATTCAGCTGACGTCTGCGTTGATGAGGTAAGTATGGGGACGGACACCGGAGCACTTTGCAGGGTTGTTTTTGTAGTTTCAGTCGTCTGGGCAGTTGATGCTGGTATTGAACTGGTAGCTGTGGAGGAAGTTGTAGGTGTCATGGATTCACTTGTTGTCGATTCAGCTGACGTCTGCATGGGTGAAGTAAATGTGGTTGTTGATGGTGAAGCACTTTGCAGGGTTGTATTTGTAGTTTCAATTGTCTGGGTGGTTGATGCTGGTATTGAACTGGTAATGGTGGAGGAAGTTGTAGGTGTCATGGATTCACTTGTTGTAGATTCAGCTGACGTCTGAATGGATGAAGCAAACATGGTTGTTGATGGTGAAGTGCTTTGCAGGGTTGTTTTTGTAGTTTCAATAGTCTGGGTCGTTGATGCTGGTATTGAACTGGTAGCTGTGGAGGAAGTTGAAGGCGTCAAGGATTCACTTGTTGTGGATTCAGCTGACGTCTGCATGGATGAAGTAATTGGGGTTGTTGATGGTGAAGCACTTTGCAGGGTTGTTTTTGTAGTTTCAGTAGTCTGGGTGGTTGATGCTGGTATTGAACTGGTAGCTGTGGAGGAAGTTGTAGGTGTCATGGATTCACTTGTTGTAGATTCAGCTGACGTCTGAATGGATGAAGTAAACATGGTTGTTGATGGGGAAGTGCTTTGCAAGGTTGTATTTGTAGTTTCAGTCGTCTGGGCAGTTGATGCTGGTATTGAACTGGTAATGGTGGAGTAAGTTGAAGGCGTCAAGGATTCACTTGTTGTGGATTCAGCTGACGTCTGCATGGGTGACGTAAATGTGGTTGTTGATGGTGAAGCACTTTGCAGGGTTGTATTTGTAGTTTGAATTGTCTGGGTGGTTGAAGCTGGTATTGAACTGGTAGCTGTGGAGGAAGTTGTAGGTGTCATGGATTCACTTGTTGTAGATTCAGCTGACGTCTGAATGGATGAAGTAAACATAGTTGTTGATGGTGAAGTGCTTTGCAGGGTTGTTTTTGTAGTTTCAATAGTCTGGGTCGTTGATGCTGGTATTGAACTGGTAGCTGTGGAGGAAGTTGAAGGCGTTAAGGATTCACTTGTTGTGGATTCAGCTGACGTCTGCATGGATGAAGTAAATGGGGTTGTTGATGGTGAAGCACTTTGCAGGGTTGTTTTTGTAGTTTCAGTAGTCTGGGTGGTTGATGCTGGTATTGAACTGGTAGCTGTGGAGGAAGTTGTAGGTGTCATGGATTCACTTGTTGTAGATTCAGCTGACGTCTGAATGGATGAAGTAAACATGGTTGTTGATGGGGAAGTGCTTTGCAAGGTTGTATTTGTAGTTTCAGTCGTCTGGGCAGTTGATGCTGGTATTGAACTGGTAATGGTGGAGGAAGTTGAAGGCGTCAAGGATTCACTTGTTGTGGATTCAGCTGACGTCTGCATCGATGAAGTAAATGTGGTTGTTGATGGTGAAGCACTTTGCAGGGTTGTATTTGTAGTTCCAGTAGTCTGGGTGGTTGATGCTGGTATTGAACTGGCAACTGTGGAGGAAGTTGTAGGTGTCATGGATTCACTTGTGGATTCAGCTGACGTCTGAATGGATGAAGCAAACATGGTTGTTGATGGTGAAGCACTTTGCAGGGTTGTTTTTGTAGTTTCAGTAGTCTGGGTTGTTGATGCTGGTATTGAACTGGTAGCTGTGGAGGAAGTTGTAGGTGTCATGGATTCACTTGTTGTCGATTCAGCTGACGTCTGCATGGGTGAAGTAAATGTGGTTGTTGATGGTGAAGCACTTTGCAGGGTTGTATTTGTAGTTCCAGTAGTCTGGGTGGTTGATGCTGGTATTGAACTGGTAACTGTGGAGGAAGTTGTAGGTGTCATGGATTCACTTGTGGATTTAGCTGACGTCTGCATCGATGAAGTAAAAATGGTTGTTGATGGTGAAGCACTTTGCAGGGTTGTATTTGTAGTTTGAATAGTCTGGGTGGTTGATGCTGGTATTGAACTGGTAGCTGTGGAGGAAGTTGAAGGCGTCAAGGATTCACTTGTTGTGGATTCAGCTGACGTCTGCGTTGATGAGGTAAGTATGGGGACGGACACCGGAGCACTTTGCACGGTTGTTTTTGTAGTTTCAGTCGTCTGGGCAGTTGATGCTGGTATTGAACTGGTAGCTGTGGAGGAAGTTGTAGGTGTCATGGATTCACTTGTTGTCGATTCAGCTGACGTCTGCATGGGTGAAGTAAATGTGGTTGTTGATGGTGAAGCACTTTGCAGGGTTGTATTTGTAGTTCCAGTAGTCTGGGTGGTTGATGCTGGTCTTGAACTGGTAGCTGTGGAGGAAGTTGTAGGTGTCATGGATTCACTTGTTGTCGATTCAGCTGACGTCTGAATGGATGAAGTAAACATGGTTGTTGATGGTGAAGTGCTTTGCAGGGTTGTTTTTGTAGTTTCAATAGTCTGGGTCGTTGATGCTGGTATTGAACTGGTAATGGTGGAGTAAGTTGTAGGTGTCATGGATTCACTTGTTTTGGATTCAGCTGACGTCTGAATGGATGAAGTAAACATGGTTGTTGATGGTGAAGTGCTTTGCAGGGTTGTTTTTGTAGTTTCAGTAGTCTGGGTGGTTGATGCTGGTATTGAACTGGTAATTGTGGAGGAAGTTGAAGGCATCATGGATTCACTTGTTGTGGATTCAGCTGACGTCTGCATGGATGAAGTAAATGTGGTTGTTGATGGAGAAGCACTTTGCAGGGCTTTTTTTGTAGTTTCAGTCATCTGGGCAGTTGATGCTGGTATTGAACTGGTAGCTGTGGAGGAAGTTGTAGGTGTCATGGATTCACTTGTGGATTCAGCTGACGTCTGAATGGATGAAGCAAACATGGTTGTTGATGGGGAAGTGCTTTGCAAGGTTGTATTTGTAGTTTCAGTCGTCTGGGCAGTTGATGCTGGTATTGAACTGGTAATGGTGGAGGAAGTTGAAGGCGTCAAGGATTCACTTGTTGTGGATTCAGCTGACGTCTGCATCGATGAAGTAAAAATGGTTGTTGATGGGGAAGCACTTTGCAGGGTTGTTTTTGTAGTTTCAATTGTCTGGGTGGTTGATGCTGGTATTGAACTGGTAACTGTGGAGGAAGTTGTAGGTGTCATGGATTCACTTGTGGATTCAGCTGACGTCTGCATCGATGAAGTAAAAATGGTTGTTGATGGGGAAGCACTTTGCAGGGTTGTATTTGTAGTTTCAATTGTCTGGGTGGATGATGCTGGTATTGAACTGGTAATGGTGGAGGAAGTTGAAGGCGTCAAGGATTCACTTGTTGTGGATTCAGCTGACGTCTGAATGGATGAAGTAAACATGGTTGTTGATGGGGAAGCACTTTGCAGAGTTGTATTTGTAGTTCCAGTAGTCTGGGTGGTTGATGCTGGTATTGAACTGGTAACTGTGGAGGAAGTTGTAGGTGTCATGGATTCACTTGTGGATTCAGCTGACGTCTGCATCGATGAAGTAAAAATGGTTGTTGATGGTGAAGCACTTTGCAGGGTTGTATTTGTAGTTTCAATTGTCTGGGTGGTTGAAGCTGGTATTGAACTGGTAATGGTGGAGGAAGTTGAAGGCGTCAAGGATTCACTTGTTGTGGATTCAGCTGACGTCTGAATGGATGAAGTAAACATGGTTGTTGATGGGGAAGCACTTTGCAGAGTTGTATTTGTAGTTCCAGTAGTCTGGGTGGTTGATGCTGGTATTGAACTGGTAACTGTGGAGGAAGTTGTAGGTGTCATGGATTCACTTGTGGATTCAGCTGACGTCTGCATCGATGAAGTAAAAATGGTTGTTGATGGGGAAGCACTTTGCAGGGTTGTATTTGTAGTTTCAGTCGTCTGGGCAGTTGATGCTGGTATTGAACTGGTAGCTGTGGAGGCAGTTGTAGGTGTCATGGATTCACTTGTTGTGGATTCAGCTGACGTCTGCATGGATGAAGTAAACATGGTTGTTGATGGTGAAGCACTTTGCAGGGTTGTTTTTGTAGTTTCAGTAGTCTGGGTGGTTGATGCTGGTATTGAACTGGTAGGTCTGGTAGATGTTGTGGACGTCATGGATTCACTTGTGGATTCAGCTGACGTCTGCATGGATGAAGTAAATATGGTTGTTGATGGTGAAGCACTTTGCAGGGTTGTTTTTGTAGTTTCAGTAGTCTGGGTGGTTGATGCTGGTATTGAACTGGTAGGTCTGGAGGAATGTTGTAGGACGTCATGGATTCACTTGTGGATTCAGCTGACGTCTGCATCGATGAAGTAAAAATGGTTGTTGATGGGGAAGCACTTTGCAGGTATTTGTAGTTTCAATTGTCTGGGTGGTTGATGCTGGTATTGAACTGGTAGCTGTGGAGGAAGTTGTAGGTGTCATGGATTCACTTGTTGTGGATTCAGCTGACGTCTGAATGGATGAAGTAAACATGGTTGTTGATGGGGAAGCACTTTGCAGAGTTGTATTTGTAGTTCCAGTAGTCTGGGTGGTTGATGCTGGTATTGAACTGGTAACTGTGGAGTAAGTTGTAGGTGTCATGGATTCACTTGTGGATTCAGCTGACGTCTGCATGGATGAAGTAAATATGGTTGTTGATGGTGAAGCACTTTGCAGGGTTGTATTTGTAGTTTCAATTGTCTGGGTGGTTGATGCTGGTATTGAACTGGTAGCTGTGGAGGAAGTTGAAGGCGTCAAGGATTCACTTGTTGTGGATTCAGCTGACGTCTGCGTTGATGAGGTAAGTATGGGGACGGACACCGGAGCACTTTGCAGGGTTGTTTTTGTAGTTTCAGTCGTCTGGGCTGATGCTGGTATTGAACTGGTAGCTGTGGAGGAAGTTGTAGGTGTCATGGATTCACTTGTTGTCGATTCAGCTGACGTCTGCATGGGTGAAGTAAATGTGGTTGTTGATGGTGAAGCACTTTGCAGGGTTGTATTTGTAGTTTCAATTGTCTGGGTGGTTGATGCTGGTATTGAACTGGTAATGGTGGAGGAAGTTGTAGGCGTCAAGGATTCACTTGTTGTGGATTCAGCTGACGTCTGCATCGATGAAGTAAATGTGGTTGTTGATGGTGAAGCACTTTGCAGGGTTGTTTTTGTAGTTTCAGTAGTCTGGGTTGTTGATGCTGGTATTGAACTGGTAGCTGTGGAGGAAGTTGTAGGTGTCATGGATTCACTTGTGGATTCAGCTGACGTCTGCATCGATGAAGTAAAAATGGTTGTTGATGGGGAAGCACTTTGCAGGGTTGTATTTGTAGTTTCAGTCGTCTGGGCAGTTGATGCTGGTATTGAACTGGTAGCTGTGGAGGCAGTTGTAGGTGTCATGGATTCACTTGTTGTAGATTCAGCTGACGTCTGCATGGATGATGTAAAAATGGTTGTTGATGGTGAAGCACTTTGCAGGGTTGTTTTTGTAGTTTCAGTAGTCTGGGTGGTTGATGCTGGTATTGAACTGGTAATTGTGGAGGAAGTTGAAGGCGTCAAGGATTCACTTGTTGTGGATTCAGCTGACGTCTGCATGGATGAAGTAAATGGGGATGTTGATGGTGAAGTACTTTGCAGGGTTGTTTTTGTAGTTTCAGTAGTCTGGGTGATTGATGCTGGTATTGAACTGGTAGGTCTGGTAGATGTTGTGGACGTCATGGATTCACTTGTGGATTCAGCTGACGTCTGCATGGATGAAGTAAATATGGTTGTTGATGGTGAAGCACTTTGCAGGATTGTATTTGTAGTTTCAATTGTCTGGGTGGTTGATACTGGTATTGAACTGGTAGCTGTGGAGGAAGTTGTAGGTGTCATGGATCTTGTGTGGATTCAGCTGACGTCTGAATGGATGAAGTAAACATGGTTGTTGATGGGGAAGCACTTTGCAGAGTTGTATTTGTAGTTCCAGTAGTCTGGGTGGTTGATGCTGGTATTGAACTGGTAACTGTGGAGTAAGTTGTAGGTGTCATGGATTCACTTGTGGATTCAGCTGACGTCTGCATCGATGAAGTAAAAATGGTTGTTGATGGGGAAGCACTTTGCAGGGTTGTTTTTGTAGTTTCAGTAGTCTGGGTTGTTGATGCTGGTATTGAACTGGTAATTGTGGAGGAAGTTGAAGGCGTCATGGATTCACTTGTTTTGGATTCAGCTGACGTCCGAATGGATGAAGTAAACATGGTTGTTGATGGTGAAGCACTTTGCAGGGTTGTTTTTGTAGTTTCAGTAGTCTGGGTGGTTGATGCTGGTATTGAACTGGTAGCTGTGGAGGAAGTTGTAGGTGTCATGGATTCACTTGTTGTGGATTCAGCTGACGTCTGAATGGATGAAGTAAACATGGTTGTTGATGGGGAAGCACTTTGCAGAGTTGTATTTGTAGTTCCAGTAGTCTGGGTGGTTGATGCTGGTATTGAACTGGTAACTGTGGAGTAAGTTGTAGGTGTCATGGATTCACTTGTGGATTCAGCTGACGTCTGCATCGATGAAGTAAAAATGGTTGTTGATGGGGAAGCACTTTGCAGGGTTGTTTTTGTAGTTTCAGTAGTCTGGGTTGTTGATGCTGGTATTGAACTGGTAATTGTGGAGGAAGTTGAAGGCGTCATGGATTCACTTGTTTTGGATTCAGCTGACGTCCGAATGGATGAAGTAAACATGGTTGTTGATGGTGAAGCACTTTGCAGGGTTGTTTTTGTAGTTTCAGTAGTCTGGGTGGTTGATGCTGGTATTGAACTGGTAGCTGTGGAGGAAGTTGAAGGCGTCAAGGATTCACTTGTTGTGGATTCAGCTGACGTCTGCGTTGATGAGGTAAGTATGGGGACGGACACCGGAGCACTTTGCAGGGTTGTTTTTGTAGTTTCAGTCGTCTGGGCAGTTGATGCTGGTATTGAACTGGTAGCTGTGGAGGAAGTTGTAGGTGTCATGGATTCACTTGTTGTAGATTCAGCTGACGTCTGAATGGATGAAGCAAACATGGTTGTTGATGGTGAAGTGCTTTGCAGGGTTGTTTTTGTAGTTTCAATAGTCTGGGTCGTTGATGCTGGTATTGAACTGGTAGCTGTGGAGGAAGTTGAAGGCGTCAAGGATTCACTTGTTGTGGATTCAGCTGACGTCTGCATGGATGAAGTAATTGGGGTTGTTGATGGTGAAGCACTTTGCAGGGTTGTTTTTGTAGTTTCAGTAGTCTGGGTGGTTGATGCTGGTATTGAACTGGTAGCTGTGGAGGAAGTTGTAGGTGTCATGGATTCACTTGTTGTAGATTCAGCTGACGTCTGAATGGATGAAGTAAACATGGTTGTTGATGGGGAAGTGCTTTGCAAGGTATTTGTAGTTTCAGTCGTCTGGGCAGTTGATGCTGGTATTGAACTGGTAATGGTGGAGTAAGTTGAAGGCGTCAAGGATTCACTTGTTGTGGATTCAGCTGACGTCTGCATGGGTGACGTAAATGTGGTTGTTGATGGTGAAGCACTTTGCAGGGTTGTATTTGTAGTTTGAATTGTCTGGGTGGTTGAAGCTGGTATTGAACTGGTAGCTGTGGAGGAAGTTGTAGGTGTCATGGATTCACTTGTTGTAGATTCAGCTGACGTCTGAATGGATGAAGTAAACATAGTTGTTGATGGTGAAGTGCTTTGCAGGGTTGTTTTTGTAGTTTCAATAGTCTGGGTCGTTGATGCTGGTATTGAACTGGTAGCTGTGGAGGAAGTTGAAGGCGTCAAGGATTCACTTGTTGTGGATTCAGCTGACGTCTGCATGGATGAAGTAAATGGGGTTGTTGATGGTGAAGCACTTTGCAGGGTTGTTTTTGTAGTTTCAGTAGTCTGGGTGGTTGATGCTGGTATTGAACTGGTAGCTGTGGAGGAAGTTGTAGGTGTCATGGATTCACTTGTTGTAGATTCAGCTGACGTCTGAATGGATGAAGTAAACATGGTTGTTGATGGGGAAGTGCTTTGCAAGGTTGTATTTGTAGTTTCAGTCGTCTGGGCAGTTGATGCTGGTATTGAACTGGTAATGGTGGAGGAAGTTGAAGGCGTCAAGGATTCACTTGTTGTGGATTCAGCTGACGTCTGAATGGATGAAGTAAACATGGTTGTTGATGGTGAAGTGCTTTGCAGGGTTGTTTTTGTAGTTTCAGTAGTCTGGGTGGTTGATGCTGGTATTGAACTGGTAATTGTGGAGGAAGTTGAAGGCATCATGGATTCACTTGTTGTGGATTCAGCTGACGTCTGCATGGATGAAGTAAATGTGGTTGTTGATGGAGAAGCACTTTGCAGGGCTTTTTTTGTAGTTTCAGTCATCTGGGCAGTTGATGCTGGTATTGAACTGGTAGCTGTGGAGGAAGTTGTAGGTGTCATGGATTCACTTGTGGATTCAGCTGACGTCTGAATGGATGAAGCAAACATGGTTGTTGATGGTGAAGCACTTTGCAGGGTTGTTTTTGTAGTTTCAGTAGTCTGGGTTGTTGATGCTGGTATTGAACTGGTAGCTGTGGAGGAAGTTGTAGGTGTCATGGATTCACTTGTTGTCGATTCAGCTGACGTCTGCATGGGTGAAGTAAATGTGGTTGTTGATGGTGAAGCACTTTGCAGGGTTGTATTTGTAGTTCCAGTAGTCTGGGTGGTTGATGCTGGTATTGAACTGGTAACTGTGGAGGAAGTTGTAGGTGTCATGGATTCACTTGTGGATTTAGCTGACGTCTGCATCGATGAAGTAAAAATGGTTGTTGATGGGGAAGCACTTTGCAGGGTTGTATTTGTAGTTTGAATAGTCTGGGTGGTTGATGCTGGTATTGAACTGGTAGCTGTGGAGGAAGTTGAAGGCGTCAAGGATTCACTTGTTGTGGATTCAGCTGACGTCTGCGTTGATGAGGTAAGTATGGGGACGGACACCGGAGCACTTTGCACGGTTGTTTTTGTAGTTTCAGTCGTCTGGGCAGTTGATGCTGGTATTGAACTGGTAGCTGTGGAGGAAGTTGTAGGTGTCATGGATTCACTTGTTGTCGATTCAGCTGACGTCTGCATGGGTGAAGTAAATGTGGTTGTTGATGGTGAAGCACTTTGCAGGGTTGTATTTGTAGTTTGAATTGTCTGGGTGGTTGAAGCTGGTATTGAACTGGTAGCTGTGGAGGAAGTTAAAGGCGTCAAGGATTCACTTGTTGTGGATTCAGCTGACGTCTGCGTTGATGAGGTAAGTATAGGGACGGACACCGGAGCACTTTGCAGGGTTGTTTTTGTAGTTTCAGTCATCTGGGCAGTTGATGCTGGTCTTGAACTGGTAGCTGTGGAGGAAGTTGTAGGTGTCATGGATTCACTTGTTGTCGATTCAGCTGACGTCTGAATGGATGAAGTAAACATGGTTGTTGATGGTGAAGTGCTTTGCAGGGTTGTTTTTGTAGTTTCAATAGTCTGGGTCGTTGATGCTGGTATTGAACTGGTAGCTGTGGAGGAAGTTGAAGGCGTCAAGGATTCACTTGTTGTGGATTCAGCTGACGTCTGCATGGATGAAGTAATTGGGGTTGTTGATGGTGAAGCACTTTGCAGGGTTGTTTTTGTAGTTTCAGTAGTCTGGGTGGTTGATGCTGGTATTGAACTGGTAGCTGTGGAGGAAGTTGTAGGTGTCATGGATTCACTTGTTGTAGATTCAGCTGACGTCTGAATGGATGAAGTAAACATGGTTGTTGATGGGGAAGTGCTTTGCAAGGTTGTATTTGTAGTTTCAGTCATCTGGGCAGTTGATGCTGGTATTGAACTGGTAATGGTGGAGTAAGTTGAAGGCGTCAAGGATTCACTTGTTGTGGATTCAGCTGACGTCTGCATGGATGAAGTAAATGTGGTTGTTGATGGAGAAGCACTTTGCAGGGCTTTTTTTGTAGTTTCAGTCATATGGGCAGTTGATGCTGGTATTGAACTGGTAGCTGTGGAGGAAGTTGTAGGTGTCATGGATTCACTTGTTGTCGATTCAGCTGACGTCTGCATGGGTGAAGTAAATGTGGTTGTTGATGGTGAAGCACTTTGCAGGGTTGTATTTGTAGTTTGAATTGTCTGGGTGGTTGAAGCTGGTATTGAACTGGTAGCTGTGGAGGAAGTTGTAGGTGTCATGGATTCACTTGTTGTAGATTCAGCTGACGTCTGAATGGATGAAGTAAACATAGTTGTTGATGGTGAAGTGCTTTGCAGGGTTGTTTTTGTAGTTTCAATAGTCTGGGTCGTTGATGCTGGTATTGAACTGGTAGCTGTGGAGGAAGTTGAAGGCGTCAAGGATTCACTTGTTGTGGATTCAGCTGACGTCTGCATGGATGAAGTAAATGGGGTTGTTGATGGTGAAGCACTTTGCAGGGTTGTATTTGTAGTTCCAGTAGTCTGGGTGGTTGATGCTGGTATTGAACTGGTAACTGTGGAGGAAGTTGTAGGTGTCATGGATTCACTTGTGGATTTAGCTGACGTCTGCATCGATGAAGTAAAAATGGTTGTTGATGGGGAAGCACTTTGCAGGGTTGTATTTGTAGTTTGAATAGTCTGGGTGGTTGATGCTGGTATTGAACTGGTAGCTGTGGAGGAAGTTGAAGGCGTCAAGGATTCACTTGTTGTGGATTCAGCTGACGTCTGCGTTGATGAGGTAAGTATGGGGACGGACACCGGAGCACTTTGCACGGTTGTTTTTGTAGTTTCAGTCGTCTGGGCAGTTGATGCTGGTATTGAACTGGTAGCTGTGGAGGAAGTTGTAGGTGTCATGGATTCACTTGTTGTCGATTCAGCTGACGTCTGCATGGGTGAAGTAAATGTGGTTGTTGATGGTGAAGCACTTTGCAGGGTTGTATTTGTAGTTTGAATTGTCTGGGTGGTTGAAGCTGGTATTGAACTGGTAGCTGTGGAGGAAGTTAAAGGCGTCAAGGATTCACTTGTTGTGGATTCAGCTGACGTCTGCGTTGATGAGGTAAGTATAGGGACGGACACCGGAGCACTTTGCAGGGTTGTTTTTGTAGTTTCAGTCATCTGGGCAGTTGATGCTGGTCTTGAACTGGTAGCTGTGGAGGAAGTTGTAGGTGTCATGGATTCACTTGTTGTCGATTCAGCTGACGTCTGAATGGATGAAGTAAACATGGTTGTTGATGGTGAAGTGCTTTGCAGGGTTGTTTTTGTAGTTTCAATAGTCTGGGTCGTTGATGCTGGTATTGAACTGGTAGCTGTGGAGGAAGTTGAAGGCGTCAAGGATTCACTTGTTGTGGATTCAGCTGACGTCTGCATGGATGAAGTAATTGGGGTTGTTGATGGTGAAGCACTTTGCAGGGTTGTTTTTGTAGTTTCAGTAGTCTGGGTGGTTGATGCTGGTATTGAACTGGTAGCTGTGGAGGAAGTTGTAGGTGTCATGGATTCACTTGTTGTAGATTCAGCTGACGTCTGAATGGATGAAGTAAACATGGTTGTTGATGGGGAAGTGCTTTGCAAGGTTGTATTTGTAGTTTCAGTCATCTGGGCAGTTGATGCTGGTATTGAACTGGTAATGGTGGAGTAAGTTGAAGGCGTCAAGGATTCACTTGTTGTGGATTCAGCTGACGTCTGCATGGATGAAGTAAATGTGGTTGTTGATGGAGAAGCACTTTGCAGGGCTTTTTTTGTAGTTTCAGTCATATGGGCAGTTGATGCTGGTATTGAACTGGTAGCTGTGGAGGAAGTTGTAGGTGTCATGGATTCACTTGTTGTCGATTCAGCTGACGTCTGCATGGGTGAAGTAAATGTGGTTGTTGATGGTGAAGCACTTTGCAGGGTTGTATTTGTAGTTTGAATTGTCTGGGTGGTTGAAGCTGGTATTGAACTGGTAGCTGTGGAGGAAGTTGTAGGTGTCATGGATTCACTTGTTGTAGATTCAGCTGACGTCTGAATGGATGAAGTAAACATAGTTGTTGATGGTGAAGTGCTTTGCAGGGTTGTTTTTGTAGTTTCAATAGTCTGGGTCGTTGATGCTGGTATTGAACTGGTAGCTGTGGAGGAAGTTGAAGGCGTCAAGGATTCACTTGTTGTGGATTCAGCTGACGTCTGCATGGATGAAGTAAATGGGGTTGTTGATGGTGAAGCACTTTGCAGGGTTGTTTTTGTAGTTTCAGTAGTCTGGGTGGTTGATGCTGGTATTGAACTGGTAGCTGTGGAGGAAGTTGTAGGTGTCATGGATTCACTTGTTGTAGATTCAGCTGACGTCTGAATGGATGAAGTAAACATGGTTGTTGATGGGGAAGTGCTTTGCAAGGTTGTATTTGTAGTTTCAGTCGTCTGGGCAGTTGATGCTGGTATTGAACTGGTAATGGTGGAGGAAGTTGAAGGCGTCAAGGATTCACTTGTTGTGGATTCAGCTGACGTCTGCATCGATGAAGTAAATGTGGTTGTTGATGGTGAAGCACTTTGCAAGGTTGTATTTGTAGTTTCAGTAGTCTGGGTGGTTGATGCTGGTATTGAACTGGTAATTGTGGAGGAAGTTGAAGGCATCATGGATTCACTTGTTGTGGATTCAGCTGACGTCTGCATGGATGAAGTAAATGTGGTTGTTGATGGAGAAGCACTTTGCAGGGCTTTTTTTGTAGTTTCAGTCATCTGGGCAGTTGATGCTGGTTTTGAACTGGTAGCTGTGGAGGAAGTTGTAGGTGTCATGGATTCACTTGTGGATTCAGCTGACGTCTGAATGGATGAAGCAAACATGGTTGTTGATGGTGAAGCACTTTGCAGGGTTGTTTTTGTAGTTTCAGTAGTCTGGGTTGTTGATGCTGGTATTGAACTGGTAGCTGTGGAGGAAGTTGTAGGTGTCATGGATTCACTTGTCGATTCAGCTGACGTCTGCATCGATGAAGTAAATGTGGTTGTTGATGGTGAAGCACTTTGCAGGGTTGTATTTGTAGTTTGAATAGTCTGGGTTGTTGATGCTGGTATTGAACTGGTAGCTGTGGAGGAAGTTGTAGGTGTCATGGATTCACTTGTTGTCGATTCAGCTGACGTCTGCATGGGTGAAGTAAATGTGGTTGTTGATGGTGAAGCACTTTGCAGGGTTGTATTTGTAGTTCCAGTAGTCTGGGTGGTTGATGCTGGTATTGAACTGGTAGATGTGGAGGAAGTTGTAGGTGTCATGGATTCACTTGTTGTCGATTCAGCTGACGTCTGCATGGGTGAAGTAAATGTGGTTGTTGATGGTGAAGCACTTTGCAGGGTTGTATTTGTAGTTCCAGTAGTCTGGGTGGTTGATGCTGGTATTGAACTGGTAGCTGTGGAGGAAGTTGAAGGCGTCATGGATTCACTTGTTGTGGATTCAGCTGATGTCTGAATGGATGAAGTAAACATGGTTGTTGATGGGGAAGCACTTTGCAGGGTTATTTTTGTAGTTTCAATTGTCTGGGTGGTTGATGCTGGTATTGAACTGGTAGCTGTGGAGGAAGTTGAAGGCGTCAAGGATTCACTTGTTGTGGATTCAGCTGACGTCTGCGTTGATGAGGTAAGTATGGGGACGGAAACCGGAGCACTTTGCAGGGTTGTTTTTGTAGTTTCAGTCGTCTGGGCAGTTGATGCTGGTATTGAACTGGTAGCTGTGGAGGAAGTTATAGGTGTCATGGATTCACTTGTTGTCGATTCAGCTGACGTCTGCATGGGTGAAGTAAACATGGTTGTTGATGGGGAAGCACTTTGCAGAGTTGTATTTGTAGTTCCAGTAGTCTGGGTGGTTGATGCTGGTATTGAACTGGTAACTGTGGAGGAAGTTGTAGGTGTCATGGATTCACTTGTGGATTCAGCTGACGTCTGCATCGATGAAGTAAAAATGGATGTTGATGGTGAAGCACTTTGCAGGGTTGTTTTTGTAGTTTCAGTAGTCTGGGTTGTTGATGCTGGTATTGAACTGGTAGCTGTGGAGGAAGTTGTAGGTGTCAAGGATTCACTTGTTGTGGATTCAGCTGACGTCTGCATCGATGAAGTAAATGTGGTTGTTGATGGTGAAGTACTTTGCAGGGTTGTGTTTGTAGTTTCAATTAGTCTGGGTGGTTGATGCTGGTATTGAACTGGTAATTGTGGAGGAAGTTGAAGGCGTCATGGATTCACTTGTTGTGGATTCAGCTGACGTCTGAATGGATGAAGTAAAAATGGTTGTTGATGGGGAAGCACTTTGCAGGGTTGTATTTGTAGTTTGATTAGTCTGGGTGGTTGATGCTGGTATTGAACTGGTAGCTATGGAGGAAGTTGTAGGTGTCATTGATTCACTTGTTGTAGATTCAGCTGATGTCTGAATGGATGAAGCAAACATGGTTGTTGATGGTGAAGTGCTCTGCAGGGTTGTTTTTGTAGTTTCAGTAGTCTGGGTGGTTGATGCTGGTATTGAACTGGTAGGTCTGGGAGATTTTGTAGGCGTCATGGATTCACTTGTTGTGGATTCACCTGACGTCTGCATGGATGAAGTAAATGGGGTTGTTGATGGTGAAGCACTTTGCAGGGTTGTATTTGTAGTTTGAATAGTCTGGGTGGTTGATGCTGGTATTGAACTGGTAGGTCTGGGAGATGTTGTAGGCATCATGGATTCACTTGTTGTGGATTCAGCTGACGTCTGCATTGATGAGGTAAGTATGGGGACGGACACCGGAGCACTTTGCAGGGTTGTTTTTGTAGTTTCAATAGTCTGGGTGGTTGATGCTGGTATTGAACTGGTAATTGTGGAGGAAGTTGTGGGTGTCATGGATTCACTTGTAGATTCAGCTGACGTCTGCATGGATGAAGTAAATGGGGTTGTTGATGGTGAAGCACTTTGCAGGGTTGTTTTTGTAGTTTCAGTAGTCTGGGTTGTTGATGCTGGTATTGAACTGGTAGGTCTGGGAGATGTTGTAGGCATCATGGATTCACTTGTTGTGGATTCAGCTGACGTCTGCATGGATGAAGTAAATGTTGTTGTTGATGGGGAAGCACTTTGCAGGGTTGTATTTGTAGTTTCAATTGTCTGGGTGGTTGATGCTGGTATTGAACTGGTAGGTGTGGTAGATTTTGTGGACGTCATGGATTCACTTGTGGATTCAGCTGACGTCTGCATAGATGAAATAAATCGGGTGGTTGATGGTGAAGCACGTTGCAGGGTTGTTTTTGTAGTTTCAGTAGTCTGGGCCGTTGATGCTGGTTTTGAACTGGTAGCTGTGGAGGAAGTTGAAGGCGTCAAGGATTCACTTGTTGTGGATTCAGCTGACGTCTGCATGGATGAAATAAATGTTGTTGTTGATGGTGAAGCACTTTGCAGGGTTGTTTTTGTAGTTTCAGTAGTCTGGGTCGTTGATGCTGGTATTGAACTGGTAGCTGTGGAGGAAGTTGTCGGTGTCATGGATTCACTTGTTGTGGATTCAGCTGACGTTTGCATGGGTGAAGTAAAAATAGTTGTTGATGGTGAAGCACTTTGCAGGGTTGTTTTTGTAGTTTCAGTAGTCTGGGTGGTTGATGCTGGTATTGAACTGGTAATTGTGGAGGAAGTTGAAGGCGTCATGGATTCACTTGTTGTGGATTCAGCTGATGTCTGCATGGATGAAGTAAAAATGGTTGTTGATGTAGAAGCACTTTGCAGGGTTGTTTTTGCAGTTTCAATAGTCTGGGTGGTTGATGCTGGTATTGAACTGGTAGCTGTGGAGGAAGTTGTCGGTGTCATGGATTCACTTGTTGTGGATTCAGCTGACGTTTGCATGGGTGAAGTAAAAATGGTTGTTGATGGTGAAGCACTTTGCAGGGTTGTTTTTGTAGTTTCAGTAGTCTGGGTGGTTGATGCTGGTATTGAACTGGTAGGTGTGGTAGATGTTGTAGGCGTCATGGATTCCCTTGTTGATTCAGCTGATGTCTGCATGGATGAAGTAAATGTGGTTTTTGATGGGGAAGCACTTTGCAGGGTTGTTTTTATAGTTTCAATAGTCTCGGTGGTTGATGCTGGTATTGAACTGGTAGGTGTGGTAGATGTTGTGGACGTCATGGATTCACTTGTGGATTCAGCTGACGTCTGCATGGGTGAAGTAAAAATGGTTGTTGATGGTGAAGCACTTTGCAGGGTTGTTTTTGTAGTTCCAGTAGTCTGGGTGGCTGATGCTGGTATTGAACTGGTAGGTGTGGTAGATGTTGTGGACGTCATGGATTCACTTGTGGATTCAGCTGACGTCTGCATGGGTGAAGTAAAAATGGTTGTTGATGGTGAAGCACTTTGCAGGGTTGTTTTTGTATTTTCAATAGTCTGGGTCGTTGATGCTGGTATTGAACTGGTAGGTCTGGGAGATGTTGTAGGCGTCATGGATTCCCTTGTTGTGGATTCAGCTGACGTCTGCAAGGATGAAGTAAATGTGGTTGTTGATGGTGAAGCACTTTGCAGAGTTGTTTTTGTAGTTTCAGTAGTCTGGGTTGTTGATGCTGGTATTGAACTGGTAGGTCTGGGAGATGTTGTAGGCGTCATGGATTCACTTGTTGTGGATTTAGCTGACGTCTGCAAGGATGAAGTAAATGTGGTTGTTGATGGTGAAGCACTTTGCAGAGTTGTATTTGTAGTTTCAATAGTCTGGGTGGTTGATGCTGGTATTGAACTGGTAGCTGTCGAGGAAGTTGAAGGTGTCATGGATTCACTTGTTGTGGATTCAGCTGATGTCTGCATGGATGAAGTAAAAATGGTTGTTGATGGGGAAGCACTTTGCAGGGTTGTTTTTGTAGTTCCAGTAGTCTGGGTGGTTGATGATGGTATTGAACTGGTAGTTGTGGTAGATGTTGTGGACGTCATGGATTCACTTGTGGATTCAGCTGACGTCTGCATGGTTGAAGTAAATGTGGTTGTTGATGGTAAAGCACTTTGCAGGGTTGTATTTGTAGTTTCAATTGTCTGGGTGGTTGATGCTGGTATTGAACTGGTAGGTCTGGTAGATGTTGTGGACGTCATGGATTCACTTGTGGATTCAGCTGACGTCTGCATGGGTGAAGTAAAAATGGTTGTTGATGGTGAAGCACTTTGCAGGGTTGTTTTTGTAGTTTCAGTAGTCTGGGTTGTTGATGCTGGTATTGAACTGGTAAGTCTGGGAGATGTTGTAGGCGTCATGGATTCCCTTGTTGTGGATTCAGCTGACGTCTGCATGGATGAAGTAAAAATGGTTGTTGATGGTGAAGCACTTTGCAGGGTTGTTTTTGTAGTTCCAGTAGTCTGGGTGGCTGATGCTGGTATTGAACTGGTAGGTGTGGTCGATGTTGTGGACGTCATGGATTCACTTGTGGATTCAGCTGACGTCTGCATGGGTGAAGTAAAAATGGTTGTTGATGGTGAAGCACTTTGCAGGGTTGTTTTTGTAGTTTCAATAGTCTGGGTCGTTGATGCTGGTATTGAACTGGTAGCTGTGGAGGAAGTTGTAGGTGTCATGGATTTACTTGATGTGGATTCAGCTGACGTCTGCATGGATGAAGTAAATGTGGTTGTTGATGTTGAAGCACTTTGCAGGGTTGTTTTTGTAGTTTCAATAGTCTGTGTGGTTGATTCTGGTATTGAACTGGTAGCTGTGGAGGAAGTTGTCGGTGTCATGGATTCACTTGTTGTAGATTCAGCTGACGTCTGCATGGATGAAGTAAATGTGGTTGTTGATGGTGAAGCACTTTGCAGGGTTGTTTTTGTATTTTCAATAGTCTGGGTCGTTGATGCTGGTATTGAACTGGTAGGTCTGGGAGATGTTGTAGGCGTCATGGATTCCCTTGTTGTGGATTCAGCTGACGTCTGCAAGGATGAAGTAAATGTGGTTGTTGATGGTGAAGCACTTTGCAGGGTTGTTTTTGTATTTTCAATAGTCTGGGTCGTTGATGCTGGTATTGAACTGGTAGCTGTGGAGGAAGTTGTAGGTGTCATGGATTCACTTGTTGTAGATTCAGCTGATGTCTGCATGGATGAAGTAAATGTGGTTGTTGATGTTGAAGCACTTTGCAGGGTTGTTTTTGTAGTTTCAATAGTCTGTGTGGTTGATTCTGGTATTGAACTGGTAGCTGTGGAGGAAGTTGTCGGTGTCATGGATTCACTTGTTGTAGATTCAGCTGACGTCTGCATGGATGAAGTAAATGTGGTTGTTGATGGTGAAGCACTTTGCAGGGTTGTTTTTGTAGTTTCAGTAGTCTGGGTGGTTGATGCTGGTATTGAACTGGTAGGTGTGGTAGATGTTGTGGACGTCATGGATTCACTTGTTGATTCAGCTGACGTCTGCATGGGTGAAGTAAAAATGGTTGTTGATGTAGAAGCACTTTGCAGGGTTGTTTTTGCAGTTTCAATAGTCTGGGTGGTTGATGCTGGTATTGAACTGGTAGCTGTGGAGGAAGTTGTCGGTGTCATGGATTCACTTGTTGTAGATTCAGCTGACGTCTGCATGGATGAAGTAAATGTGGTTGTTGATGGGGAAGCACTTTGCAGGGTTGTTTTTATAGTTTCAATAGTCTCGGTGGTTGATGCTGGTATTGAACTGGTAGGTGTGGTAGATTTTCTGGACGTCATGGATTCACTTGTGGATTTAGCTGACGTCTGCATGGATGAAGTAAATGTGGTTGTTGATGGGGAAGCACTTTGCAGGGTTGTTTTTGTAGTTTCAGTAGTCTGGGCTGTTGATGCTGGTATTGAACTGGTAGGTCTGGGAGATGTTGTAGGCGTCATGGATTCACTTGTTGTGGATTCAGCTGACGTCTGCAAGGATGAAGTAAATGTGGTTGTTGATGGGGAAGCACTTTGCAGGGTTGTTTTTGTAGTTTCAGTAGTCTGGGTGGTTGATGCTGGTATTGAACTGGTAGCTGTGGAGGAAGTTGTAGGTGTCATAGATTCACTTGTTTTGGATTCAGTTGACGTTTGCATGGATGAAGTAAACATGGTTGTTGATGGTGAAGTGCTTTGCAGGGTTGTTTTTGTAGTTTCAGTAGTCTGGGTTGTTGATGCTGGTATTGAACTGGTAGCTGTGGAGGAAGTTGTAGGTGTCATGGATTCACTTGTTGTCGATTCAGCTGACGTCTGCATGGGTGAAGTAAATGTGGTTGTTGATAGGGAAGCACTTTGCAGGGTTGTTTTTGTAGTTTCAGTAGTCTGGGTTGTTGATGCTGGTATTGAACTGGTAGCTGTGGAGGAAGTTGTAGGTGTCATGGATTCACTTGTTGTCGATTCAGCTGACGTCTGCATCGATGAAGTAAAAATGGTTTTTGATGGGGAAGCACTTTGCAGGGTTGTTTTTGTAGTTTTAATAGTCTGGGTGGTTGATGCTGATATTGAACTGGTAGGTCTGGCAGATGTTGTGGACGTCATGGATTCACTTGTTGTAGATTCAGCTGTCGTCTGCATGGATGAAGTAAAAATGGTTGTTGAGGGTGAAGCACTTTGCAGGGTTGTTTTTGTAGTTTCAATCGTCTCGGCAGTTGATGCTGGTATTGAACTGGTAGCTGTGGAGGAAGTTGAAGGCGTCAAGGATTCACTTGTGGATTCAGCTGACGTCTGCATGGATGAAGTAAACGTGGTTGGTGATGGGGAAGCACTTTGCAGAGTTGTATTTGTAGTTTCAATTGTCTGGGTGGTTGATGCTGGTATTGAACTGGTAGCTGTGGAGGAAGTTGAAGGCGTCAAGGATTCACTTGTTGTAGATTCAGTTGACGTCTGAATGGATGAAGTAAACATGGTTGTTGATGGTGAAGCACTTTGCAGAGTTGTTTTTGTAGTTCCAGTAGTCTGGGTGGTTGATGCTGGTATTGAACTGGTAGCTGTGGAGGAAGTTGTAGGTGTCATAGATTCACTTGTTTTGGATTCAGTTGACGTTTGCATGGATGAAGTAAATATGGTTGTTGATGGTGAAGCACTTTGCAGAGTTGTTTTTATAGTTTCAATAGTCTCGGTGGTTGATGCTGGTATTGAACTGGTAGGTGTGGAGGAAGTTATAGGTGTCATGGATTCACTTGTTGTAGATTCAGCTGTCGTCTGCATGGATGAAGTAAATGTGGTTGTTGATGGGGAAGCACTTTGCAGGGTTGTTTTTGTAGTTTCAGTTGTCTGGGTGGTTGATGCTGGTATTGAACTGGTAGCTGTGGAGGAAGTTGTAGGTGTCATGGATTCACTTGTTGTCGATTCAGCTGACGTCTGCATCGATGAAGTAAAAATGGTTTTTGATGGGGAAGCACTTTGCAGGGTTGTTTTTGTAGTTTTAATAGTCTGGGTGGTTGATGCTGATATTGAACTGGTAGGTCTGGCAGATGTTGTGGACGTCATGGATTCACTTGTTGTAGATTCAGCTGTCGTCTGCATGGATGAAGTAAAAATGGTTGTTGAGGGTGAAGCACTTTGCAGGGTTGTTTTTGTAGTTTCAATCGTCTCGGCAGTTGATGCTGGTATTGAACTGGTAGCTGTGGAGGAAGTTGAAGGCGTCAAGGATTCACTTGTTGTAGATTCAGCTGACGTCTGAATGGATGAAGTAAACATGGTTGTTGATGGTGAAGCACTTTGCAGAGTTGTTTTTGTAGTTCCAGTAGTCTGGGTGGTTGATGATGGTATTGAACTGGTAGGTGTGGTAGATGTTGTGGACGTCATGGATTCACTTGTGGATTCAGCTGACGTCTGCATGGATGAAGTAAATATGGTTGTTGATGGTAAAGCACTTTGCAGGGTTGTTTTTGTAGTTTCAATAGTCTGGGTCGTTGATGCTGGTATTGAACTGGTAGCTGTGGAGGAAGTTGAAGGCGTCAAGGATTCACTTGTTGTAGATTCAGCTGTCGTCTGCATGGATGAAGTAAATGTGGTTGTTGATGGTGAAGTACTTTGCAGGGTTGTTTTTGTACTTCCAGTAGTCTGGGTTGTTGATGCTGATATTGAACTGGTAGGTCTGGTAGATGTTGTGGACGTCATGGATTCACTTGTTGATTCAGCTGACGTCTGCATGGGTGAAGTAAAAATGGTTGTTGATGGGGAAGCACTTTGCAGGGTTGTTTTTGTAGTTTCAATAGTCTGGGTCATTGATGCTGGTATTGAACTGGTAGCTGTGGAGGAAGTTGTAGGTGTCATGGATTCACTTGTGGATTCAGCTGACGTCTGCATGGGTGAAGTAAATGTGGTTGTTGATGGTGAAGCACTTTGCAGGGTTGTTTTTGTAGTTTCAATTGTCTGGGTCGTTGATGCTGGTATTGAACTGGTAATTGTGGAGGAAGTTGAAGGTGTCATGGATTCACTTGTTGTAGATTCAGCTGACGTCTGCATGGACGAAGTAAATGTGGTTGTTGATGGTGAAGCACTTTGCAGGGTTGTATTTATAGTTTCAATAGTCTCGGTGGTTGATGCTGGTATTGAACTGGTAGGTGTGGTCGATGTTGTGGACGTCATGGATTCACTTGTGGATTCAGCTGACGTCTGCATGGATGAAGTAAAAATGGTTGTTGATGGCGAAGCACTTTGCAGGGTTGTTTTTGTAGTTTCAGTAGTCTGGGTTGTTGATGCTGGTATTGAACTGGTAGCTGTGGAGGATGTTGTGGACGTCATGGATTCACTTGTGGATTCAGCTGACGTCTGCATGGATGAAGTAAAAATGGTTGTTGATGGCGAAGCACTTTGCAGGGTTGTTTTTGTAGTTTCAGTAGTCTGGGTTGTTGATGCTGGTATTGAACTGGTAGCTGTGGAGGAAGTTGAAGGCGTCAAGGATTCACTTGTTGTGGATTCAGCTGGCGTCTGCAAGGATGAAGTAAATGTGGTTGTTGATGGCGAAGCACTTTGCAGGGTTGTTTTTGTAGTTTCAATTGTCTTGGTGGTTGATGCTGGTATTGAACTGGTAGCTGTGGAGGAGGTTGTAGGTATCATGGATTCACTTGTAGATTCAGCTGACGTCTGCATGGATGAAGTAAAAATGGTTGTTGCTGGTGAAGGACTTTGCAGGGTTGTTTTTGTAGTTTCAATCGTCTCGGAAGTAGATGCTGGTATTGAACTGGTAGGTCTGGGAGATGTTGTAGGCGTCATGGATTCACTTGTTGTGGATTCAGCTGATGTCTGCATGGGTGAAGTAAATGTGGTTGTTGATGGGGAAAAACTTTGCAGGGTTGTTTTTGTAGTTTCAATAGTCTGGGTTGTTGATGCTGGTATTGAACTGGGAGGTGTGGTAGATGTTGACGTCATGGATTCACTTGTTGTGGATTCAGCTGTCGTCTGCATGGATGAAGTAAAAATGGTTGTTGATGGTGAAGCACTTTGCAGGGTTGTTTTTGTAGTTTCAATAGTCTGGGTGGTTGATGCTGGTATTGAACTGGTAGGTCTGGTCGATGTTGTGGACGTCATGGATTCACTTGTGGATTCAGCTGACGTCTGCATGGATGAAGTAAAAATGGTTGTTGATGGTGAAGCAGTTTGCAGGGTTGTTTTTGTAATTTCAGTAGTCTGGGTGGTTGATGCTGGTATTGAACTGGTAATTGTGGATGAAGTTGAAGGCGTCATGGATTCACTTGTTTTGGATTCAGCTGACGTCTGAATGGATGAAGTAAATTCGGCCGTTGATGGGGAATTACTTTGCACAGTTGTTGTATTACCTTCATTATAATTTTGTTTTACATCCAATACAGGTATATTTTCCAAAACCTGTGACTGTACATTTCCTGTCACGTGTAGTTTTGATTGATTTTCCCCCTCAGGGTCGGGTGATATCTGTGGTTTCCTCCACTGGTTCTCAGGTTGATCTTGTTTTGTATTTTGATTTCCTGTAGAAACAATATTTGTGCAAGATGCATCAATTTGTTTGTGCAGCTAAGAGCGACTTGCATCACATTTTCAGTTTCACATGGAAGATAACACATCACAAAACGTTCCATTGTCATGTCATTGTTTTCAATTTGCCTTTTTGGAAGTATCACCAAATTGTTTTTCAATGTTATTTTTGTTATATCTCAAGTATTGGTCGAATTCCAGACTCCAGTTCAATATTAGCAAAGGTCACTAAATTAAAATGCACTTCCTTCAGTTCTGTGCACGTGGCTATTCTACTTATGTCCAGATGACAAATCTATTATCCAGTTTCTGTAATGGTTCAGTGGCACACCATTTAGTTTCTGCAGTTATTAACTTCTAGTCCATTTACAGTCAGTGTCATTAAGTCCCCTGTTATGTGAACTCTATTGCCTCAATGGAATTTAGCTTTATGCCATCATGAAATACAGATGAGTGCTGAGATGACTGTATCTGTTGAAAACCTAAAGCTGTAATAACTTATTGTTATGAAGAAAGTTATTCAACCATAAATGTAAATAATTTGAATCAGGTAGACCATAAGTAATAAAAGTGATGATTTGTAATGATTACAAAGGTTTGTCAAATATGCTTTCCTAAATGCAGATATTACCTCAGATGACATAAGTTGAAATAAATTATTTACAACCAATAATCGTCACATTTCTTTGTACATTGCTTATAATATATATGCGTATGTTGTGTACAATTAACCATTAAATATTGTGAGGAGTAATGTGCATATTAAGAAAGAAGATTATATTTGTATGTATCTAGTATGTATGACATTGACAACTAAAACTGGGACTAAAATTTATTTTATCAAAATTGTATCACTATAAATATACTGCGAAATTATATCAATTTAAGATTGCATGCAAATTATCATTCCTTATTGAAATTAGTTAATTTTCTATCACTTGTTTATGCAATAAGAATTATAGAAATCATAGACTTACCCCTTTTTTGTACAAAGAACACATTGACTGAAATTAGTATGATGACCACAAAAGTAAGAGTTATGAAAATGCTGGAAATCCTCCTCCAGTTACTGGATCCCAAATAAATCCACGTCTTCATTTTCCAAGTCTTTTAGGTAATCATCCAAACGATGTAAAGATGAAGTATTTCAGCTGCTGCAATGTTCTTCATTCCATGAATACCTATCAATTCCACTGAAGCAGAAAATGTAGACTTTTCTGTAATTCTCTGTCTTGCAGTAAATGTCCAATGATCTCCCGTCAATGAATTGTCAATGAACTGGCAGTTAAGTTTGATCCTGCTGGCAGTTGTATAAACATTTGTCTGTCGGTATCAAGTCTCCCCTGTGTGTCATCAATGATCAACTGATAACTGAGGTTGAGACTGACTACCCTCCCTAAGCAAACCTCTTATTGTGATACGGCACTGTAAAGTTTCCTGACTCTACATGTGGGTCAAGTGGGCAAGGACTAAGGTGTGAGTGTGTGGGTGGGTCTGTTTCAAGGAAAACACAAGTGATACATTCAAAAAACACTGTATTAGTTGTATTCCCCAGAAATCTGGCAAATAGTACTTTATTTGTTCTATTGATGGATATCCAATGAATTGAATAGGCATGCTATAATTAGATTGTTAAACACGATCCCAGCCAGGTTAATAAGTGGTTTCAATAGCTCCAACAATAAATGAGCTGTGACAAGATTAAGCACAAATATTGTGCCCGATTTTGAGGGCACAAGTGGTTCGGCCCTCCACACCTCTGTTTGCTCATTGCTAAATAATTTCTAAAGTCATAGCTACACATCAAACAATCAGGGTATTTCCTGCTCAATATGCTATGATGGATTGCAATAATTTCATATTAGACATTATTTCACTATTTTTCCTGACATGTTGTACAAACGATCACCGGTATAGGAAACAACAATGAGTTGAACTGCTGAACAACACCCTGCTGCTTGGTAATTACAGTACTTTGGAATTCCACAATCTTCAAGGAAATGAAGAAATATCAACAGCAGAGCTGGACTTTGATGTGGACCCCTGGGTGTTGTCAGGTGTGCCTTTGCTCAAAATAGTCCTTTTATCACTCGATCAATGACGCAAACTGTTCTTGTGGTTTGGAATATGACCCTATTAATGACCAGCTCACAGGCAAGACAAGACTCCTGTAAAACATTTATCTCAATATTTATTGTAGTTTGGTTACTGGTGCGTGAATGGTGATCTCAGTGAACCTGTTAGACCAATTATAGTGAAAAAATGACTCTATGCTCTCTGCGTGTGGAGATACCTCAGAGCCCTTTTTTTACGATATGATTCAGGATGATGAAGACGATAGTGATGTGGTTATCTCTTTGAGATCAATGTAAAACTACATTTTTTTTACAATGCAAACGTCATTTATTGTGGATTTTTGTGGTCACAGAGCCTGAAGTAGAATAAAATGTTCATGTTAAAAATAGAAAACTGATGATTCTCAACACTGCCCAATATCATCTGACATAAATGACCAATCTAAGTGAGTGATACGGTTCCAGTTTACAAAAGGTTTCCATAGCACACAGTACAGTTTATGGGTGGAGATTTTGATCCAAAAATGCATTATGGGCTATAACCATTGATGATAATCTAATCAAACAACCAACCCACCCACTTATGATTCTTTCTTCGAGTCATTCAACAAAAGAGGGAGGGATGGAAGCAAAGTTCACATCATTCTCTATAGAAAATAAATATTGGTGGTGATAGATCTTAAAGGTTGCACAGAGCATAATGGAAAAAAACTGAAACTTAACTCCAAACTAGTTCAATGATAACAAATAGTTTAATTAGGTCACATGAAATAGTAAGTACAAATAAATTCAATGAAGCATCAGTTGTAATGGAAAAAGTTTGTACATGGAGACCACTGAATCAATCAGGACTACAACGTGCTATATGTGATGTTGCAATGAGCTGTACAGCCAACAGGTCAGGAAACAAATCCATCTGTTCTCTTCCAAAAGAACTGTGACATCCTTTTGGACTCGGCAGTCACACACAGTCCCCAGCTTTGGTTCTCACACTTCAGCCTGCTGCTGTCCCACCTCCAGACCCTCCTCTGTTCCTGTTACAGTCTGCTCCTTTCGGGCTCTGAGACGCTCTGCCTCCGTGATCGTCATGGGGTGCAGAGGGAAGAATCCTGCCAACCCTGCCGAAAGAGAGGAGGGAGAGGAGAAGACTGTAGCAGAGCCCAGGGTTGCCAAAAATGTTGAACGGACTCAAGGAGCTGATGGATCATGACTTTAAAAGGGATCGTTCACCCAAATTTGTTTAAATTGATGTAAATGACCTTGTTTTGAGTCGAATACTAATGTCAGGGCAGAAACGGCACCATTACAACAAGTTTCAAGCCTAAATGTCCACAGATATATTTCGACGAGGTGCATTCAGGAAATGCTAACGTCCGCTAGCTTAGCCACTTCCTTAAAACACAATGTTAATTACGCTGTTTCGAGTCGAACATGAATGTCGGGGCTTGCGGAGACTTGGGTGACACCAAACAAGCAGTATGGAGGAATGTTATGTTCTTTTCTGTTTTATTACATTTGAAGAATAGCTTACCATTGACTTCAATTGTATTGGATTCTGCTGCAACAAAGTTTACCCCTGATACTCAAGTGTTTTGTGGACTCAAACACTTCATCCATCCCTCCATCAGCACCTCCAAGTAGATGATGAGTGAATTCTCATTTCTGGGTGAACTATCCCTTTAAGATGATCTTTTCCCTTTATCCATCCATATTATATTAAATTATTAGCATGTTATTGTACTAACTTGTCAATTAACAAAAACAACTGTGATATATTAGATGCTTTTACAACCATGGAGGGCAAATGTAATCTGAGGCCACAGTGATTACAGTAATAGGAATAGATGGGATTCATGATGTATGGTGGCAGATAATCCATAAAACTAAAAGGTGTATGTGCTCATAATAGTTATGGATGACTTTGTTACTGTGCTCTGCTTGTTGAGCTCAGCCCTCCTCAAAGTGCACACATTTGTTTGCTTTGTTTCAGTCGCCAGGTCCGTTCTCTCGCACAGAAATCGACCTGTTGAACATAAATGAATGAATGTATGCTCTTCTTACTGAAATTCCATCAAACAGTTGGTGGAGCTTTTTCTTTTCTTTTTTTTGTTTTGGTCAAGCTGTGAGTCATTGCTTGAAATGAATTTGCCTCAAATACTACCTCCCTTTGACATTAAATCCTATACTTCATATACTCCCCATTTTAAATTGTGTCCTAAGACATCGTGATCTACAAAACATGAGGTAAACGGCTCCATACGTGACCCGGGATGAAGCTTAAATACGAAGCTACAAAGTCGAGTATAACCGAATATCCTTAAACCAAGAGTTTAGATCAGGCAGCTCTCAGAGATGTGAGGCTAACCTGTTAATACAGACACATTACAAAGACAGTGCAGGGTTTACCTACCTGACACAGACTTTCCTGTTCTGCTCATGCATTCCTGTCTTACATGATTGCAGTGGGTGTGGCCTGAGAGACTTTGGCTGCTGGCAGCCTAGAAAATATATGAACTTTTATTGTTGTAGATTATTCAAGAGGCATCAGGATGATATCGTAAATGTAGCATATGTATTGAAGTAACCCTTGGTGTTCAAATTGGGAAACATAACTGCTAAGGTCAAACGGTCATTGAAGTATACTTCTTCCCTCCCTCCTGCTCACGGACCCTTGCCAACACAATCTTGCTTTTGACTTAAACGTTTTTTTTTGAGGAAAAAAAAAGTTTACATCACACACTGATACTATTTAATCTTAAGGTATTCACATGTCTTATTAGAAATGATGAAACTGAATGAAGTTTATTGAGACATAACTTCTCTGCTGTGGTGAAGACTTGCACTGGGAGAGTACAGTATGCTGTGTACAGTATTTAACTATTCCATTTGTTATTATGAATAGTCGATAAGTATATAGTCTTTAAAAAAAGAAAGCAAAATAAAATGACTTATTTATGAGCCTGCTTTGTTCTGTTTCTTGAATCTGTCGAGTGAAGTGTCAACTCAGCTGTCTGGCCTGTTTTATCAGGCCATGTTGTAAACATTGTACTCCTGACTTGAGTCCATGTGGTTAGGCATGGAACCGAAACCACAGCATACGACACATGACATCAGAGGCCAATTAATTACTAAATACACTGCAATTCAGCTCCACTTACAGCTTCCACCGTAACCTTGCAGCAAGGCAGTGGCCATTTCTGTAGGTTGGCTGTGCGGGTATAGCATTTGATTTTGCATTATTCTCCCAATGAAAACAAGAGGCAGCAGGCGGAACCATCTAGGCCACCTGGCTGCAAACCCTTTCACTTGTTTCCTTCTTCAGCGAGCTGCTAGGTGACAGCATGGGTGGTGACTATAGCAACTCAAAGAAAGACAGATTGCTCATTTTAAATATAGTCAGCTGGAGGCCAGCAAGATCAAGTGCCAGATGAATTAACAAGGTGTGTGGTTTTCTAAATTAATAGAGAAGCAACACACATTCTTGCACCCATGTGACACTAAAAGGTGCTGTGATGCCAGAGGGAAGAACTCGCTAGGGCTTCACTATTTTCATGACTTCTGATGTGAGAAATGTTTTCTCAGACTCTGACCAGAAAGGCACAAGGGATCATTGTGATTCTGTGTTAAAGTGAGACATTTTCTACACCATCTGAAATATGTGTCTGTTGTCTGTTCTTTCTTTGTCTTTTCAAAAGCTGCATGCAGGTAAGCAAAACCCCTCCCCTCCTTTTCCTCTCTGTCAACACAACTTGAATCTTAACTGGGTTTTGGCGCTGACTTGTGTTCATCTCAGGCATCGAGGACAAGAGATTTAACTTCCAGTTGACGACATCAAATATATTTGTTTCCCTCAGTTAATTACAGAGAAGTCCTTGGCTGGCACTGTTGACGGATTAAACTCATTTCAATGACAATGATTATTACAGTAATTATGATTACTGCATTTCTCATGAATTGCTCCACAGGCTCTGGAGAGTAGTCTGCAGGAAGAGAAGATTTCTCTTTGCTGTTTCTGGCTCATAACACAAGTCCGCAGTGCTGCATAGATCTGCAGAAAGATTCACTGGTAGAGGAAATACTGTTTAACCAATAACAACCTAATAATGTGTGACAATGAGAAGTGATAACTAAAACACCAATATAATAAAACTCGTATAGTAAATATGTAAAATGGACAAAATGGAGTGATAGAGATGGATCTATATCTGCACTGAAAAACTCAGTGATGTGAAATTGATTTCTGAATTCTGATACATAGGAAGAACAAAACGCTATCTTTAGTAATAATAAAGATAAATAAAGAGTTTATGCACAGATTAGTGTTATACTGAAGGATCTCCCTCTGAAAGCAAATTGAATTGAAATAAGAAGATTCAACCACAATATACACACAACAAAAAACATAAAGTAATTTCTGCCTCTGACCCAGATTCCCTTTTATTTATATATCTTGTCAGAAACATGTACGCTTGTATCTGTTATGTACATGACAGATACTTTGTGCTTTAAATCTAACCTGTCATATATACAAAGGACGGAAAAACTGGAGTTTATATGTTCTGTTGCTTTTGGGTGGGATATTTCTGGGTCTTCTGATGTCTATCCCATCACCCTCTTTTTGGGGATAACCAAGCTAATTTGTAATGGATCCAAACACAAATCCCCTAAATTTCTCTGACACAGGTGACATATTGCATGGCTATTGTGTTGACCCAATGTATCAGAATAATACAAATCAGGGCTACTCGGAAATAAGATCTTAAATTTCAACTTGGTAAATTTGCACTGGGTCACATTTCCACTCTCAGTTTTTTACAGTTACAGGCTACTACAAGTTGTCTGTGTGGTTTCCCAATGCATCTCATTCTAGAAATTATTCTGTGCACTCTCAATTTTACGATAACATGTCAGCATGTTCCTGTGTGACGACAACGTTGCTGAAACAACTCCAGGACAAGAGTTTGAGAAAGAGACAGAACGAACTGTCATGACTCTGGACTTTGCCTCCTGAATGAGGATTGTTTTGGTTTTGATTGTGGAGTGATTTTTTTGTTTAGCCTGTACCTGGTTTTCTTTGTGTTTGGATTTGTGTTCTCCTTGAGTTTTCAGTTTGCTGTTTTATTTTGAAGTTTTGCTCCTTGGGTGTTTCCCTACTTTACTTCCAGTCTTTGTCCTGTTTCCGGGGCCCCTGTGATTGTCTGCACCTGTTCCTCATGTGTTTACCTGTGTCCAATCATCCTGCCTCCCCTGTGTATATAAGTCTCTGTGCTTCCCTTTGTCAGTTTGTCATCTGACATGGCTGTCTCACCACCCTGTCGTCATGTCTCCTCCATCATCCCTCTCTTGTAAGCTCTAGTGTTTTCTGCATTTTTGGGTCCACCTGCTCCCTAAAACCAGACAGGTTGTGTCTTTTTTTGTAACCTTCTGTTTCTCACTGCTAGTTGCTGACATTTAAAGTAAATGCAAACATTGACAAACATTAATAAAATAGTATTAATTAAAACACTGGAGTCTGAATTTGAATGCTCAGTTTTATAGGACACAAGACGCTACAGTCGATTAAAATTGATAAAGCTTAAATAAAATCATCACAAATACTAATAAGTCCCTCCATGTGTTACATACAGTTGATAACTCAAGGAAATATTCTAATCAAACTATAATTGTCCAGACTAAATCCTTCATTCGAGGTTGATGTCCCACACCTCTGGATCGTTTGTTGTAACCTGAAGAAACAAGAAGGATCCCATATTAATATCAATATGTTTATGATGAGCTTACATTTAGTTATAGCTGAGAAGCATAATACAAGAATAATGATACAAAAAATGAATACCTGCACTTGAGTGTCAACATTTCCTACATGGGGTCTATAGGCTTCTGATAAGTAAGGGTCTTTCATACCCAAGTTATGGTACGCTGTAAAAAGAATATGATCACGTTAAACCGTGCAAATTTGAAAGTCCTTGCTGGGAAAATTCAAAAATATGTAAAGGAATAGAAGAAAGCCAGAACACACCTGAATCAGAGAAGTCAAATAAATCATCCTCTAAACCTCTTAAGTTAAAGGAGTTGCTCCTTTTCCTAAAATGGAGACATTATGATTAGTTGTACATGTCGGTGTTTGCAACTTTTACCATCAACATAACTGTACTGGTAGATGCATTTGAAGGGATAGTTCATCCAAAAATGAAAATTCTACTCATCCCTATGCCGATGGGGGGTTCTCAGGGGTAATCATTTGATAGAGCAGAATCCAATACAATGGAAGTCAAGGGGGAGTCCTTCTTCAGACGTAATAAAACCACAGAAAAACCACAACATGCCTCCATACAGCTTGTGTGGTGTCATCCAAGTGTCCACAAGCCCCCACATTCATATTCGACTTGAAACTGCGTCATTAACAACATGTTTTAAGCCTTAATGTCCTCTGATAGCTTCTGACGAGGTGCAATCGGGGACCGTCGGAAATGCTAACGTCCGCTAGCTTGGCCACTTCTGTTTTACTTTTAGGCTTTAAAACGTTTCGAGTCGAATATGAATGTCGGGGCTTCCAGACACTTGGATGACACTACATGAGCAGTATGGAGGCATGTTGTGTTTTTTTCTGTATCATTACGTCTGAAGATAGGTTACTAATCAGCTACACTGTTTACCCCTGAAACTCAAAGTGTTTTGTGGACTCAAACACTTCACCCACCCTTCCATGGCACAGGGGTGAGTAGATAATAAGTGAATTTTCATTTCAGGGTGAACTATTCCGTTCAGGCATCATAACTCACCAAATTCCGATATATTTCCTTTTGGCATAGACAGCAATGACAATGACAATCAAGAGCAGGAGTACTCCTGCCAATGATCCAAACAGGGCTCCATAGAAACCTGGACCCCAGCGGAAGAATTCACACTGTGGACCATAAAACTGCTGCAGGCTTGACTCAAAGCACCTGGGATGATAAGAAACAAGAGTGTAATTGCATTGATAAAAAGTGTATGTTACGAGCATTCAAGTATATTTAATAGAAGTAAATGTTTTGTCTTACCGACATAAAGGCCCTTTGTAAATTTCATTGAAGCACAGTCCATGCTGATTGCAGTAATTAGGATCGGTTTTACAATGTCCAACACACTGCCATTGACCATTAATTGCCAGAGCAGTGTAATTAGCAAACCCATTGCAGTTAACATAAGGCTGCAGGTCTGTAATATCTAAAAATACAAAAAAGTGGTGTTTTTTTCAACACTTTTAGTACAATAATGCAAATATAAACAAATGAAACATATTAAATGAAAAAACTAAAAAGCAGCAATATGTCAAAGGTAGTAACACACTTACTGTTAATTTCAGGTGGTAGGAAGGTGATTTCATTTAACTTCACACTGCTGTTGTTAAAGGCCTGAGAAATCTTATTTAGGTTACTTGTGTTGTTCAAGATATCAGTCAACACCCCATCAAGCTCAGTGTTGACAAACTGGATTTGTGTTTCATTATTTAGATAGCTGTATTCTGCCACACTCGCTGCAACAACACTTCCGTTCCTACAGAAGCAAAATAAATAGAAATTAACCCCAAAACTCAGACTGCATTGAATTAAAAAGTCAGTTAAATCACTTTAAGTTCAAAGAAACTTACGATAACTTGATGATTTGTACTTTTTCAAAGCTTTGTGGGTCTGCTTCTTTGCATAGGGCTTGAAGCTGGAACATAAAACAAACAGTATTAAAGTTACACAAACTTATGGCAGTAAATACTGGTTAGCGAAAGTCACTATAAAACAATTATCTGCAATTATTTTTTACCTCCACCGAGGAAATTATTTTCATCGCTGTTTTGTCTGACTATTATCACAATTACGAAAGAACTACTAAACCTATTTTACTGAAACTTCATTAGGGTGGGGTATGAACCAGGGAAGAAGCCATTAACCTTTTAATAAGATTAGAATAAAGGGGCAGATGCAGAAATTTTTTTTTCTCTCTTACTCATGGCAAGATATAGCATTAGCCTTGATGGAGGTATGCACTCTCTGAGCATCCTTCAAGTTACATAAAGAGATCAAATATCAGAGGATTGTCTTATCTTTTATCTAAGTTTCAATGAATTAAGTTGTGTAGTTTCTGTGTAAACCTGCTGACAGACATCGAGCAGTAAAGAAAATAAAACGTCCTTGACAGAGGTCATGATGATTACATTGTGTAACAATGAAAAAAGAATATTTACCTGCAGGACTAATGTGTTGATGAATTCTTGTGATTCAGGTGAGTTTAAATCATTAAAAGCCAACTGAAAATCCATCTGGATTGACAAGGTAAAATTTGTTTTTCGAGTTGGTATTGCTCCGGTATCTGCAAAAAATCATGAGACAGGGGACATTGATGTTAAAATACCATTAAATGCACAGTAAATTGTAAAAAAATATTTATAATAATTTCATAATAATTTTTTAATAGGACATTGGGTAAAACTAAAAATGTTAAATAAATTAATTGCTCAAAGCTTATACTCTCAATGAATGATATATTTTTGAAGTCTTGCATTATGGAATCAAAAAAATCTCACCAATATTGGCAGAGGTGTCATTGACTCCGAAAGAGCAGTTATCACCGAAGACAAAATCTTGACAGTGGCATTGACAGCGTCCAAGTGTTGAATTGTATTTACAGATACCGCTGGCACACTGACAGTCCTCATCTTTACACTGAGGAGTTGTAGATTCAATTATAGTGGTTGCAGACAAAGTTGTAGAAGTGGAAGAACTTTGCAGGGTTGTTTTTGTGGTTTCAATAGTCTGGGTGGTTGATGCTGGTATTGAACTGGTAGCTGTGGAGGAAGTTGTAGGTGTCATGGATTTAGTTGATGTCGATTCAGCCAAAGTCTGCGTTGATGGGGTAAGTATGGTTGTTGATGGGGAAGCACTTTGCAGGGTTGTATTTGTAGTTTCAGTAGTGTGGGCAGTTGATGCTGGTATTGAACTGGTAGCTGTGGAGGAAGTTGTAGGTGTCATGGATTCACTTGTTGTAGATTCAGCTGACGTCTGAATGGATGAAGTAAACATGGTTGTTGATGGTGAAGCACTTTGCAAGGTTGTTTTTGTAGTTTCAATAGTCTGGGTGGTTGGTGCTGGTATTGAACTGGTAGCTGTGGAGGATGTTGTGGACGTCATGGATTCACTTGTAGATTCAGCTGACGTCTGCATGGATGAAGTAAATATGGTTGTTGATGGGGAAGCACTTTGCAGGGTTGTTTTTGTAGTTTCAGTCGTCTGGGCAGTTGATGCTGGTATTGAACTGGTAATGGTGGAGGAAGTTGAAGGCGTCAAGGATTCACTTGTTGTGGATTCAGCTGACGTCTGCATCGATGAAGTAAATGTGGTTGTTGATGGTGAAGCACTTTGCAGGGTTGTATTTGTAGTTTCAGTAGTCTGGGTGGTTGATGCTGGTATTGAACTTGTAGCTGTGGAGGAAGTTGTAGGTGTCATGGATTCACTTGTTGTCGATTCAGCTGATGTCTGCATGGGTGAAGTAAATGTGGTTGTTGATGGTGAAGCACTTTGCAGGGTTGTATTTGTAGTTTCAGTAGTGTGGGCAGTTGATGCTGGTATTGAACTGGTAGCTGAGGAGGAAGTTGTAGGTGTCATGGATTCACTTGTTGTAGATTCAGCTGATGTCTGAATGGATGAAGTAAACATGGTTGTTGATGGTGAAGCACTTTGCAAGGTTGTTTTTGTAGTTTCAATAGTCTGGGTGGTTGGTGCTGGTATTGAACTGGTAGCTGTGAAGGATGTTGTGGACGTCATGGATTCACTTGTAGATTCAGCTGACGTCTGCATGGATGAAGTAAATATGGTTGTTGATGGGGAAGCACTTTGCAGGGTTGTTTTTGTAGTTTCAGTCGTCTGGGCAGTTGATGCTGGTATTGAACTGGTAATGGTGGAGGAAGTTGAAGGCGTCAAGGATTCACTTGTTGTGGATTCAGCTGACGTCTGCATCGATGAAGTAAATGTGGTTGTTGATGGTGAAGCACTTTGCAGGGTTGTATTTGTAGTTTCAGTAGTCTGGGTGGTTGATGCTGGTATTGAACTTGTAGCTGTGGAGGAAGTTGTAGGTGTCATGGATTCACTTGTTGTCGATTCAGCTGACGTCTGCATGGGTGAAGTAAATGTGGTTGTTGATGGGGAAGCACTTTGCAGGGTTGTTTTTGTAGTTTCAGTAGTCTGGGTTGTTGATGCTGGTATTGAACTGGTAGGTCTGGGAAATGTTGTAGGCGTCATGGATTCACTTGTTGTGGATTCAGCTGACGTCTGCATCGATGAAGTAAATGTGGTTGTTGATGGTGAAGCACTTTGCAGGGTTGTATTTGTAGTTTCAGTAGTCTGGGTGGTTGATGCTGGTATTGAACTGGTCGGTCTGGGAGATGTTGTGGACGTCATGGATTCACTTGTGGATTCAGCTGACGTCTGCATGGATGAAGTAAATGGGGTTGTTGATTGTGAAGCACTTTGCAAGGTTGTTTTTGTAGTTTCAATAGTCTGGGTGGTTGGTGCTGGTATTGAACTGGTAGCTGTGGAGGATGTTGTGGACGTCATGGATTCACTTGTAGATTCAGCTGACGTCTGCATGGATGAAGTAAATATGGTTGTTGATGGGGAAGCACTTTGCAGGGTTGTTTTTGTAGTTTCAGTCGTCTGGGCAGTTGATGCTGGTATTGAACTGGTAATGGTGGAGGAAGTTGAAGGCGTCAAGGATTCACTTGTTGTGGATTCAGCTGACGTCTGCATCGATGAAGTAAATGTGGTTGTTGATGGTGAAGCACTTTGCAGGGTTGTATTTGTAGTTTCAGTAGTCTGGGTGGTTGATGCTGGTATTGAACTTGTAGCTGTGGAGGAAGTTGTAGGTGTCATGGATTCACTTGTTGTCGATTCAGCTGATGTCTGCATGGGTGAAGTAAATGTGGTTGTTGATGGTGAAGCACTTTGCAGGGTTGTTTTTGTAGTTTCAGTAGTCTGGGTTGTTGATGCTGGTATTGAACTGGTAGGTCTGGGAAATGTTGTAGGCGTCATGGATTCACTTGTTGTGGATTCAGCTGACGTCTGCATGGATGAAGTAAATGTTGTTGTTGATGGTGAAGCACTTTGCAGGGTTGTATTTGTAGTTTCAGTAGTCTGGGTGGTTGATGCTGGTATTGAACTGGCAATGGTGGAGGAAGTTGAAGGCGTCAAGGATTCACTTGTTGTAGATTCAGCTGACGTCTGCATCGATGAAGTAAATGTGGTTGTTGATGGTGAAGCACTTTGCAGGGTTGTATTTGTAGTTTCAGTAGTCTGGGTGGTTGATGCTGGTATTGAACTGGTAATTGTGGAGGAAGTTGAAGGCGTCAAGGATTCACTTGTGGATTCAGCAGACGTCTGCATGGATAAAGTAAACATGGTTGTTGATGGTGAAGTACTTTGCAGGGTTGTATTTGTAGTTTCAGTAGTCTGGGTGGTTGATGCTGGTATTGAACTGGTCGGTCTGGGAGATGTTGTGGACGTCATGGATTCACTTGTGGATTCAGCTGACGTCTGCATGGATGAAGTAAATGGGGTTGTTGATGGGGAAGCACTTTGCAGGGTTGTTTTTGTAGTTTCAGTAGTCTGGGTTGTTGATGCTGGTATTGAACTGGTAGGTCTGGGAGATGTTGTAGGCGTCAAGGATTCACTTGTTGTGGATTCAGCTGACGTCTGTGTTGATGAGGTAAGTATGGGGACGGATACCGGAGCACTTTGCAGGGTTGTTTTTGTAGTTTCAGTCGTCTGGGCAGTTGATGCTGGTATTGAACTGGTAGCTGTGGAGGAAGTTGTAGGTGTCATGGATTCACTTGTTGTCGATTCAGCTGACGTCTGCATGGGTGAAGTAAATGTGGTTGTTGATGGTGAAGCACTTTGCAGGGTTGTATTTGTAGTTTCAGTAGTCTGGGTGGTTGATGCTGGTATTGAACTTGTAGCTGTGGAGGAAGTTGTAGGTGTCATGGATTCACTTGTTGTCGATTCAGCTGACGTCTGCATGGGTGAAGTAAATGTGGTTGTTGATGGTGAAGCACTTTGGAGGGTTGTATTTGTAGTTTCAATTGTCTGGGTGGTTGATGCTGGTATTGAACTGGTAGCTGTGGAGGAAGTTGTAGGTGTCAAGGATTCACTTGTGGATTCAGCAGACGTCTGCATGGATAAAGTAAACATGGTTGTTGATGGTGAAGTACTTTGCAGGGTTGTATTTGTAGTTTCAGTAGTCTGGGTGGTTGATGCTGGTATTGAACTGGTAGGTCTGGTAGATGTTGTGGACGTCATGGATTCACTTGTAGATTCAGCTGACGTCTGCATGGATGAAGTAAAAATGGTTGTTGCTGGTGAAGCACTTTGCAGGGTTGTTTTTGTAGTTTCAATAGTCTGGGATGTTGATGCTGGTATTGAACTGGTCGGTCTGGGAGATGTTGTGGACGTCATGGATTCACTTGTGGATTCAGCTGACGTCTGCATGGATGAAGTAAATGGGATTGTTGATGGGGAAGCACTTTGCAGGGTTGTTTTTGGAGTTTCAATGGTCTGGGTCGTTGATGCTGGTATTGAACTGGTAGCTGTGGAGGAAGTTGAAGGCGTCAAGGATTCACTTGTTGTGGATTCAGCTGACGTCTGCATGGATGAAGTAAATGGGGTTGTTGATGGGGAAGCACTTTGCAGGGTTGTTTTTGTAGTTTCAGTAGTCTGGGTTGTTGATGCTGGTATTGAACCGGTAGCTGTGGAGGAAGTTGTAGGTGTCATGGATTCACTTGTTGTCGATTCAGCTGACGTCTGCATGGGTGAAGTAAATGTGGTTGTTGATGGTGAAGCACTTTGCAGGGTTGTATTTGTAGTTTCAATTGTCTGGGTGGTTGATGCTGGTATTGAACTGGTAATTGTGGAGGAAGTTGAAGGCGTCATGGATTCACTTGTTGTGGATTCAGCTGACGTCTGAATGGATGAAGTAAACATGGTTGTTGATGGTGAAGTGCTTTGCAGGGTTGTATTTGTAGTTTCAATTGTCTGGGTGGTTGATGCTGGTATTGAACTGGTAATTGTGGAGGAAGTTGAAGGCGTCATGGATTCACTTGTTGTGGATTCAGCTGACGTCTGCATCGATGAAGTAAAAATGGTTGTTGATGGGGAAGCACTTTGCAGGGTTGTATTTGTAGTTTGAATAGTCTGGGTGGTTGATGCTGGTATTGAACTGGTAGCTGTGGAGGAAGTTGAAGGCGTCAAGGATTCACTTGTTGTGGATTCAGCTGACGTCTGCGTTGATGAGGTAAGTATGGGGACGGACACCGGAGCACTTTGCAGGGTTGTTTTTGTAGTTTCAGTAGTCTGGGTTGTTGATGCTGGTATTGAACTGGTAGCTGTGGAGGAAGTTGTAGGTGTCATGGATTCACTTGTTGTGGATTCAGCTGACGTCTGCATGGATGAAGTAAATGTTGTTGTTGATGGGGAAGCACTTTGCAGGGTTGTATTTGTAGTTTCAATTGTCTGGGTGGTTGATGCTGGTATTGAACTGGTAACTGTGGAGGAAGTTGAAGGCGTCAAGGATTCACTTGTGGATTCAGCTGACGTCTGCATCGATGAAGTAAATGTGGTTGTTGATGTTGAAGCACTTTGCAGGGTGGTGTTTGTAGTTTCAATTGTCTGGGTGGTTAATGCTGGTATTGAACTGGTAGGTCTGGGAGATGTTGTAGGTGTCATGGATTCACTTGTTGTGGATTCAGCTGACGTCTGGCTGGATGAAGTAAATGTGGTTGTTGATGGAGAAGCACTTTGCAGGGCTGATTTTGTAGTTTCAGTCGTCTGGGCAGTTGATGCTGGTATTGAACTGGTAATTGTGGAGGAAGTTGAAGGCGTCAAGGATTCACTTGTTGTGGATTCAGCTGACGTCTGAATGGATGAAGTAAATGTGGTTGTTGATGGTGAAGCACTTTTTAGGGTTGTATTTGTGGTTTCAGTAGTCTGGGTTGTTGATGCTGGTATTGAACTGGTAGCTGTGGAGGAAGTTGTAGGTGTCATGGATTCACTTGTTGTCGATTCAGCTGACGTCTGCATGGGTGAAGTAAATGTGGTTGTTGATGGTGAAGCACTTTGCAGGGTTGTATTTGTAGTTTCAATTGTCTGGGTGGTTGATGCTGGTATTGAACTGGTAATGGTGGAGGAAGTTGAAGGCGTCAAGGATTCACTTGTTGTGGATTCAGCTGACGTCTGCATCGATGAAGTAAATGTGGTTGTTGATGGTGAAGCACTTTGCAGGGTTGTGTTTGTAGTTTCAATTGTCTGGGTGGTTGATGCTGGTATTGAACTGGTAGCTGTGGAGGAAGTTGTAGGTGTCATGGATTCACTTGTGGATTCAGCTGACGTCTGCATCGATGAAGTAAAAATGGTTGTTGATGGGGAAGCACTTTGCAGGGTTGTATTTGTAGTTTGAATAGTCTGGGTGGTTGATGCTGGTATTGAACTGGTAGCTGTGGAGGAAGTTGAAGGCGTCAAGGATTCACTTGTTGTGGATTCAGCTGACGTCTGCGTTGATGAGGTAAGTATGGGGACGGACACCGGAGCACTTTGCAGGGTTGTTTTTGTAGTTTCAGTCGTCTGGGCAGTTGATGCTGGTATTGAACTGGTAGCTGTGGAGGAAGTTGTAGGTGTCATGGATTCACTTGTTGTCGATTCAGCTGACGTCTGCATCGATGAAGTAAAAATGGTTGTAGATGGTGAAGCACTTTGCAGGGTTGTATTTGTAGTTTCAATTGTCTGGGTGGTTGAAGCTGGTATTGAACTGGTAATGGTGGAGGAAGTTGAAGGCGTCAAGGATTCACTTGTTGTGGATTCAGCTGACGTCTGAATGGATGAAGTAAAAATGGTTGTTGATGGGGAAGCACTTTGCAGAGTTGTATTTGTAGTTCCAGTAGTCTGGGTGGTTGATGCTGGTATTGAACTGGTAACTGTGGAGGAAGTTGTAGGTGTCATGGATTCACTTGTGGATTCAGCTGACGTCTGCATGGATGAAGTAAAAATGGTTGTTGATGGGGAAGCACTTTGCAGGGTTGTATTTGTAGTTTGAATAGTCTGGGTGGTTGATGCTGGTATTGAACTGGTAGCTGTGGAGAAAGTTGAAGGCGTCAAGGATTCACTTGTTGTGGATTCAGCTGACGTCTGCGTTGATGAGGTAAGTATGGGGACGGACACCGGAGCACTTTGCAGGGTTGTTTTTTTAGTTTCAGTCGTCTGGGCAGTTGATGCTGGTATTGAACTGGTAGCTGTGGAGGAAGTTGTAGGTGTCATGGATTCACTTGTTGTCGATTCAGCTGACGTCTGCATGGGTGAAGTAAATGTTGTTGTTGATGGTGAAGCACTTTGCAGGGTTGTATTTGTAGTTTCAATTGTCTGGGTGGTTGATGCTGGTATTGAACTGGTAATTGTGGAGGAAGTTGAAGGCGTCATGGATTCACTTGTTGTGGATTCAGCTGACGTCTGAATGGATGAAGTAAACATGGTTGTTGATGGTGAAGTGCTTTGCAGGGTTGTTTTTGTAGTTTCAGTAGTCTGGGTTGGTGATGCTGGTATTGAACTGGTAGGTCTGGGAGATGTTGTAGGCGTCATGGATTCACTTGTTGTGGATTCAGCTGACGTCTGCATCGATGAAGTAAAAATGGTTGTTGATGGGGAAGCACTTTGCAGGGTTGTATTTGTAGTTTGAATAGTCTGGGTGGTTGATGCTGGTATTGAACTGGTAGCTGTGGAGGAAGTTGAAGGCGTCAAGGATTCACTTGTTGTGGATTCAGCTGACGTCTGCGTTGATGAGGTAAGTATGGGGACGGACACCGGAGCACTTTGCAGGGTTGTTTTTGTAGTTTCAGTCGTCTGGGCAGTTGATGCTGGTATTGAACTGGTAGCTGTGGAGGAAGTTGAAGGCGTCAAGGATTCACTTGTTGTGGATTCAGCTGACGTCTGCATGGATGAAGTAAATGGGGTTGTTGATGGTAAAGCACTTTGCAGGGTTGTTTTTGTAGTTTCAGTAGTCTGGGTTGTTGATGCTGGTATTGAACTGGTAGCTGTGGAGGAAGTTGTAGGTGTCTTGGATTTACTTGTTGTGGATTCAGCTGACGTCTGCATGGATGAAGTAAATGTTGTTGTTGATGGGGAAGCACTTTGCAGGGTTGTATTTGTAGTTTCAATTGTCTGGGTGGTTGATGCTGGTATTGAACTGGTAATGGTAAAGGAAGTTGAAGGCGTCAAGGATTCACTTGTTGTGGATTCAGCTGACGTCTGCATCGATGAAGTAAATGTGGTTGTTGATGTTGAAGCACTTTGCAGGGTGGTGTTTGTAGTTTCAATTGTCTGGGTGGTTGATGCTGGTATTGAACTGGTAATTGTGGAGGAAGTTGAAGGCGTCATGGATTCACTTGTTTTAGATTCAGCTGACGTCTGAAGGGATGAAGTAAACATGGTTGTTGATGGTGAAGTGCTTTGCAGGGTTGTTTTTGTAGTTTCAGTAGTCTGGGTTGTTGTTGCTGGTATTGAACTGGTAATGGTGGAGGAAGTTGAAGGCGTCAAGGATTCACTTGTTGTGGATTCAGCTGACGTCTGAATGGATGAAGTAAACATGGTTGTTGATGGTGACGCACTTTGCAGGGTTGTATTTGAAGTTTCAATTGTCTGGGTGGTTGATGCTGGTATTGAACTGGTAGCTGTGGAGGAAGTTGAAGGCGTCAAGGATTCACTTGTTGTGGATTCAGCTGACGTCTGCATGGATGAAGTAAATGGGGTTGTTGATGGGGAAGCACTTTGCAGGGTTGTTTTTGTAGTTTCATTAGTCTGGGTTGTTGATGCTGGTATTGAACTGGTAGGTCTGGGAGATGTTGTAGGCATCATGGATTCACTTGTGGATTCAGCTGACGTCTGCATGGATGAAGTAAAAATGTTTGTTGATGGTGAAGCACTTTGCAGGGTTGTTTTTGTAGTTTCAGTAGTCTGGGTTGTTGATGCTGGTATTGAACCGGTAGCTGTGGAGGAAGTTGTAGGTGTCATGGATTCACTTGTTGTCGATTCAGCTGACGTCTGCATGGGTGAAGTAAATGTGGTTGTTGATGGTGAAGCACTTTGCAGGGTTGTATTTGTAGTTTCAATTGTCTGGGTGGTTGATGCTGGTATTGAACTGGTAATTGTGGAGGAAGTTGAAGGCGTCATGGATTCACTTGTTGTGGATTCAGCTGACGTCTGAATGGATGAAGTAAACATGGTTGTTGATGGTGAAGTGCTTTGCAGGGTTGTATTTGTAGTTTCAATTGTCTGGGTGGTTGATGCTGGTATTGAACTGGTAATTGTGGAGGAAGTTGAAGGCGTCATGGATTCACTTGTTGTGGATTCAGCTGACGTCTGCATCGATGAAGTAAAAATGGTTGTTGATGGGGAAGCACTTTGCAGGGTTGTATTTGTAGTTTGAATAGTCTGGGTGGTTGATGCTGGTATTGAACTGGTAGCTGTGGAGGAAGTTGAAGGCGTCAAGGATTCACTTGTTGTGGATTCAGCTGACGTCTGCGTTGATGAGGTAAGTATGGGGACGGACACCGGAGCACTTTGCAGGGTTGTTTTTGTAGTTTCAGTCGTCTGGGCAGTTGATGCTGGTATTGAACTGGTAGCTGTGGAGGAAGTTGAAGGCGTCAAGGATTCACTTGTTGTGGATTCAGCTAACGTCTGCATGGATGAAGTAAATGGGGTTGTTGATGGTGAAGCACTTTGCAGGGTTGTTTTTGTAGTTTCAGTAGTCTGGGTTGTTGATGCTGGTATTGAACTGGTAGCTGTGGAGGAAGTTGTAGGTGTCATGGATTCACTTGTTGTGGATTCAGCTGACGTCTGCATGGATGAAGTAAATGTTGTTGTTGATGGGGAAGCACTTTGCAGGGTTGTATTTGTAGTTTCAATTGTCTGGGTGGTTGATTCTGGTATTGAACTGGTAATGGTAAAGGAAGTTGAAGGCGTCAAGGATTCACTTGTGGATTCAGCTGACGTCTGCATCGATGAAGTAAATGTGGTTGTTGATGTTGAAGCACTTTGCAGGGTGGTGTTTGTAGTTTTAATTGTCTGGGTGGTTAATGCTGGTATTGAACTGGTAGGTCTGGGAGATGTTGTAGGTGTCATGGATTCACTTGTTGTGGATTCAGCTGACGTCTGGCTGGATGAAGTAAATGTGGTTGTTGATGGAGAAGCACTTTGCAGGGCTGATTTTGTAGTTTCAGTCGTCTGGGCAGTTGATGCTGGTATTGAACTGGTAATTGTGGAGGAAGTTGAAGGCGTCAAGGATTCACTTGTTGTGGATTCAGCTGACGTCTGAATGGATGAAGTAAATGTGGTTGTTGATGGTGAAGCACTTTGCAGGGTTGTTTTTGTAGTTTCAGTAGTCTGGGTTGTTGATGCTGGTATTGAACCGGTAGCTGTGGAGGAAGTTGTAGGTGTCATGGATTCACTTGTTGTCGATTCAGCTGACGTCTGCATGGGTGAAGTAAATGTGGTTGTTGATGGTGAAGCACTTTGCAGGGTTGTATTTGTAGTTTCAATTGTCTGGGTGGTTGATGCTGGTATTGAACTGGTAATTGTGGAGGAAGTTGAAGGCGTCATGGATTCACTTGTTGTGGATTCAGCTGACGTCTGAATGGATGAAGTAAACATGGTTGTTGATGGTGAAGTGCTTTGCAGGGTTGTATTTGTAGTTTCAATTGTCTGGGTGGTTGATGCTGGTATTGAACTGGTAATTGTGGAGGAAGTTGAAGGCGTCATGGATTCACTTGTTGTGGATTCAGCTGACGTCTGCATCGATGAAGTAAAAATGGTTGTTGATGGGGAAGCACTTTGCAGGGTTGTATTTGTAGTTTGAATAGTCTGGGTGGTTGATGCTGGTATTGAACTGGTAGCTGTGGAGGAAGTTGAAGGCGTCAAGGATTCACTTGTTGTGGATTCAGCTGACGTCTGCGTTGATGAGGTAAGTATGGGGACGGACACCGGAGCACTTTGCAGGGTTGTTTTTGTAGTTTCAGTAGTCTGGGTTGTTGATGCTGGTATTGAACTGGTAGCTGTGGAGGAAGTTGTAGGTGTCATGGATTCACTTGTTGTGGATTCAGCTGACGTCTGCATGGATGAAGTAAATGTTGTTGTTGATGGGGAAGCACTTTGCAGGGTTGTATTTGTAGTTTCAATTGTCTGGGTGGTTGATGCTGGTATTGAACTGGTAACTGTGGAGGAAGTTGAAGGCGTCAAGGATTCACTTGTGGATTCAGCTGACGTCTGCATCGATGAAGTAAATGTGGTTGTTGATGTTGAAGCACTTTGCAGGGTGGTGTTTGTAGTTTCAATTGTCTGGGTGGTTAATGCTGGTATTGAACTGGTAGGTCTGGGAGATGTTGTAGGTGTCATGGATTCACTTGTTGTGGATTCAGCTGACGTCTGGCTGGATGAAGTAAATGTGGTTGTTGATGGAGAAGCACTTTGCAGGGCTGATTTTGTAGTTTCAGTCGTCTGGGCAGTTGATGCTGGTATTGAACTGGTAATTGTGGAGGAAGTTGAAGGCGTCAAGGATTCACTTGTTGTGGATTCAGCTGACGTCTGAATGGATGAAGTAAATGTGGTTGTTGATGGTGAAGCACTTTTTAGGGTTGTATTTGTGGTTTCAGTAGTCTGGGTTGTTGATGCTGGTATTGAACTGGTGGCTGTGGAGGAAGTTGTAGGTGTCATGGATTCACTTGTTGTCGATTCAGCTGACGTCTGCATGGGTGAAGTAAATGTGGTTGTTGATGGTGAAGCACTTTGCAGGGTTGTATTTGTAGTTTCAATTGTCTGGGTGGTTGATGCTGGTATTGAACTGGTAATGGTGGAGGAAGTTGAAGGCGTCAAGGATTCACTTGTTGTGGATTCAGCTGACGTCTGCATCGATGAAGTAAATGTGGTTGTTGATGGTGAAGCACTTTGCAGGGTTGTGTTTGTAGTTTCAATTGTCTGGGTGGTTGATGCTGGTATTGAACTGGTAGCTGTGGAGGAAGTTGTAGGTGTCATGGATTCACTTGTGGATTCAGCTGACGTCTGCATCGATGAAGTAAAAATGGTTGTTGATGGGGAAGCACTTTGCAGGGTTGTATTTGTAGTTTGAATAGTCTGGGTGGTTGATGCTGGTATTGAACTGGTAGCTGTGGAGGAAGTTGAAGGCGTCAAGGATTCACTTGTTGTGGATTCAGCTGACGTCTGCGTTGATGAGGTAAGTATGGGGACGGACACCGGAGCACTTTGCAGGGTTGTTTTTGTAGTTTCAGTCGTCTGGGCAGTTGATGCTGGTATTGAACTGGTAGCTGTGGAGGAAGTTGTAGGTGTCATGGATTCACTTGTTGTCGATTCAGCTGACGTCTGCATGGGTGAAGTAAATGTTGTTGTTGATGGTGAAGCACTTTGCAGGGTTGTATTTGTAGTTTCAATTGTCTGGGTGGTTGATGCTGGTATTGAACTGGTAATTGTGGAGGAAGTTGAAGGCGTCATGGATTCACTTGTTGTGGATTCAGCTGACGTCTGAATGGATGAAGTAAACATGGTTGTTGATGGTGAAGTGCTTTGCAGGGTTGTTTTTGTAGTTTCAGTAGTCTGGGTTGGTGATGCTGGTATTGAACTGGTAGGTCTGGGAGATGTTGTAGGCGTCATGGATTCACTTGTTGTGGATTCAGCTGACGTCTGCATCGATGAAGTAAAAATGGTTGTTGATGGGGAAGCACTTTGCAGGGTTGTATTTGTAGTTTGAATAGTCTGGGTGGTTGATGCTGGTATTGAACTGGTAGCTGTGGAGGAAGTTGAAGGCGTCAAGGATTCACTTGTTGTGGATTCAGCTGACGTCTGCGTTGATGAGGTAAGTATGGGGACGGACACCGGAGCACTTTGCAGGGTTGTTTTTGTAGTTTCAGTCGTCTGGGCAGTTGATGCTGGTATTGAACTGGTAGCTGTGGAGGAAGTTGAAGGCGTCAAGGATTCACTTGTTGTGGATTCAGCTGACGTCTGCATGGATGAAGTAAATGGGGTTGTTGATGGTAAAGCACTTTGCAGGGTTGTTTTTGTAGTTTCAGTAGTCTGGGTTGTTGATGCTGGTATTGAACTGGTAGCTGTGGAGGAAGTTGTAGGTGTCTTGGATTTACTTGTTGTGGATTCAGCTGACGTCTGCATGGATGAAGTAAATGTTGTTGTTGATGGGGAAGCACTTTGCAGGGTTGTATTTGTAGTTTCAATTGTCTGGGTGGTTGATGCTGGTATTGAACTGGTAATGGTAAAGGAAGTTGAAGGCGTCAAGGATTCACTTGTTGTGGATTCAGCTGACGTCTGCATCGATGAAGTAAATGTGGTTGTTGATGTTGAAGCACTTTGCAGGGTGGTGTTTGTAGTTTCAATTGTCTGGGTGGTTGATGCTGGTATTGAACTGGTAATTGTGGAGGAAGTTGAAGGCGTCATGGATTCACTTGTTTTAGATTCAGCTGACGTCTGAAGGGATGAAGTAAACATGGTTGTTGATGGTGAAGTGCTTTGCAGGGTTGTTTTTGTAGTTTCAGTAGTCTGGGTTGTTGTTGCTGGTATTGAACTGGTAATGGTGGAGGAAGTTGAAGGCGTCAAGGATTCACTTGTTGTGGATTCAGCTGACGTCTGAATGGATGAAGTAAACATGGTTGTTGATGGTGACGCACTTTGCAGGGTTGTATTTGAAGTTTCAATTGTCTGGGTGGTTGATGCTGGTATTGAACTGGTAGCTGTGGAGGAAGTTGAAGGCGTCAAGGATTCACTTGTTGTGGATTCAGCTGACGTCTGCATGGATGAAGTAAATGGGGTTGTTGATGGGGAAGCACTTTGCAGGGTTGTTTTTGTAGTTTCATTAGTCTGGGTTGTTGATGCTGGTATTGAACTGGTAGGTCTGGGAGATGTTGTAGGCATCATGGATTCACTTGTGGATTCAGCTGACGTCTGCATGGATGAAGTAAAAATGTTTGTTGATGGTGAAGCACTTTGCAGGGTTGTTTTTGTAGTTTCAGTAGTCTGGGTTGTTGATGCTGGTATTGAACCGGTAGCTGTGGAGGAAGTTGTAGGTGTCATGGATTCACTTGTTGTCGATTCAGCTGACGTCTGCATGGGTGAAGTAAATGTGGTTGTTGATGGTGAAGCACTTTGCAGGGTTGTATTTGTAGTTTCAATTGTCTGGGTGGTTGATGCTGGTATTGAACTGGTAATTGTGGAGGAAGTTGAAGGCGTCATGGATTCACTTGTTGTGGATTCAGCTGACGTCTGAATGGATGAAGTAAACATGGTTGTTGATGGTGAAGTGCTTTGCAGGGTTGTATTTGTAGTTTCAATTGTCTGGGTGGTTGATGCTGGTATTGAACTGGTAATTGTGGAGGAAGTTGAAGGCGTCATGGATTCACTTGTTGTGGATTCAGCTGACGTCTGCATCGATGAAGTAAAAATGGTTGTTGATGGGGAAGCACTTTGCAGGGTTGTATTTGTAGTTTGAATAGTCTGGGTGGTTGATGCTGGTATTGAACTGGTAGCTGTGGAGGAAGTTGAAGGCGTCAAGGATTCACTTGTTGTGGATTCAGCTGACGTCTGCGTTGATGAGGTAAGTATGGGGACGGACACCGGAGCACTTTGCAGGGTTGTTTTTGTAGTTTCAGTCGTCTGGGCAGTTGATGCTGGTATTGAACTGGTAGCTGTGGAGGAAGTTGAAGGCGTCAAGGATTCACTTGTTGTGGATTCAGCTAACGTCTGCATGGATGAAGTAAATGGGGTTGTTGATGGTGAAGCACTTTGCAGGGTTGTTTTTGTAGTTTCAGTAGTCTGGGTTGTTGATGCTGGTATTGAACTGGTAGCTGTGGAGGAAGTTGTAGGTGTCATGGATTCACTTGTTGTGGATTCAGCTGACGTCTGCATGGATGAAGTAAATGTTGTTGTTGATGGGGAAGCACTTTGCAGGGTTGTATTTGTAGTTTCAATTGTCTGGGTGGTTGATTCTGGTATTGAACTGGTAATGGTAAAGGAAGTTGAAGGCGTCAAGGATTCACTTGTGGATTCAGCTGACGTCTGCATCGATGAAGTAAATGTGGTTGTTGATGTTGAAGCACTTTGCAGGGTGGTGTTTGTAGTTTTAATTGTCTGGGTGGTTAATGCTGGTATTGAACTGGTAGGTCTGGGAGATGTTGTAGGTGTCATGGATTCACTTGTTGTGGATTCAGCTGACGTCTGGCTGGATGAAGTAAATGTGGTTGTTGATGGAGAAGCACTTTGCAGGGCTGATTTTGTAGTTTCAGTCGTCTGGGCAGTTGATGCTGGTATTGAACTGGTAATTGTGGAGGAAGTTGAAGGCGTCAAGGATTCACTTGTTGTGGATTCAGCTGACGTCTGAATGGATGAAGTAAATGTGGTTGTTGATGGTGAAGCACTTTGCAGGGTTGTATTTGTAGTTTCAATTGTCTGGGTGGTTGATGCTGGTATTGAACTGGTGGCTGTGGAGGAAGTTGTAGGTGTCATGGATTCACTTGTTGTCGATTCAGCTGACGTCTGCATGGGTGAAGTAAATGTGGTTGTTGATGGTGAAGCACTTTGCAGGGTTGTATTTGTAGTTTCAATTGTCTGGGTGGTTGATGCTGGTATTGAACTGGTAATGGTGGAGGAAGTTGAAGGCGTCAAGGATTCACTTGTTGTGGATTCAGCTGACGTCTGCATCGATGAAGTAAATGTGGTTGTTGATGGTGAAGCACTTTGCAGGGTTGTGTTTGTAGTTTCAATTGTCTGGGTGGTTGATGCTGGTATTGAACTGGTAGCTGTGGAGGAAGTTGTAGGTGTCATGGATTCACTTGTGGATTCAGCTGACGTCTGCATCGATGAAGTAAAAATGGTTGTTGATGGGGAAGCACTTTGCAGGGTTGTATTTGTAGTTTGAATAGTCTGGGTGGTTGATGCTGGTATTGAACTGGTAGCTGTGGAGGAAGTTGAAGGCGTCAAGGATTCACTTGTTGTGGATTCAGCTGACGTCTGCGTTGATGAGGTAAGTATGGGGACGGACACCGGAGCACTTTGCAGGGTTGTTTTTGTAGTTTCAGTCGTCTGGGCAGTTGATGCTGGTATTGAACTGGTAGCTGTGGAGGAAGTTGTAGGTGTCATGGATTCACTTGTGGATTCAGCTGACGTCTGCATCGATGAAGTAAAAATGGTTGTAGATGGTGAAGCACTTTGCAGGGTTGTATTTGTAGTTTCAATTGTCTGGGTGGTTGAAGCTGGTATTGAACTGGTAATGGTGGAGGAAGTTGAAGGCGTCAAGGATTCACTTGTTGTGGATTCAGCTGACGTCTGAATGGATGAAGTAAAAATGGTTGTTGATGGGGAAGCACTTTGCAGAGTTGTATTTGTAGTTCCAGTAGTCTGGGTGGTTGATGCTGGTATTGAACTGGTAACTGTGGAGGAAGTTGTAGGTGTCATGGATTCACTTGTGGATTCAGCTGACGTCTGCATCGATGAAGTAAAAATGGTTGTTGATGGGGAAGCACTTTGCAGGGTTGTATTTGTAGTTTCAGTCGTCTGGGCAGTTGATGCTGGTATTGAACTGGTAGCTGTGGAGGCAGTTGTAGGTGTCATGGATTCACTTGTTGTAGATTCATCTGACGTCTGCATGGATGAAGTAAAAATGGTTGTTGATGGGGAAGCACTTTGCAGGGTTGTATTTGTAGTTTGAATAGTCTGGGTGGTTGATGCTGGTATTGAACTGGTCGCTGTGGAGGAAGTTGAAGGCGTCAAGGATTCACTTGTTGTGGATTCAGCTGACGTCTGCGTTGATGAGGTAAGTATGGGGACGGACACCGGAGCACTTTGCAGGGTTGTTTTTTTAGTTTCAGTCGTCTGGGCAGTTGATGCTGGTATTGAACTGGTAGCTGTGGAGGAAGTTGTAGGTGTCATGGATTCACTTGTTGTCGATTCAGCTGACGTCTGCATGGGTGAAGTAAATGTTGTTGTTGATGGTGAAGCACTTTGCAGGGTTGTATTTGTAGTTTCAATTGTCTGGGTGGTTGATGCTGGTATTGAACTGGTAATGGTGGAGGAAGTTGAAGGCGTCATGGATTCACTTGTTGTGGATTCAGCTGACGTCTGAATGGATGAAGTAAACATGGTTGTTGATGGTGAAGTGCTTTGCAGGGTTGTTTTTGTAGTTTCAGTAGTCTGGGTTGGTGATGCTGGTATTGAACTGGTAGGTCTGGGAGATGTTGTAGGCGTCATGGATTCACTTGTTGTGGATTCAGCTGACGTCTGCATCGATGAAGTAAAAATGGTTGTTGATGGGGAAGCACTTTGCAGGGTTGTATTTGTAGTTTCAGTAGTCTGGGTGGTTGATGCTGGTATTGAACTGGTAGCTGTGGAGGAAGTTGAAGGCGTCAAGGATTCACTTGTTGTGGATTCAGCTGACGTCTGCGTTGATGAGGTAAGTATGGGGACGGACACCGGAGCACTTTGCAGGGTTGTTTTTGTAGTTTCAGTCGTCTGGGCAGTTGATGCTGGTATTGAACTGGTAGCTGTGGAGGAAGTTGAAGGCGTCAAGGATTCACTTGTTGTGGATTCAGCTAACGTCTGCATGGATGAAGTAAATGGGGTTGTTGATGGTAAAGCACTTTGCAGGGTTGTTTTTGTAGTTTCAGTAGTCTGGGTTGTTGATGCTGGTATTGAACTGGTAGCTGTGGAGGAAGTTGTAGGTGTCTTGGATTTACTTGTTGTGGATTCAGCTGACGTCTGCATGGATGAAGTAAATGTTGTTGTTGATGGGGAAGCACTTTGCAGGGTTGTATTTGTAGTTTCAATTGTCTGGGTGGTTGATGCTGGTATTGAACTGGTAATGGTAAAGGAAGTTGAAGGCGTCAAGGATTCACTTGTTGTGGATTCAGCTGACGTCTGCATCGATGAAGTAAATGTGGTTGTTGATGTTGAAGCACTTTGCAGGGTGGTGTTTGTAGTTTCAATTGTCTGGGTGGTTGATGCTGGTATTGAACTGGTAATTGTGGAGGAAGTTGAAGGCGTCATGGATTCACTTGTTTTAGATTCAGCTGACGTCTGAAGGGATGAAGTAAACATGGTTGTTGATGGTGAAGTGCTTTGCAGGGTTGTTTTTGTAGTTTCAGTAGTCTGGGTTGTTGTTGCTGGTATTGAACTGGTAATGGTGGAGGAAGTTGAAGGCGTCAAGGATTCACTTGTTGTGGATTCAGCTGACGTCTGAATGGATGAAGTAAACATGGTTGTTGATGGTGAAGCACTTTGCAGGGTTGTATTTGAAGTTTCAATTGTCTGGGTGGTTGATGCTGGTATTGAACTGGTAGGTCTGGGAGATGTTGTAGGCGTCATGGATTCACTTGTTGTGGATTCAGCTGACGTCTGGCTGGATGAAGTAAATGTGGTTGTTGATGGAGAAGCACTTTGCAGGGCTGATTTTGTAGTTTCAGTCGTCTGGGCAGTTGATGCTGGTATTGAACTGGTAATTGTGGAGGAAGTTGAAGGCGTCAAGGATTCACTTGTTGTGGATTCAGCTGACGTCTGAATGGATGAAGTAAATGTGGTTGTTGATGGTGAAGCACTTTGCAGGGTTGTATTTGTGGTTTCAGTAGTCTGGGTTGTTGATGCTGGTATTGAACTGGTGGCTGTGGAGGAAGTTGTAGGTGTCATGGATTCACTTGTTGTCGATTCAGCTGACGTCTGCATGGGTGAAGTAAATGTGGTTGTTGATGGTGAAGCACTTTGCAGGGTTGTATTTGTAGTTTCAATTGTCTGGGTGGTTGATGCTGGTATTGAACTGGTAATGGTGGAGGAAGTTGAAGGCGTCAAGGATTCACTTGTTGTGGATTCAGCTGACGTCTGCGTTGATGAGGTAAGTATGGGGACGGACACCGGAGCACTTTGCAGGGTTGTTTTTGTAGTTTCAGTCGTCTGGGCAGTTGATGCTGGTATTGAACTGGTAGCTGTGGAGGAAGTTGTAGGTGTCATGGATTCACTTGTTGTCGATTCAGCTGACGTCTGCATGGGTGAAGTAAATGTGGTTGTTGATGGTGAAGCACTTTGCAGGGTTGTATTTGTAGTTTCAATTGTGTGGGTGGTTGATGCTGGTATTGAACTGGTAGCTGTGGAGGAAGTTGAAGGCGTCAAGGATTCACTTGTTGTGGATTCAGCTGACGTCTGCATGGTTGAAGTAAATATGGTTGTTGATGGTGAAGCACTTTGCAGGGTTGTTTTTGTAGTTTCAGTAGTCTGGGTTGTTGATGCTGGTAATGAACTGGTATGTGTGGTAGATTTTGTGGACGTCATGGATTCACTTGTGGATTCAGCTGACGTCTGCATGGATGAAGTAAATATGGTTGTTGATGGTGAAGCACTTTGCAGGGTTGTTTTTGTAGTTTCAGTAGTCTGGGTTGTTGATGCTGGTAATGAAGTGGTATGTGTGGTAGATTTTGTGGACGTCATGGATTCACTTGTGGATTCAGCTGACGTCTGCATGGATGAAGTAAATATGGTTGTTGATGGTGAAGCACTTTGCAGGGTTGTTTTTGTAGTTTCAGTAGTCTGGGTTGTTGATGCTGGTATTGAACTGGTAGGTCTGGGAGATGTTGTAGGCATCATGGATTCACTTGTTGTGGATTCAGCTGACGTCGGCATGGATGAAGTAAATGTTGTTGTTGATGGGGAAGCACTTTGCAGGGTTGTATTTGTAGTTTCAATTGTCTGGGTGGTTGATGCTGGTATTGAACTGGTAGGTCTGGTAGATGTTGTGGATGTCATGGATTCACTTGTGGATTCAGCTGACGTCTGCATGGATGAAATAAAAATGTTTGTTGATGGGGAAGCACTTTGCAGGGTTGTATTTGTAGTTTCAATTGTCTGGGTGGTTGATGCTGGTATTGAACTGGTAGCTGTGGAGGAAGTTGTAGGTGTCATGGATTCACTTGTTGTCGATTCAGCTGACGTCTGCATGGGTGAAGTAAATGTGGTTGTTGATGTTGAAGCACTTTGCAGGGTTGTGTTTGTAGTTTCAATTGTCTGGGTGGTTGATGCTGGTATTGAACTGGTAGCTGTGGAGGAAGTTGTAGGTGTCATGGATTCACTTGTTGTGGATTCAGCCGACGTCTGCATGGATGAAGTAAATGTGGTTGTTGATGGTGAAGCACTTTGCAGGGTTGTTTTTGTAGTTTCAATAGTGTGGGTGGTTGATGCTGGTATTGAACTGGTAGCTATGGAGGAAGTTGTAGGCGTCATGGATTCACTTGTGGATCCAGCCGACGTCTGCATGGATGAAGTAAATATGGTTGTTGATGGTGAAGCACTTTGCAGGGTTGTTTTTGTAGTTTCAATAGTCTGGGCAGTTGATGCTGGTATTGAACTGATAGCTGTGGAGGAAGTTGAAGGCGTCAAGGATTCACTTGTTGTGGATTCAGCTGACGTCTGCATTGATGAAGTTAATATGGTTGTTGATGGGGAAGCACTTTGCAGGGTTGTATTTGTAGTTTCAGTAGTGTGGATGGTTGATACTGGCATTGAACTGGCAGGTCTGGTAGATGTTGTAGGCGTCATGGATTCACTTGTGGATCCAGCCGACGTCTGCATGGATGAAGTAAATATGGTTGTTGATGGTGAAGCACTTTGCAGGGTTGTTTTTGTAGTTTCAATAGTGTGGGTGGTTGATGCTGGTATTGAACTGGTAGTTGTGGAGGAAGTTGTAGGTGTCATGGAGTCACTTGTTGTGGATTCAGCTGACGTCAGCATGGATGAAGTAAATGTGGTTGTTGATGGTAAAGCACTTTGCAGGGTTGTTTTTGTAGTTTCAGTAGTCTGGGTGGTTGATGCTGGTATTGAACTGGTTGCTGTGGAGGAAGTTGAAGGTGTCATGGATTCACTTGTTGTGGACTCAGCTGACATCTGCATTGATGAAGTAAATATGGTTGTTGATGGTGAAGCACTTTGCAGGGTTGTTTTTGTAGTTTCAATAGTGTGGGTGGTTGATGCTGGTATTGAACTGGTAGTTGTGGAGGAAGTTGTAGGTGTCATGAAGTCACTTGTTGTGGATTCAGCTGACGTCAGCATGGATGAAGTAAATGTGGTTGTTGATGGTAAAGCACTTTGCAGGGTTGTTTTTGTAGTTTCAGTCGTCTGGGTGGTTGATGCTGGTATTGAACTGGTAGCTATGGAGGAAGTTGTAGGCATCATGGATTCACTTGTTGTGGATTTAGCTGACGTCTGCATGGATGAAGTAAATATTGTTGTTGATGGGGAAGCACTTTGCACGGTTGTATTTGTAGTTTCAGTAGTGTGGGTGGTTGATGCTGGCATTGAACTGGTAGGTCTGGTCGTTGTTGTAGGCGTCATGGATTCACTTGTGGATTCAGCTGACGTCTGCATGGATGAAGTAAATATGGTTGTTGATGGTGAAGCACTTTGCAGAGTTGTATTTGTAGTGTCAGTAGTCTGGGTGGTTGATGCTGCTATTGAACTGGTAGCTGTGGAGGAAGTTGTAGGTGTCATGGATTCACTTGTTGTGGATTCAACTGACGTCTGCATGGATGAAGTAAATGTGGTGGTTGATGGTGAAGCACTTGGCAGGGTTATTTTTGTAGTTTCAATAGTCTGGGTGGTTGATGCTGGTATTGAACTGGTAGCTATGGAGGAAGTTGTAGGTGTCATGGATTCACTTGTTGTGGATTCAGCTGACGTCTGCATTGATGAAGTAAATGTGGTTGTTGATGGGGAAGCACTTTGCAGGGTTGTTTTTGTAGTTTCAGTCGTGTGGGCAGTTGATGCTGGTATTGAACTGGTTGCTGTGGAGGAAGTTGTAGGTGTCATGGATTCACTTGTTGTGGATTCAGCTGACGTCTGCATGGATGAAGTAAATATGGTTGTTGATGGGGAAGCACTTTGCAGGGTTGTTTTTGTAGTTTCAGTCGTGTGGGCAGTTGATGCTGGTATTGAACTGGTTGCTGTGGAGGAAGTTGTGGACATCATGGATTCACTTGTTGTGGATTCAGCCGACGTCTGCATGGATGAAGTAAGTATGGTTGTTGATGGTGAAGCACTTTGCAGGGTTGTATTTGTAGTTTCAGTAGTCTGGGTGGTTGATACTGGTATTGAACTGGTAGATGTGGAGGAAGATGTGGACGTCATGGATTCACTTGTGGATTCAGCTGACGTCTGCATGGAGGAAGTAAATATGGTTGTTGATGGGGAAGCACTTTGCAAGGTTGTATTTGTAGTTTCAATAGTCTGGGTGGTTGATGCTGGTATTGAACTGGTAGGTCTGGTAGATGTTGTAGGCGTCATGGATTCACTTGTGGATTCAGCCGACGTCTGCATGGATGAAGTAAATGTGGTTGTTGATGGTGAAGCACTTTGCAGGGTTGTTTTTGTAGTTTCAATAGTGTGGGTGGTTGATGCTGGTATTGAACTGGTAGCTGTGGAGGAAGTTGTAGGTGTCATGGATTCACTTGTTGTGGATTCAGCTGACGTCTGCATGGATGAAGTAAATATGGTTGTTGCTGGTGAAGCACTTTGCAGGGTTGTTTTTGTAGTTTCATTAGTCTGGGTGGTTGATGCTGGTATTGAACTGGTAGGTCTGGTAGATGTTGTAGGCGTCATGGATTCACTTGTGGATTCAGCCGACGTCTGCATGGATGAAGTAAATGTGGTTGTTGATGGTGAAGCACTTTGCAGGGTTGTTTTTGTAGTTTCAATAGTGTGGGTGGTTGATGCTGGTATTGAACTGGTAGCTGTGGAGGAAGTTGTAGGTGTCATGGATTCACTTGTTGTGGATTCAGCTGACGTCTGCATGGATGAAGTAAATATGGTTGTTGATGGGGAAGCACTTTGCAGGGTTGTTTTTGTAGTTTCATTAGTCTGGGTGGTTGATGCTGGTATTGAACTGGTAGCTGTGGAGGAAGTTGTAGGTGTCATGGATTCACTTGTTGTGGATTCAGCTGACGTCTGCAGGGATGAAGTAAATGTGGTTGTTGATGGTGAAGCACTTTGCAGAGTTGTTTTTGTAGTTTCAATAGTCTGGGTGGTTGATGCTGGTATTGAACTGGTAGCTGTGGAGGAAGTTGAAGGCGTCAAGGATTCACTTGTTGTGGATTCAGCTGAAGTCTGCATGGAGGAAGTAAATATGGTTGTTGATGGTGAAGCACTTTGCAGGGTTGTTTTTGTAGTTTCAATAGTCTGGGCAGTTGATGCTGGTATTGAACTGGTAGCTATGGAGGAAGTTGTAGGCGTCATGGATTCACTTGTGGATCCAGCCGACGTCTGCATGGATGAAGTAAATATGGTTGTTGATGGGGAAGCACTTTGCAGGGTTGTTTTTGTAGTTTCAGTAGTCTGGGCAGTTGATGCTGGTATTGAACTGGTAGCTGTGGAGGAAGTTGAAGGCGTCAAGGATTCACTTGTTGTGGATTCAGCTGACGTCTGCATTGATGAAGTAAATATGGTTGTTGATGGGGAAGCACTTTGCAGGGTTGTATTTGTAGTTTCAGTAGTGTGGATGGTTGATACTGGCATTGAACTGGTAGGTCTGGTAGATGTTGTAGGCGTCATGGATTCACTTGTGGATCCAGCCGACGTCTGCATGGATGAAGTAAATATGGTTGTTGATGGTGAAGCACTTTGCAGGGTTGTTTTTGTAGTTTCAATAGTGTGGGTGGTTGATGCTGGTATTGAACTGGTAGTTGTGGATGAAGTTGTAGGTGTCATGGAGTCACTTGTTGTGGATTCAGCTGACGTCAGCATGGATGAAGTAAATGTGGTTGTTGATGGTAAAGCACTTTGCAGGGTGGTTTTTGTAGTTTCAGTAGTCTGGGTGGTTGATGCTGGTATTGAACTGGTAGTTGTGGAGGAAGTTGTAGGTGTCATGGAGTCACTTGTTGTGGATTCAGCTGACATCTGCATTGATGAAGTAAATATGGTTGTTGATGGTGAAGCACTTTGCAGGGTTGTTTTTGTAGTTTCAATAGTGTGGGTGGTTGATGCTGGTATTGAACTGGTAGTTGTGGAGGAAGTTGTAGGTGTCATGGAGTCACTTGTTGTGGATTCAGCTGACGTCAGCATGGATGAAGTAAATGTGGTTGTTGATGGTAAAGCACTTTGCAGGGTGGTCTTTGTAGTTTCAGTAGTCTGGGTGGTTGATGCTGGTATTGAACTGGTTGCTGTGGAGGAAGTTGTAGGTGTCATGGATTCACTTGTTGTGGATTCAGCTGACGTCTGCAGGGATGAAGTAAATGTGGTTGTTGATGGTGAAGCACTTTGCAGGGTTGTTTTTGTAGTTTCAGTAGTCTGGGCAGTTGATGCTGGTATTGAACTGGTAGCTGTGGAGGAAGTTGTAGGTGTCATGGATTCACTTGTTGTGGATTCAGCTGACGTCTGCATGGATGAAGTAAATTCGGCCGTAGATGGGGAATTACTTTGCACAGTTGTTGTATTACCTTCATTATAATTTTGTTTTACATCCAATACAGGTATATTTTCCAAAACCTGTGACTGTACATTTCCTGTCACGTGTAGTTTTGATTGATTTTCCCCCTCAGGGTCGGGTGATATCTGTGGTTTCCTCCACTGGTTCTCAGGTTGATCTTGTTTTGTATTTTGATTTCCTGTAGAAACAATATTTGTGCAAGATGCATCAATTTGTTTGTGCAGCTAAGAGCGACTTGCATCACATTTTCAGTTTCACATGGAAGATAACACATCACAAAACGTTCCATTGTCATGTCATTGTTTTCAATTTGCCTTTTTGGAAGTATCACCAAATTGTTTTTCAATGTTATTTTTGTTATATCTCAAGTATTGGTCGAATTCCAGACTCCAGTTCAATATTAGCAAAGGTCAGTAAATTAAAATGCACTTCCTTCAGTTCTGTGCACGTGGCTATTCTACTTATGTCCAGATGACAAATCTATTATCCAGTTTCTGTAATGGTTCAGTGGCACACCATTTAGTTTCTGCAGTTATTAACTTCTAGTCCATTTACAGTCAGTGTCATTAAGTCCCCTGTTATGTGAACTCTATTGCCTCAATGGAATTTAGCTTTATGCCATCATGAAATACAGATGAGTGCTGAGATGACTGTATCTGTTGAAAACCTAAAGCTGTAATAACTTATTGTTATGAAGAAAGTTATTCAACCATAAATGTAAATAATTTGAATCAGGTAGACCATAAGTAATAAAAGTGATGATTTGTAATGATTACAAATGTTTGTCAAATATGCTTTCCAAAATGCAGATATTACTTCTGATGACATAAGTTAAAATAAATTATTAACAACCAATAATCGTCACATTTCTTTGTACATTGCTTATAATATATATGCGTATGTTGTGTACAATTAACCATTAAATATTGTGAGGAGTAATGTGCATATTAAGAATCAAGATTATATTTGTATGTCTGTAGTATGTATGACATTGACAACTAAAACTGGGACTAAAATTAATTTTATCAAAATTGTATCGCTATAAATATACTGCCAAATTATATCAATTTAAGATTGCATGCAAATTATCATTCTTAATTGAAATGAGTTAATTCTTCACTTGTTTATGCAATAAGAATTATATAAATCATAGACTTACCCCTTTTTTGTACAAAGAACACATTGACTGAAATTAGTATGATGACCACAAAAGTAAGAGTTATGAAAATGCTGGAAATCCTCCTCCAGTTACTGGATCCCAAATAAATCCACGTCTTCATTTTCCAAGTCTTTTAGGTAATCATCCAAACGATGTAAAGATGAAGTATTTCAGCTGCTGCAATGTTCTTCATTCCATGAATACCTATCAATTCCACTGAAGCAGAAAATGTAGACTTTTCTGTAATTCTCTGTCTTGCAGTAAATGTCCAATGATCTCCCGTCAATGAATTGTCAATGAACTGTCAGTTAAGTTTGATCCTGCTGGCAGTTGTATAAACATTTGTCTGTCGGTATCAAGTCTCCCCTGTGTGTCATCAATGATCAACTGATAACTGAGGTTGAGACTGACTTCCCTCCCTAAGTAAACCTTATTGTGATACGGCACTGTAAAGTTTCCTGACTGTACATGCACACCCAGTGCGTGTGTGTTTATGATGGTCCTGATCACGGTAAAAGTGAAGTGGTCAAGGACTAAGGTGTGAGTGTGTGAGGTGGGTGGGTCTGTTTCAAGGAAAACACAAGTGATACATTCAAAAAATGTCCGTTGTATTCCCCAGAAATCTGGCAAATAGTACTTTATTTGTCCTATTGTTGACACATGTTAAACTATTTCAGTCCAATATTGATATACTGAGCAACATGTTGATGGATATCCAATGAATTGAATAGGCATGCTATAATTAGATTGTTAAACACGATCCCAGCCAGGTTAATAAGTGGTCTCAATAGCTCCAACAATAAATGAGCTGTGACAAGATTAAGCACAAATATTGTGCCCGATTTTGAGGGCACAAGTGGTTCGGCCCTCCACACCTCTGTTTGCTCATTGCTAAATAATTTCTAAAGCCATAGCTACACATCAAACAATCTGGGTATTTCCTGCTCAATATGCTATGATGGATTGCAATAATTTCATATTAGAAATTATTTCACTATTTTTCCTGACATGTTGTACAAACGATCACCGGTATAGGAAACAACGAGTTGAACTGCTGAACAACACCCTGCTGCTTGGTAATTACAGTACTTTGGAATTCCACAATGTTCAAGGAAATGAAGAAATATCAACAGCAGAGCTGGACTTTGATGTGGACCCCTGGGTGTTGTCAGGTGTGCCTTTGCTCAAAATAGTTTTTATTACTTATTTTATTTTATCACTCGATCAATGACGCAAACTGCCCTTGTGGTTTGGAATATGACCCTATTAATTACCAGCTCACAGGCGTGTGGAGATACCTCTGAGCCCTTTTTTTTACGATATGATTCAGGATGATGAAGACGATAGTGATGTGGTCTCTTTGAGATCAATATAAAACATTTTTTTACAATGCAAACGTCATTTATTGTGGATTTTTGTGCTCACAGAGCTTGAAGTAGAATAAAATGTTCATGTTAAAACTGATGATTCACAACACTGCCCAATATCATCTGACGTAAATGACCAATCTAAGTGAGTGATACGGTTCCAGTTTACAAAAGGTTTCCATAGCACACAGTACAGTTTATGGGTGGAGATTTTGATCCAAAAATGCATTATGGGCTATAACCATTGATGATAATCTAATCAAACAACCAACCCACCCACTTATGATTCTTTCTTCGAGTCATTCAACAAAAGAGGGAGGGATGGAAGCAAAGTTCACATCATTCTCTATAGAAAATAAATATTGGTGGTGATAGATCTTAAAGGTTGCACAGAGCATAATGGAAAAAACTGAAACTTAACTCCAAACTAGTTCAATGATAACAAATAGTTTAATTAGGTCACATGAAATAGTAAGTACAAATAAATTCAATGAAGCATCAGTTGTAATGGAAAAAGTTTGTACATGGAGACCACTGAATCAATCAGGACTACAACGTGCTATATGTGATGTTGCAATGAGCTGTACAGCCAACAGGTCAGGAAACAAATCCATCTGTTCTCTTCCAAAAGAACTGTGACATCCTTTTGGACTCGGCAGTCACACACAGTCCCCAGCTTTGGTTCTCACACTTCAGCCTGCTGCTGTCCCACCTCCAGACCCTCCTCTGTTCCTGTTACAGTCTGCTCCTTTCGGGCTCTGAGACGCTCTGCCTCCGTGATCGTCATGGGGTGCAGAGGGAAGAATCCTGCCAACCCTGCCGAAAGAGAGGAGGGAGAAGAGAAGACTGTAGCAGAGCCCAGGGTTGCCAAAAATGTTGAACGGACTCAAGGAGCTGATCATGACTTTAAAAGGGATCGTTCACCCAAATTTGTTTAAATTGATGTAAATGACCTTGTTTTGAGTCGAATACTAATGTCAGGGCAGAAACGGCACCATTACAACAAGTTTCAAGCCTAAATGTCCACAGATATATTTCGACGAGGTGCATTCAGGAAATGCTAACGTCCGCTAGCTTAGCCACTTCCTTAAAACACAATGTTAATTACGCTGTTTCGAGTCGAACATGAATGTCGGGGCTTGCGGAGACTTGGGTGACACCAAACAAGCAGTATGGAGGAATGTTATGTTCTTTTCTGTTTTATTACATTTGAAGAATAGCTTACCATTGACTTCAATTGTATTGGATTCTGCTGCAACAAAGTTTACCCCTGATACTCAAGTGTTTTGTGGACTCAAACACTTCATCCATCCCTCCATCAGCACCTCCAAGTAGATGATGAGTGAATTCTCATTTCTGGGTGAACTATCCCTTTAATATGATCTTTTCCCTTTATCCATCCATATTATATTAAATTATTAGCATGTTATTGTACTAACTTGTCAATTAACAAAAACAACTGTGATATATTAGATGCTTTTACAACCATGGAGGGCAAATGTAATCTGAGGCCACAGTGATTACAGTAATAGGAATAGATGGGATTCATGATGTATGGTGGCAGATAATCCATAAAACTAAAAGGTGTATGTGCTCATAATAGTTATGGATGGACCGCCTTCAATAAACATATCAATATGAGTCGCATAATTCCCTTGACAAGCTGACAATAATATTGTGCAATGTTGGTTCGACTTAAAAGAATGCTTGTATTGTAAATACACACCTAGAAGTTTGGACACAGGGTTTGTAGGGTGTGCACCGCAGCCGATCCAGTACTTAATTCGGTCGAAGTTGAGGCTGACAAGTTTCTCGTTGTAGATGTTAGGGAGGGGGTCATAGGAACCCAGCTGCTCAATGTATTTGCCATCTCTCGCCCTTTTATTGTACGCAGCTACGATGCGGTAAAAGGGTCTGTTGGCTTGTTTGTGGCCAGCAAGAGCCAGTCGGATGACAACATAACCCCCGTGGTACTTCTTCAGGAGGAGTGATGCTGCAGAGAGAGAGATGAGCATTATCAAATCTAGTCTAAAATCCTATTTTTATTATATTCAGTTTTTAGAAGCCACAGTGAGGTGTGGATTCAATCTAATGATCTTTTCGGAGGCTGTAGCTTGTGGTCCTTTTGTGACGTTTAGTTTTTCCCTCATTGATATAAAAAGGTGTGGAAAAAATACAATAACACTTTTATTAGTATTAAGGCTGTACAAATCATGAAAAAAAAAACATGCAACTAGTTTTGCATTCATTTTATTATCGTATACCTTATAAATTGTGAATTGGGTGTATTTATATACAAATTAAGGTTTGATTTTACTTTCTTATCTTTGTGTTTTGGACTGTTGGCCAGAAAAAACAAGACATTTGAAGAGCTCAAGTGTAGGTATTTGGATTTGTGATGGGCATTTTTAAAAAAAATCTAAATGTATGTTGAAGCCATATAGTCAAATAAATCTACTTGACTGTATTCTACAACAAGCTAACAGAAAATGTCATGTTTGTTTTAATCTTTGTTTGCAGTTGGGAAAGTCATATATGTGAGGAAGCAGTCCACACCTGCCTGTACTAAATGTAACTCACACCTGTATAAATGTGAAATAGGTTTGGCAACACATTAACTAAATGTAATATTCTGGAACACTTTTTAATACAGGCTGTAAAGTGTAAATTTTGTCTTACTGTGTAAAGAGTAGATAGGGGAGAACAGCCACATGTTATGTTTTAACTTTCATACCTTGTTCTTACTGAGTAATCCAAGGGATTTATGATCAAAATTAATGATTAATATTACTATTTGCTTCTCAGTGATCATGACAACGTAGAAGTGCCCAATAAAAAGAAAAAGTAAATGGAAAGAGCAAGATATTGTACTACAGTACAGTCATTTTATATCTATCTCGATAAAGACACAACTTCTCAACATTACGACGGAGCATCATGATAAGGACTGTGCCACAGCCGCATTACATCTACGTGACTATTTGCCATGTGGAGTTCTGTGGGCAAAAGCCTCTTGACCAATTTGAGTTTGTCGTTTTGAACTTTTCATCCCCTTTAAAATCTCTCTTAACATTTTGTCATAGGTTTGTTTTCTCAGGACTTGGGGTCTGAATTCACCTTCAACTTTTTATTCGTATTAATCTATTTACTTTTAATCTAGCACTGGTGTTACCAACTGTTTGAATCATTTTATAATGTTTGGTTTTATTTAGTTTTTACTCTTTTCTCATCTGTAACATTTTTATTCTTGTATTTCTGCTGTAATATCGTCTAATGCTGTGTGATCATCAAAATGCATTCAATCATTGTCTATTGTTTGTCCTCGATCCCTCATTTTTCACTTGTAAAGCACATTTAACTGTATTTTGAAATGTGCTACATAAATAAAAGTTATGTTTGTATGATTTTTATTTCGTAGCTCATTTGTAGTCTCTCCATGACATGATTCTTGCTTTGGTCATATAATAGGTTAGTGATGTTTTGAGTCTGTTGTGGGGACCAGTCTGCAGCATAATTTGCAAAGTACAGTGTTCTGGTCCACAATAGATATTACATTAGCTGGTCGAATTTATCCTGTTCTGTGTCATCTTCACTCTCCTCCATATTAGTTTGTGTTTCCTTATGCAAATTTATTGCCTTCTGTAAATGAACAATGTAACTAGTGTGATCATAATCACAAAGTCATAAATAGAGATGTTCTGATACCAGCATCAAAGTCAAAGTTGAAAATGCCAGGTCACGCAATGGCGAGTACGAGAATCAAAGTACCGATCCGATATCACATGTTTAGTTTCACCAAGATAAAACTGCAATTTTCTTTTCCCAGAAATCCCTTCTTCCTTTACGAGTAAAGTAAAACAGCGACATGTACTTTATGCAATTCAAATGAAGCTATTTAAATGAAGTAATTGTTGTGTATTCGTAGATTTATTTACTTGTGTTCTTTTTCAGTTTCAAGCTAGACACTAAAATAAGTTCTCTGGCATTTATTCTCTGTATGTATTTAGGCTTCAATGAGTTTAACCTGAGCCTGGCTGTACAATAATGATAGCAGTAATCACCTCCATACAGGGTCGGTAGCATACAACTCTTAAAATACTCTATATAGCTTAGTATTAATACCTTCGCCAAGTAGGTTGTTTTCGTCTGTAGTTGATTGTCTGCTTGTTAGAGGGATAACACAAACCTACTGGACGGATTACCTTCATTAAATGTTGGTGTGTTTGAACATTTTCATTGATTTCTCAGAGAATCAGAGGAACTTTGTTAAACTATCATTATAGATAGCGCTCTTATCAATGCTATTACGGTAATAGCATTGGCTGTTATATTAGAGGTGTTATGGTTTCTCATACCTGTGTATGACGCGTATGTCATTAAGTTAACTTGTATGCTGTGCAAAGAAACGGATGAATATAGCCGGTGCACATGTAAAGAATAAATAAATAAATAACAAACTTTATGACAAAAAAAATCCGGCATGATGAGCAGACTATTACTTTTGAGTCTGTGCAATTTCAGATGCAAATAACATGTCTAGTGAATTTAAATGTGGTTTCATAAGGGGACTGTTGGGCGGAGGGATGCTCGTTAAAAATAGTATCAGAACATCTCTTATCAATAAACGATTTTTTCACCATCAAACTACACACACGGTTTCTTTTTCCCAGCTCGAGCTGTTGAGCATGAGTTATTTTTGTATTTGTTGCTCAACCTTCTACATGTTACAATAAGTTTAATGAGAGACGCCAACACTTGCGTTGAACCTGACAGTAAAGATAAGGAATGTGATCTGCAGTGTTGGGTGTGCCTGGGCTCTCCCTCTCATTATATAGGGTTGCCTACCATTGACTTCTTTATTGTGTCGAACCACTCTCCAGTCTTTGCTGACAGCAGACAGAATAACGGAAGATGTCAGGGTGTGCTTTTTCACGATGAATACTCACATAAATGGACCATCGTGTTCACTGGGTTCCCCTGTAACACACAAAACACACTTTTACAGCGGCTTGTCTTTAGCTATTTAACTTTATACACACTGTCACACATTAGAACACACGTGTACTGAGTTCAGAGCCTGTAAACCTCACAACAATGTCACTCAACGTTCACAGTGCAGCTCAGTGGGATGCTAGCGGCTAACTGTAGCATCTGTTTGTGCGCTACGTTAAATTCGCTTAAATACCTTAGAGGACGTTGAAGGACATAAAGTTAAATCCTCCCGCGGCTGTCGCTTCTTTCTTAGCGCTCTGAAGAGTTCAGGGAACAGGTGTTCTTCACTATTTGTTTTCCACACGAGCAGTAGTGTGACATTTGTCAGGGGGCGGCCATGTTTTGAAGGCGGAAGTGACGTGAAGGCTGCCTCGGCGTCTCTGCGTCGCTAGATGGCGGTGTTGCGACATTAACGTGGAAGAGTCCAAATAAAAAAAGAACACGTTGAGTCAATATGAAATAGTAAACAGTCCTGAAGTTCTTTTAAAAAGTTCCTTTAAATAAGATAGCAACATTACATTAAAGTTCTTATGAGGCCAGTTCGTCTAGTGTCTTGTGTATAATATTCTGTTTTTGTAGTTTGACATCTTTTACATTTATGCTTAGATAAACATGCCACAGCAAATTCCTTGTATGTGTATACCTGCTTGGCAATAAACCCAGATTCTGATTCTGATTGTAATTCTAATTCCGATTTTAATTCTGATTGTGATTCTGATTAAAATTTAAATTCTGATTCAGATTTTAATTCCAATTTTAAATTCAGATTTTAATTACGATTTTAATTCTGATTTTATTTCTTATCGGATTCTGATTCTGATTTAAATTTCTTAATTCTGATTGTCATTTTAATTCTAATTCTGATTTCTGATTTTGTTTCTGAAGTAGGTCTTCAGTATGTATCATCACTTTTGGCCAGAGGTGGATGTAGAACTCAAATCCTCCCTAACCCTATTTTCGGTGACTTGCCAAACATTTGGACTATTGGAAAGTATACAAATAACATTATATTACATTACATTTCATTTAGCTGACGCTAACACGTCCAACTTGGGTGCTGGACAGAATTGACAAAAATCAAAAGATGAAAATGTCCACACGCAAGTTAATGCTCCCATAAACGTATTTATTTGTCTTCCCAGTTGTGTTTCGGTAACAGGCCCTTCTGCAGGCGAAGGAAAATGATACCTGCCTGTGAAGATAAATGGGAGAATTAACTGGACATTCTCGTCTGGCCCATCCCACACAGGATAACAGAACATGGTTATTTTACAATACATACAACTTCCATTAACATATATCCAAAGACAAAATAGCACAAAAAAAGGTAAATTACAAATATTTATATTTTCTTTTAAATTACATATTCAGGTGGAATATAACATACTGCAAATGCTCTGCATGTTCTGTATGTCATCATACAGAATTACGCCTTTATAAGTGTTTTCGTTGATTTCTCAGAGAATTTGAGGATCTTTATATATATATATCTTGAACTGTGGCTGCTATATTATACTACTGTATTAGGATAACTAATGTACATTAACATGTAAGCAGCATTTTATATTTTAACTGGTTGAAATGGGGCTAATCTTAAGTACTGTATGTACCATTTGCTGTAGTTGTATTTATATCATTCTGAGATCATAAATTATAAAGATCTCACGGTATATTTTGTTATTCAAATCTTAAACTAGTCACTACATCTGTAAATCCAATTTAGTGAGGTTAAATGTACAACATCTATACAATAACCTATGATATTACCCAGGAGTAGTACAGTAGAGGTATCAAGTATATACATTGGAAATACTCAAATAATGTCACGTAACTATCGTTGAAAACTTACGCTGTATTTTGTTCCACTGTAATTTTAAAGCATTATTAATGTGTAGTGGCTGCATTTATTCTACTACTGCTCTCAGTGAATGCCTCTGTGGATAAGTACATTAGCTACAAATGTGGCTAAATGCCTGAAATGCATGAACGTGTCAATGCGCTCACATTTACCTACTGTTTATACAGCAACGCTTTCTATTGTTAATGAAAGTAATGGGGCTGAAATGAAGATGCTACAGAAAGTGATTTATAATTAAGATTAATGTTACAATCTACTGCTCAGTGTGAGACTCTCTGTGGTCGTTCAATCCTTCACATTGTTGTGTGTGTATTTTCTATTCGACGTGTATCATGTATCTTACATCAGCACACGCATAGTTTCAAATATCCATTTCCACCGGTGACCCCAGAGGAGATGAGACACTGGCTCTTCTGAATGAATTCAGGGGTCACTGCTTAACACCCCCCCCCACCCCATCTCCACTCCCCCATCCTTTCCTACAGTCTTGGAACATGGTGATTTCACACTCCTGTTGTGTAAAGCTTGTTTTTCTCTTTCTCCCTCTCTCCCTTAACTGTGTGTGTGTGTGTGTGTGTGTCTGTGCATGTGTGTGTGACAAACACATGGTTTCTCTGTGAGAAGAGGTCACTGGAGACACACAAAAGAGACAGGCCCTTGTTTGTAAATTCTGAAAATATCCCACTGTCCCTCCATGATTCTTCATACATAAGGCTATGACTGATGAAAAAACTGATAAAAGACACGTTACCTAAGAATATTTACTCGCATTGATTATTCGATCAATTGAAAAAACAAATGCTCTCAGTAAAGGAAAACATCAAGTCTACAACTTCATACTTCACAACTTCATCTGTCACATAGTCCAACTAATTCTAAACCACTAATACAGCACTGTAGTCGTGAGGTTTTTGCAAAGTAACGCTCTATTCTCATGGGAAACGTGGGAAACAAATGAAATTACTGCTTTAATCACCAGAATGAAGAGCACTGAATGGTATACTGTATGTAAAACCAATCCAATTGACAAAATGCAACACCCTATCCAAACACTCAAACTCATCTGTCATTGAAAAGAATAACAAGATTATAAGCGTATTAGTTCAAAAAGATTTGAAAATTTCGACAGTATGGTTTGTCACAGAAGTAATCTCAGCGACCAGACAAATAAAGCAACACAAAACACTTTCTCCTCAGCGAGCCAGGGCTGAAATCTTTAATAGGAAAGCGTCATTATTGAGCTGACCACGTTTTTTCTGCGTAAAAATCTGAAAATGAATAGAGGCTTTACACAGTTAGGGAGCAAACAAAATGCATCTTACATGGTGAATCAGCAATGCGTGATTATCTGAACGATGACATTGATTCTAGTTGTGGATAAGTCTCTCGTGAGGACCCCATGCTCTTTGGGATACCAAGACGAGTTGTTCCTCCTCTAATCGTCTGTGACAGTTCAGTTAGAGACGCTCAGATGACCAGATATTTTACTCGGAAAAAAAAAAAGAAAGAGGAGTCTGCTTTAAATGAAGAATTTAATTTAATTATGTGGAAGATGCCGCTAATGTCTTCTAAACACTGAGCTTGCTCTTACATTGTGAACTTACAAACACCTCTCACCATCTCTGTAAGATAAATTAAAACAGGATTTCAGATAATTCAGGAGTTTATTTCTTAGTGCCTCGCTTCTTTGTATTTTCTTTCAGAGTTTTTATTGTCGATTTATGGGGTTAAGTTTAAAATTTCTGGTGTTGATTGTCCTTTTTTTCTCTGCATGTATTACAAATGTAATAGATCTTCCTTTCTTTCTCCTGTTTTAGAGTCAAAAATAATGTTTTGATGCTTTTACAAGCAGATACATGTAACACTTCAGAAACATAATGATATTTAAGAAAAGTATTTGCTCACATAACAGCAAAGAAGCAGAACTGACGTGGGACTGAGCAGGTTGTATAGTAAAGTTTTAGTAAAGTTACTTTCTGGCATCACCACTGCAGCCGGATGACATGTAAACCCCTGTTTACAGCCACAATGGTATCGGCCTTCTCATCTGACTCCTCAAAACAGAAAAGCATGTTTCCCGAAATGCCATGTCAATTGTTGTTTCAATCTTACATTGGATAGAGACCTTAGTTTGGCTTATTAAGGGAAATCGATGCAAATCTAAAGTGAATGGTTTTAAAAACAGAAGTTTACGTTGCTAGAAAGCATAAAGCAATCACGTGGAAGTCAGCCACTCTCTACAGGAGAATGTTTTTTAGAACAATCTGTATCATCCACTATATAGATCGCGTACAGTCGAGAAAGATATTTACATGTAGGCCTATCGTAGGTTCTTAAAGACTGACAGATGATCTCTATTGGTGGTGAAACTATTATAAACATGTAATCATTTTTAAACCCTGCATTTCTTTTGGTTTATTGTCAAATTTGAAAATGTAATATGTAAATTTGATATTCAAACAACAATGGCTTTCACTAGAACTCATACTTCTGCCAAGGCCCAACAGTTCCCCTCAAAATCCATTAATTACTCCGTTGTAAAACAGTGAAAATGTGGAAAAACGTTAAAGAAAGGGAAAATAAATCCCAGATCCTCCCCCTGATCCAAATCTAAATACAGACTACCATTTACATTTACTAATACAGTTTGAACAATGTTGGATCTTCAGGTCTGTCGATGGCCCTTGAAATGTGGGATGAAGCCATTTGAGTGCACATTAGAAACCCACAAGAAACACTGGGAAGGCGTGAAAACATGCACTACACTCAGAATGAGGCAGGGAATCATCCAGATAATGTAATAAATCACAACAAGAAAGATTCTCTGTCCTGATCAAGAGGTGAAAGACACACAAAAACATACTTTTTCATGTTTTCAGTCTGGGAAACATTAGAATACCACACAGAAAATCACCAGAGATCAATCCTGGATCTTCATGTCAACCACTGAATCACTGTATCACCCCAATCTCTTCAACAGCTTAAAGTATTTAATGCTAATTACTTCTAACCACCATTTCTGCACCAAATAATATATTTTCTAAGGCCAATTATCAGGAAAACAACCAGTCAAAGTGCCCGTTCAGACTGAATGACAAGCAACATCTTTCTCATGGGTCGTTTCATTACTTCAACCTCGGTCTAACATTGTGGTAGCTGTGATATATGATAATGTTATATATAATCATGTAGGATTTCTTTACATACATATTCATCAGGGATTAATGCTCTTGACAACTATATCAAGAAAGACCTGTTTAAAAACTACATTACAATGCTGTTTAAAATATTCATGTTTATATATTTTAATTTAATACAACATGTGTTTGAATAAAAATGTTAATGTTTTTTATTTTAATTTATATTAAGGGATGTGAGAATTTCTCATCTCATAAAAGAAACTAAATGCTTCAGTTCATCTGAGCACTGCTCATTAGATCATATCATATCTGTATTTAATGCTTTATTGCAGGTGTTCATATAAACCCACCTTGATTTATGCTGCTGTATTGACGTGCCGTTGGATTGTGAATTGTGCTCGCATGTAAATTTGCATTAAGAATGTTTCTTTTTTTACATTTGTAGATACTTCATCCGCACGGCAGTTGTTGTTTTAACTGTTTGTTTTGTTGTTGAAAGAAAGAGTATGTGCATAATATTCTTCAGTTCGGTTAGTCGGGATAATGGACCTTTTCAGTCACAGGCACCGTGTGACTTCTAGTCTGTGAAGTCTTTGTGATGCCCACTGCTTTTTTAAGCATCTGTGTCCAGCCCGAGCGGAGATAGACGTTATGGTTGCGGAGAGCACCTAATGGAAAGACAGGGCTCGGTCACAAATGGGGGGTCAAGTGATCTCCCTTCTCCGGAAAGATCTTGCAGATGGTTGTGGTGAGACTAATTGTGATAGCATGCAAAATGGAGGCATTACTTTTATCTTCATTAACAAAGAGACTTTTTCTCTTACTTTTTTTCTAAGATTTGTCTACTTTTGCAGCCACTGATTAAAGCAGAAATGTTCTGTCTTCTTTGGAATTGAGAGACATGTGGTCGCTTGCCTCTGGCAACAAAGGTTGTGGCTGATACACAACTATCTCAGTTGTCATTGAGCTTACGTCCCAACATTAAGTTTTGAGTTTCACTTATATTGTTATTTAAATATCACATTTTACCTTATATGATATAATATGATAATATAATATATGTTATAATAAAAGCCTGACAAGGAGGGTTGCACTACATAATAAACCTGCATACTCATGCAAGTACGCAAAAAGCATTTCACACACCCAGAATAATCAGAACACAACATTTCTCTTTCCATTCTTTAACATTTTTCTTCCTGCACAAAGAAAGATAGTAAGTGCAATAGTAATTTAAATATATGTGATAAGATCGCAGTTAAAACTAAAAACATGTTAGAGAGGGGGAGGAATTTGACATCAAACACATATCAGATGATAAAATAACTTACCAAAATGATATATAAATACAATAAATGTCGGTGGAAGCAGACATAGTGAGTGTAGCTGGCTGAGATTAATATAGAATTGGTCAAACTCAGTCAGCACATCACAGTGTGATTTGTGCTATAAGGGGTCGTGACCTGCTTCCTGTGCCGCTGCTCTCCACAGACCTCTGCTGGCAGAGCTGAAGCGGCGGAGCCACACTCGTAGGTTGTGTGAGAGGACAAGTGGATTTGGCATGCACATCAGAGCGTGATACCCAGGCATTTTGGTTCTATCACATGCCACACACACTCACACTCACACACAGTACAACACACACACACAGAGCATTCTTGGTTGCGTAAAATGGATTGCAACACTGGCCACTGTAATGAAATGATAGCAGCAACCCCACAGTATTCCTTTACAGCCAGACCCGCTGAAGGGTTCAGTGCACTCACGGTGTCCAGTGTTGTCGTTACAGCCGACAGAAGGAGTTTCAAATGTGTTGTAAATAATCTGCATGTTTCGTCCAGTGACTGCAGATGAGGGGATACTAAGGCAGCCGTGCTTTATTATTCCCATTTTCAAGTCAGTGGCCCTGAGTACAAAGAAGTTTAAATTTGACAAATGTTAAAGCATAAATAAAGTTTTACCAGTTTCCCCACTAAACAGAATTCTGATCAATAGAAAAAAGCTATTTTAGTTTAACCTTTGATTTTCTTCTTAATTTGCTGGTTCACTGATTTAGTCGCAGAAGCTTTTGTGCTCGCTTCAGGGAAATTTGCTCATCTGTGATCTTTCACATTTGAGTGTTGATGGAACCTGTTTATTGAACACCCAGTAGCAACTTCAAAATGTCTCCGTATTTAACTGTTGTGATGCCCCATTTATTTAAATTTTTTTTAGGAAACTGACACTAAACCAAGAGCAACCTTATCTTGGGGACATCGTAGGCGGCCATGACAGGTTATACACCATTTAAAATGTTGCTATTTCTCAATGCGGTCGTGCCAGTCTGCGGCGAATCATCAAAGACACAAGATCAGCGGTTGGCTACGACTTGGTACCTTGTTTACGCACAAGTCAGAGTAGCGGGAATCGCGTTAAACTCTCCAGCGCCGTCCCAACAAAAACAAACGTTTAACAAACTGCGCTCGGAGAGGAAGTGTGATCTCATGTGACAGTAACACAGAGAGAGGTGCTTTATTGGTTCCATTTTGCGTTAAACAGAGGAGGACAGGTGAGCTCTGCTGTGCGGTGATAAGAGCCTCGGGATACACGGACAACAGGTTTCTTATTGTGTTGTTTAACGGGGGATAAAGGAGCACTGTTGAACATCCCAAGACACTGAGGAGGACAACAGCCATCAGCAATGCTTTGTCATGTGCCTTGTATTTTCTACTTGTTTGTTCCCTGTTGCTTACCGGCTGCAAAGCGTGAGATCGCTCTCATTTTCAGACCTCAGATTGTCCGTGTTTGTGCAGCACATTGTCCTCCATCTCCATTATCTTCCACCTGTTCCTCAGGGATCAAACTGGATTTGCGCTCTCTCCTTCCCTTCCTCCCCAGACCTCTCTCTCCAGTGTCACATCACTACTTTTGTGCTGCTCGTGCCAAGTGAAGGTGTTACACGGAATTCACACTATAATGAGCAGTGACAGGATGTCAGCCGCTCTGCCACAGATCAACCCCCACCCGCCTGCCCCTGCACCCACCTGCACCCATGCAGCTGAGTCTGCCTGTTTGTGTGATGTCACCTGCACCCTCCCAACAATCTTTGCAGAACCGATCGGTCCTGCTGATGGTGGTGCAACAAGGAGGCAACATCTCCCTGCTCCGAGCCGCTCCACTTGCCTCCTCGTTTAACACCCCACCGTTTTACCATCTTTTGTTTTTCATGTGTGCTTGTTCAAGTTTGACCTGACACTGATCTCTGATCTCTGATCTCTTTGGAAAATCCACAGCGCTGCTCCCCTCTCTCTCTCTCTCTCTCTCTCTCTCTCTCTCCCTCTCTCCCTCTCTCTCTCTCTCTCTCTCTCTCTCTCTCTCTCTCTCTCTTTCTCTGTAGCCTGTGGCTGTGTTTGATCACTGGCTGAGTTATAGATGTCACCGTGACTCATAACTCAACACACCAGACTCAGTTGTCAACGTAACATATGTTGCCTTCCCCACTCCTCTGCCACACATTGAGTCTGTAAAGAGATGATGCAGGACAGAGTAACGTTGTTGTTGGAAATCTTGTGATGAAACAAGAAAATGATTTTGGTTACAGGGTTTTTTCAGCTCTCAAACCCTGTACATATGGTCCCGTGACCGTTGCTCCTCTGAAGCTGTTTGCACACATGAAAATGGGAGTAAAATGGGATCTGCACATTTTCTGTAGTTTGCCTTTCACATATGATGAACGCAGCAGGAGATTTTTCATGTCAGACACGTTCACAACAACAGGGACATTTCTGGAACATAATGCGAGGGGTGGTGTCTGGGTATGCAGGAGCCAGGACATAACTCACACGTGGAAATCCAGTGTTTTTGTTTACAGCACATCGACACCAGTGTTGGCTCCTGTCGCCGATAGCTCTTGAAGTTCGTTGTCTTTCCAAGTTGTCATCTTTGTCGGGGTCTCCGGTGTTCACAGCACTTCTTTTTCATTCTGAGAAATTGCTAATCTTTGGTTTTGTGTCCGTTTTTTTGCTCACTGTAAATTTTCGGGTCCTTTTCCTGCTGTTTTCTCACATGGGCTCACTCTGAATATTTCTGGATTAACTTACTTGGACATTTGCATTCTCACACACAAGCCCTCTGGAAAGAGTCTCCAACCCTGGAAGCTGAAATGATTTTACACACTCTAGAGTCTTTATGGTTATGTAAATTCACTTTTCCTTTTGAGAATTCTTTGAATTTTTCCAAACCTTACCAGCCTTGCCTTTGTCTGACTTTATCTCGTCATACTTCTGTGTTTCCTATATATGTACTGCATTGAGCCACCTCGGAGGAGAGGGAGCAGTGCGAGTTCAGGCAAGGTTCACACCTAGGCTAACTTGTTCCAAATGACTGTGAGGAATTCCTGGGCCTTTGCTCTCCCCATTAACCAAACATCACCTTGTCAGACTCGACATGCCTGTTCGGAGCTTCTCCCTGTGCCACACATAATGAGATGAGTAACTCAAATCAGCTTTCTTTAATTAAAGCTACAACACAAAATAAGCTTTTTCACCTCCTCCTAAGACTCTCTCTCTATCGTGATAAAATAATTCCCATGAGAAAGTGATTACACATTTGGATAATGCCGAGCAGATGTGAGAATGTCTCAACAAGTTAACAAGGCTCTGTGGTGGACGTGCACATTGTCACCGTTGAAGCAGTTTGTCGCGGCATCACAGAAACTGTCTCACAAGCCTTGATCCTGGCAGTGGACGTGATCTGATGATTTAAAAATGGACTGATTGTTTAGTATTTCTTTTTTTTTTTATCAATGATTGGTTTTCATCCACTGAGCAACTGCCTCCCCCTAATATTTTTGGTGGTTTTGATGGCCACAGAATCAAGATGTGAAAAATGTGGTCGGTCATTCAGAGTTTGTCTTTCATGTAGGACGCAGCAGGAAATTGTGCGTGAATGACTCGTTCACAACAACAGGGACATTTTCATAACATTGAGGCGAGTGCATGGGAAGAGCACTCGAGCACTTTCGGCGGGAAATCAACAAACCGAGTCGCTGCAGCTCTTTTGAGAATTTCAGCGTCGCCTTATTGTTGCCTTTCCAAGTTGACATTGTCATTGGCGTCTTCTACGTTTATGGCTCCTGATTTTCCTCCTGTGTTATTTGTATTCTTTCAGCTTCACGTCCATCCTGTGTTAGAAACGCCATCACTCGCTCGCTGTGAATTATCCAGACATTTTCTCTCTGTATTCTCACATGGGCTCACTCGGACATTTGTTTTTCTTCTGGAAAACAACTTGGATCTTAGCGTTCAGAGGTAACATAGTAACCACTGTTTTATTGCATGGATAGACTTAGGCAGTTGCTTCAACTTCACCAGAATTGAGGCCAGTCATCACAGGAGAAGCAGAACGAAAAAAAAGAAAAAACAATATCGTTTTGATTTTTACAGCGCAGGTTAGTAGGGATTGGAACACTGCAGGAGACTGGATGTTTGTCTGAGTGTTTATCGTGTTTTGGGAATGTTTATAATCTGAATTGTCTAATGCAGCAGTTTAGTTTTACTTGTGTGTTTTACATATTTAATGTCTGAGTTTAAACCTAGCTCCTCAAGGTTGTTCCCTTTTAATTTCATGGAGTTTATTCATCGCGTGGAAGCAGTGCAGCACAGAGGTTTATCAGCTCTGACAGACTTCATTCAGAGCAATGTGAAATATAAAAAATACATAATCTAAAAGACAGAATGTATTGTTTGTTTGGATCTAACGCTTCACCCTCACCTTTTGGAAGATAAGAGAAGTGTTCAAATTCAAATAAAAATAATGTTTATATGCACTTATCGTCTTTGTTCAGCTCGGAAAAAGATAAAGACGAAATTGGTGATGCCTCTAAACCAAGGTGTTTTCTCTTTTGTGCTTCTGTATAGAGAAAATACACGTAAAGAAGAGAGAGGGGGGGGAGAGGGTTCACCTACAAGCAAGAAAGAAACTTTGGTAATTACCAGAACACAAATAATGAGAGGCTATGAGGGAAAGTGTTTGAAGAGAGACCCTGATCAAGATAAGATTGCAGACTGTATCGTGAGAGAGAGGAAGAGTTTTTTTTTCTGTCTGCTGCAGCTGAGAGGAACCTTAAGTGACAGAGTTATATACATGAACCAGACGCCGAGCTGAACCCTGCAGAATCAACCACAATAAATGTGGTTTGGGGTGTGACGAGGACGAGTGAGATTCAGATGCTATTTGTGGTCAGACAGTAAGGAAATATGATGCATACACAGCTCTACCTTTACGGGTCTGTTGTTTGGAGCTGCAGAAAAACTCCAAAAGAAGCCAAGTTGAGCTTTTCTGTCCTTTAGGACATAAATCAACTGACAGAAAAAAGATGAAGCAGCCATCGCCCACTAGTGGACATGGTGCCAATGCCTAAATGGGAACTTATCCCAGCAGAAAACACAGCAAAACCACAAAGGAGCATTTGTAAGATTCAAAATCAGCTGTTTTTGTGATACACTTTTTGTTACTGAGGGTCTAGTTTTACTTTATTAACCTGCTATTAAACTATGAAAACTCTTAATAAGGAGCCTATGATAAACAGTTTTTTTGCGGTACACTTTGTTTTTGTCATTCAAGGTTTAATTTTACTTCAGAAATCAGCTGATAAACTGAAAACTCTTAAAAAGGACATTGTAATAAACATTTTCTGTGTTAAACCCAAAGTGTTTGTTACCAAAGGTCTAATTTTACTAAATTAACCTTCTTATAAACTATACATAATAAATAAGGAGCCTGTAATAAACAAAAACTATAATTATAAACTATAAACTAGCTCATAAACAATGAAAACTCTTAATAAGGAGGTTGTAATAACCAGATTTAAGACAATACCAATAAACATCCTGGATTAATGTAAATTGAACCGGCCATCGTGTCTTTGAATGGATCATTACATCTGGAGAAATGTCTGCACAAACACAATTACAATATAGTGATTTTCAAGGGGTAATAACTGCTGCATTAGATGAGCTCTGTTTTCATTCCGCTCTAAGGTCTCTTATATGTTGTAAGGTGGTCGTCCTCCTCCTGCATGTTTGTCTGAAAGGGAATCCTAGATTAGACATTTTGGGAATCATATAAAACTTTTAACATTAAAGCTGAACATAGATCTTAAAAAAAGACAAAAACCAAATCAGAATCTATGGAATAAACTGTGGCAGTGACCTCCAGATGAGAAACACATCTGCCTTGATGTTTGAAAAAATATTGCACACTTAAATTCACAATAATGTAAATGATGCACATTTCACAGCCCACTCTAAACTCCTGTTGTTTTATCAGCAGCTGCATAACCAATGAATACCAGGCATTAGAATAACAGAGGCCAGACCTGGTGGTGGTGAACCAATGATATTTGCAGGGATACGGGATTATTAGCTTGATGTGCGTGTCCGTGTGATTCTTCTTTTTTTTTTTTAAAAAAAAAAAAGAAAAGAAAAGAAAGAATGAACATACCTGTTGCAGCAAGGGAGAGGAAGAGAGAAGCAGGGGAGGTATTTAGAGGAACATGCTTCCCCATAAAGAGAAATTGGCTATTGTTTGGATTTCACATGATTGATGCTTGACTTAATCCAGTGCTCTTTGCGCCTTCCCGGGAGGGTGAGGCGGCCTCTTTGTGCGCCCCTGTCCCATGTGAAGCAAACCAAAGCGGGAGAGTGAGGGTCAGAGCTATTCGGCAGGGTACCAGACCCTTCCCACCGGCGCATCTGCATGTGAAATCGCCATTTCACCCCTCCACACTCCCTAATTGTTGCTAAAATTATTTGTGAAATTGCCTTCCACCAGGAGTGTTTTCCACGGCAATTGTCACGATTTTATATGCACGGTGGGCCCACAGAGTTGACACACGCACCTCTCCTTTCTCTCCCACATGTGCGCTTTTTATCCCACTTTAATAGTAGCGCATCATTTCTCTTTCTTTCTTTTTTTATTTTTTTTTTTATGAACAATTACCTTTAAGCAATTACTCTCGTGTGTACTCCGGGGGCAAGTCAACCTGTTGTCATCAAATGGCGGGTCGATCCGATGGTGTAATTACCACAAAGGAAAAGCTATATGAGCGATTCAGATGTCCACGCTGCGCACATTTACTTAATTGAAAGGTTAACAAGCCTAAAGCATCTGCTGGACCAAACCTCCGCCATTAAGCAGGCGTGCAGCCGCGTATACATGGAGCCCGGTCCATCCACCCGCACATCGCAGTCCTCACCTCAGCTGTTTCAGGTGCGGTGTCTTCTTTTTTTTTTCGGGGGGGGGGTCACACCAGGCGATGGGTGCAGACGATTCATTATATTTTATCGAAAATATTTTTGAAAATGAATTCGGATATTTTTCCCGAAATGTATTCAAATCGAAGTGTTATTATATACAAGCAAACTAATTTTTTAACAACTTTCAAATTTTTTTTTTACTTATGGATTTGCTATTGTTACATATGTGTTTTTTTGGTTGTTTTGATTTTTACACTGGCTGTGATGTTCAAAGAAGAAAAAAGAGAGTAAAGATCGAATATCATCTTTTTATAAACGCATTAATATTCCACAGGTTTGAGCGGCTGAATATCAAGGAGGCAGACACACACCTTTTTTTTTTTAAGACGGGATTTAGAATAACATTTAGATTTAATAACATTTTGAACTGGGTTTGGTGTGTTGGGGTCTTTTTCTTATGAGGGAGGCAAGCAGTGAATTAAAAGTGGAATGCGCGCCTCTGATTGGTCCGCCGGCTCCTGGATAAACCCAGGAGAGGCCAGGGAGCCAATGGGAGCGCGCGGCTGTCTCCTCCTACGACATGCACGAAAGTTGGCCACTTAAACTACTTCCAACCAGCCAGCAGACATTATACTCAACCCAAACTACAGCAAGGGAAAATAATAACATTGCCGTTTTCTCCCCCAAATTCCCATCTATAACTTTTGGTGCATCTCCTCCGGTCTGCAGACTTAAGGGTGTTTTTATTCCATTTCTTACTGACTTTTTATTTTATTTCGTACATCCATCGCAGCAGAGGAGAGCATCAATTTCATTCTTCCCCCGGTGGAAGAAGGGCTCGTCCAGTTTCTCCGCCTGGGATTTGGGATTTGACAGCGCTTAGAGAAAGAAAGAAAGAGAGAGAGAGAGCATCTTTTTTTAAGCATTTTTAAAGATATTCTGTTTCTATTCTTTTTGACTTGGACTTTGTGAGCATATCGCAGGTTTCGAACAGAGTCTGTGTTCTGTGTGAGTAACTGTGGGATGGCTACTTTGCCAGGAACAGTGCCTCGGATGATGCGCCCTGCGCCAGGACAGAATTACCCAAGAACCGGCTTTCCCCTGGAAGGTAAGAAAAAACACGACACGCAGCTTGTGACTCTGTAATTTTGTTTTTGTGTGTTGGTCAAAGTGTTTATTGCTAAGAAATAAAACACTGGGTGAACAAATGCAACCTCGATTTAATGATGATTAAAGTTTACAACCAGAATAAAAACTGACATTTCCTGTGGCTGCAGATCAGCTCACAGCTTTTAAATTATTTATTTATTAACAATATGTTTTGTTTGAGCTTTATGGTGTTTTCAATATTTGTATTTAATTTTAGCATATTTTTGTTTGAAGCTGCACACACTCCCAATAATTCCTGCTTTTTTTTATACAAAATAATATTCCTATTAATATATTTAATTTTACATTTTAATGAAGCTGTTTTTGTGGGTTTTTAAATCATGTACTTTAAATCATAAAAGAGTAGCTTTTAGATATGCAAGGCCTGGAAATTATTTTATTTTCGAAATTATCCTCTGTATTAAAATCATGCCCATTTACCAATAATTTGCCTTTATGAGAAATTAAACTAGATAATAATCAATGTTTTGGTTCCTTATTTCAAGGAGCACTTTCACAAGTCCATCCTCGATTGTTACACACACAAATGCATGCACGCACACACTCTCACATGCACACACAAGCAATTTAATTGGTAATTTCTGAAAACTTCCAAGCCCGCCACACTCCAGCCGTCTGAACATATGGGCGGAAAAAAGATCACTTTTGTATTTGCATGCATTTACGGGAGCAGTTTTCCCATTACGCCCGCTGCGTGCTCAAGTGCTCTGGAGTGAAATGGACAAAAAACACGTAGCTCGCAAGTGACTCGAGCTGCGGGGATTTGTTCAAGTGTCCTGCTGCTGGAAATGGCAATAACACACACGGCAAAGAGACGGCTCAAAGGATCACATCAATATTTGTACAGCATGACTAGGAATAATCAAGGTGGGAAGTGTCACCCTGCTCAGTGTCTCTTGAATGTGGAGCTGCAGCCTGGAGTGGCCTCGGACACATCCTGTCACCGACGCTGGATGAATCTGGCTCTTGAAAATGTATGAAATGATAATGTGCGTAACCTGCGTCCTGGTCAAAGTCAGCCACATGGCAAAAACAACACTGCTACTCCAGCACATCTCACAAACTAAAAGTGCATCCACTCAAAACATCCTGCCCCTTGTGTGGTTGTTGTTGTTTTTGTTTGTTTCTGAGGCTGATGTTGTTGTTTGTTGTGGCGCAGTGTCTACCCCTCTGGGCCAGGGTCGGGTGAACCAGCTTGGCGGAGTGTTCATCAACGGGAGGCCGCTGCCAAATCACATCCGACACAAGATAGTGGAGATGGCCCACCACGGCATCCGACCGTGCGTAATCTCGCGACAGCTGCGGGTGTCTCACGGCTGCGTCTCCAAGATCCTCTGCCGGTACCAGGAGACCGGCTCCATCCGTCCCGGGGCCATAGGAGGCAGCAAGCCCAGGGTGAGTGGCGGCCCGTGGTGATCGGGCTCTGTGGGTGAGACAGGGGCGAGGATGGGTGGGTCAGAGGGGGCATCACACCTGAGGAGCCCTGATCTGATGCAGTGTTAACAGAACAGTGTGATGGAAAGATCACGATATAAAAATACTCTGTATTTGCATCTGAAATGTAATAATATTAATATCAATAATAATAATATATTTTTTTTCACCTAAAATTTAAGTTCCACTCTTTTCCTCTTCATATAACTTAATTGCTGATGCATTGTTTGTATAAATATGTTATAATATACATCTTTTTTAATTTTTTTTTTTTTAAACAAAATAATTAAGAAAACATTTATTAAAAAACAACTCTGAAGTTTTAAAATTTGAAACACTAAAAAGTCAAAGTGTTTGGTAATCAGATGTATATATTATTATTTATTAATATTGTTTATTTAGAGCATTTAATTCTAAACATCAGACGTATTTTACCTTTTTCTATAAGAGCACATTTGTTGATATATTATAATACATGGGGGCATATGGTGTTTCTCTGGTGTCTAATATTTAGTTCATATTTCTGCTAAGACATGTCAATGGGCCTGATGGAATGATTGTGGTAATAATACTGATATTCAAAATTTAACATTATTTATAGATCTCTATGTCTTCTACACTGCATTTGAATATTGTTCTTGTTCCTTTCAATTAAAAGTGTCTGTAAATTTGTCTCCCTCTCGCTCTCTTCACGTTCACTCGCCATTTCACACCTAAAGCAGGTGGCAACTCCCGACGTGGAGAAGCGCATCGAGGAGTACAAGCGAGAGAACCCCGGTATGTTCAGCTGGGAGATCCGGGATAAGCTGCTGAAGGACGGGGTGTGCGACAGAAGCACTGTTCCTTCAGGTGAGGCCTCATCTGGTAAGCTGCACTTTTTTCTCCCTTATTACCAGCGAACACTGCAGCATCACCAGCAGAATGACCAGCACCAACATGTTTTAAGCCCCTTTAAGTTACTGATAATAAAATGTTGGAGAGTGCCAGGAGAGCTCACCCTCAGCTGGTCGACCCAGAAAAAAAATAAAAAAAAGTCTTCCTTTTGCTTCTGCACTAGTGAATCTACAGCTGATTATTGTATTTACAGTATAACATTGCTCCTTTTTTTCTTTTACAATTTCATTTTCAACATTTTTCTCAACTGAAAAACTTTACCTGTGCTTTATATTTATAGTATTTATATTTTGTCCTTCTAAAATAAATGTATGATAGGATTATTATGGTTCTTCTATGGGTTTTAAGGGCTAATCACCCATTTACTTTTTTATTTGCCATTAGTGAGCTCCATCAGCCGCGTATTGAGGGCCCGATTTGGCAAAAAAGATGACGAGGATGACTGTGATAAGAAGGATGAAGATGGAGAAAAGAAAACAAAGCATAGCATCGATGGCATCCTCGGTGATAAATGTAAGTTAACAGCAGATAGTATATGGCCCTTTTTGTACATGTCTGGAATAAGAAATTATCATTTACACTATACAGATATTATTATTATTGTATTGTTATCATTATTATTATCATCATTTAAAGTAAATTGCAGCCTTGTAAGCAGGAAGCAAATGTTTTCCTTCCTCCCTTCAACGTCCTCTTGGGAAAATTGTCCCACATCCGAGCTGCAGCTAAACGGAGAATTTATTCCTGCTTTTAACTCCGAGCCAGCAGTTGTTCATTTGCTCAATTATTTATGAGAGCCTTGGCAGAAGGTATTTAAACTGCAGAAAATTAATTTGTGTGGCGAATGCCTTCCTCATCCATTCACTCATTTAACGAGCCCCTAAACGACAGCTGACAGTTTGACCCATTTCACAATCGATGTCAGTTCACTGACATTTCACCACTTGTCAGTTAAAGAGGAAATCAATGTCCACATTATTATTTGCTCTATTAGTAATGCTTTGCGAGGAGGGGGAATAAAGCGTTGATGCAGGTATTCACTGTCACTATTTGTCAATAGAATTTATAGGGTTTTAATATCCTTAAAATGTATTGGTATGCGATGTGGGTTTCATATTCTCTGTGGCATGTTTGGTGCATTTAAATGTAACTATTATATTGCACCCGGGGACATAATTAGACTCTCAATTATCAAATGTGAGGATTTTCTTATTCTAAATTATTTCCTGAACACGAGTAGTAGAGTTTAAAATTGTAACTCACTGCCAAAAATTCTTGATTTTATTCTCATGTTTTATTTGAGCCTTTAGTTTAGAGGTTCCTTCGGTTATGAGGAGTGAAAATGGCACAATGCTATGAAGCTGTCTGATGATCAAAGATGTGTGAATGGAGTTTAGATAAGAAAGAAACGCCCTCTTCTTTCCCCACCTCAAATAAAAAAAGACACTTCCAAAAAATTTTTCAAACTTGAATTTGGACTTCACAAGCAAAACCTCCCCTCTATTGACGCCTTTCTAAAAGTGAAGAGTCCGAGGTACAAAAGCAAATCCTGGAAAGATGGCAGCGGAGGGAAAAAAGAGAGGAGAGTATGGGCCAGTCCATTCACATTCAAAAAACCCGGCTAAAAGAGAGAGAAAAGTTTGGACAAAGGGCGCGCAGAGACATAAAAGGAGATGAATTATTCAGTGCGCCCCGCTGCTAGATAGTTTTGTAATTTTATATAATGGCGTTGGAGAAGAATCAGTTGATAGCGTGAAAACGGTCTCTCTTTTTCTTCTTCTGTCACACCACGCATTAATGTTATGAGAAAAAAATGTCACCGTTTTGTTGGAGATGTCTCCAGTGTTCATTTTGGATCCTGCTGGTTACAAATCACCAGCGTTTTTTTTTTTCTGGAGAGTCTGTTCAGCCGCGCCCGGGACGCGTTTTCTGGATAATGTGATAGTTTGACTTATGAAGTGTTAAAACACAAAATATCCTCATAATGTCCCTGCTCCTGTGTGTTCTTTCTCGTAGCGCTGCTTATGTTTTAAATTGGGGCGGCATTACGCTGCTATAAAAAGAGACGCACCCTCATGCGTAATGCAGTTTAGACTACCAGCATCCGGATGGCATTTAATAATGTTAATACTTATTAGAGTAAGCAGTGGAAACGATGGTTGCTGAATAGGTGGCTGTGTTCGTGCCGGGTGTAATAGCTCGCAGGCATGGTAAGAAATGTATTTATCCCCAATCAGCCCCTCACTCTCCGAGTTTGAAGCACAGCCCTTATGTGGAGAGGGGTTTTAAAGCAGATTAAATAGAGCCTTTTATTTCTTTTCACTTTCATCTCAGAGCGGAGCTCACAGTGGCTCGCCCTGGGCACAAAATTCATGAGATTTTTTTTTCCGTTTACTTATCCAGATTTTAAGACTTTATTTATTTATCTATTTGTTTATTAGGTCTGTGTATTTGATTTTCTCGGAGGTTATATCACGGATTTATCCAAGCTCTAATCTAGCTTTATTAAAACGTGTATTTAAACTGTTCAGCACATTACAATATTTGTAAATTCTATTTTTGCTGCATGGATGTAAGTGTTATTTCTACGAAAATAGTTCCACCTAATCGGCCTTATTTTTTTTTTTTTACCGTGTGGTGATCACCAAGCGGAGATCCTGCTCCACCCACCATTCTGTTTGTGCAGGGACAAGTTCCTCATCCATGGTGCGCACATTTGCGCGGCTGTTTAAGTCTGTGCCAAAGTTAAATTACGCGCAAGGAATGGGCTGAAGGTTGCTGCGCAAACTTGTGCATCCCTTTGTTTTGCGCCATGCGCACTCAGGGAGAGAAGGAGAATTTGAATCAGCTGTCCCGCGTCCAACCGCCACCGCACTGACACATCCAACCTGATCGTAAGATGAGGTGGAGACAGGCGATGGACACTTGAGCGAATCGCAGGCTTACCTGAGTTCTTCAACCTAATTAAACAGATGCCACGTGGGATTATTCCCGAGCGTCAAGGATGGAAAGTGACAGCCCGGTGGAGACGCGTGAGGGAGTCAGACAACCCAGAGAGCCAGGTTAGGAGTCAAGGGGGAGGAGGCTTCTGTTAATTCAAATATAATTTAAGACTTAATATATGGCACACGCTTAGTTTTAAACATATTTAGAAAAAAGAAAAGTGTTTTCATTCCTGTATCAGTTTTTCATGTAAAGTAAACGACATGTTGGAAATTTACCTCATGCCTCAAGCAATTACGCACAGATTATTTCAGGTTTATTCTCAATTACCGGGTACAGCCATGTTTTACAGCAATAATAATTATAACATTGATAATAATTATAATTTCTAGCTGGTATTAACACTCCTACAGTGATGAAGAGTGTGAAAAGCTGCCCCTCACACTCTTCTTTTCCACGTCACAAACACACATGGGGGCACTCACGCACGAACACACCAACTATAACACACACTTCCGCGCGCACTCACCCGGTCTCTAAGTGTATGGTAATATAATGTAGCTATATTTCGGGTCTAAAGCCGTGCTGAATGAGAAGGACAGGGGAATGAAGCGAGAGACCACTTCAAACAAATCCATCTGGAACAGTGTGTGAGAGAGATTCAGTGAAAGTATGGGGAAGTTATTTAGCTATTAATAACGTTTTTTCCTCAGGCATTGAGAGTGACTCCATCTGCACTTTCTCGCAGCTATTTGGCTGGGTGGAAATTGAGGGAGACCCAAATGTTGGGCAGAGATAACATACCCATCATAGCCCAGACCCTGCGCTGTGCTTCACTGCATTAAACTCGGATTAACCTCCCCTGTCCCCGCAGCCACTCAAGCCACATTTCACTGGAATTTACATCGGTGGGCCTTCATTTTTTTTTCAAAAAGGGGGCAGGAGCTGAAAGACAGGATGTGATCGATTAAAATAAAATAAAATAAAATAAAATAAAATAAAATAAAATAAAATAAAATAAAATAAAATAAAATAAAAAAAATAAAATTGTCAATAGGCTAAATTTATGGTTTAATTTTTAGGATGAATGAATAAAAATAATGATGTGGCAACATTTTACATTCAACGTTTAGGGTAATTAAATAGTTGGCCACTAAACGTTGTTTTCCCCTCAATGTAAACTTCTTTTAATGTTCTAAAATTCCTCAGCTATTTAGGGTAAACACTGTCAAATTAATGAGCTAATTTATGAAAATGTTTTACACTTAGGAAAAACAATATTCCTTGAGTCAAATGAGTTAGTTTTGTCATATTGCAGTTTAAAATCTGACATAACTCACATTAAATCCATGTACCTATAACTTCACTGGCAGGTAACTTCGTAACCTACTCCGTTGCTTAGTAACCACTAACTTGATTAAACGGTTTCTCAGCGAGCAGCCTGTCTGCGCCTAAAATGGCGTGACAAATTTCAATTTCATTTAAGTAATGCACCAAAACTGTAGTTTTTGTTGTCACCCTTAGCATTTAATTGAGAGACACTTTTTTTGGTTAAACAATAAGATGATAAATATAAAATGATGAATAAGATAAATATAAAAAAATTACTTGCAAGTATTTCAACAGAATATTTTTTAAGTAATAGATAATGAGTACAGTGACTTCATGCATCTAGCTCACATTGTAATGGGCCTAAATTGTATTTTCTGTCAATCATTAGGCCACGAATTTCAAAATGAGTTCAAGTAATGAGCTAAAAATGTGCTTTTTAGATGGAGAATAAATGACATGTTCGCTTTTGCAATGTCATTTATTTCGTCAGGGCTACTACAACAATGAGCTGCATTGAAAAGAAAAAAAAATCCCCCCATAAAGTAGCATTTACCTTCAATATTTCATTAAAAAATAAGTTCTTAGAAATAAAGTCAAAAGCAAGGATGTGATTGGCTGTCCCTGACATATCGTGATATTTGATGACCACAGCTACAACCTGTGTAAGGAATGATCGTGTTGGCTCCAGGGTAACTTGAGCAAACCCTGCAGCATAATAACACGAAACCCTGCTGCTTATATGAGTATAATGAGTAATGCATGAATGTGAAGGTGTGCACTTTAAGCTCGTAGGCCCACCACACCACAGAGACGTGTCAGAGTCGGGGGCTTTAAGTGTCGACAGCATTAGGCTGAGTTAAAAAAAATGGAGCAGGCTTAAATTCAGTCTGTGCTGGCATTTGACTTTGATCACATCAGAAATATTCATGGAAGCACAAACAGTGGCTCTGCCGCCATTATCCAGGCTGACAGTGATACCTCTCAAGGCTGTCTATTAATTAAAGTGGCGCTTACCATGTGGGACGACTCCCTATCTGGGCGCAAAAATGGTTTTTCCATCTCTTGTGGGGCTCTTGAAAAGGAGCAATCTTTCCTCCCCAGCTTCTAGTGGGAAATTTAAAAGTGTACAGAGGAAGACATGGGGATTTCTAGCTCATTTATAAAGACGAGTTTATAATCCTTTCCTGCTTAATAACTTAAAAGGATTCAATTTCTCCCCTCATTTATGGGGTTATGATCGCACATTGTTACACGCAGATAGTAGCATTTCAAGGTTAACATTTCCTGCTCGAAAATATCAGAATATAAGCTGTAAGCCCATAGGTGCCCTTTGTTTAGCCCGCAATTTCCCCCGCACATGCTGATAGACCCGTTTTAGATGTTGTTACTATTAATGTGATAACAACGAAAGGAGACGAAGAAGACCGAGTTGATAAGATGCCTCCACGCCACTGAGCATTATTTTCCCAACATGATATGATATTTAATTATAGCCCATAATTTAACCATCGAGAATTAAATTTCAGGAGGCTTATGTAGACTCAGAGGATTGGATGTGTGGTTGGGGGTCTCAAACCATACGAGACAAATTAAAGAGGAAGCGTTGCCCTCCAGGTATCCTGTCACAACAGTGGGGTGCTTCAGCGCGTCTCCCGTTTCTGTCTGTGTTTTATTCTGCCAATTTTCACCGTGGGGCTGCGGGATCCTGGACTGTGCCTGCGGGGCTCTGCTCCAAAATAAATACAAAGCTCACAGTCTCCCTTCCCTGCTGCTGCTGCTGCTGTCTCTGGTCAAGTTTGACCTGAGTCCCCCCCCCCTTCTCTCTCTCACACACTCACACTCACACACATATCCTGCACACACATTCATGTCAACAGGTGAGGGCGTTAGTAATGAACGTACAGGCCTAAAGGAAGATGGGTTCCCTTTTTCATTTGTTTGTTTTAATTTCGGTGCAGTCTATCAAAAGTAGTTATTTTGGCTGATTTATTTTGAAAACGACAATTTATCAATTCTTTGCTAACCTAATAATGTAGAATAAAATCAATTTCGTGGTATATCAGGAAATTCGGAAGGAACATTTTTGTGGTGTTTTGGTTGAAATTGGGTTAATATTTTGACAAATTCAATTGTTTGTGTTGTGACAGCTATTCTAGGAAATGTTGCTCCTAAATATCAGAACCATTTGTTGCCTTGTTCTTGTGGCAAATATCTAATAACTACAACTTCAGATATTTATATAGACTATAAATACTTGCTCAATTTGTTTATATGTATTATTATGATTATTATAATTATGATTATTATGTTCATGACTATTATAATAATAATACTTATTATAATACTTGCCTATATATATACCGACATCACCTCAGACGTTTGCATTTCCTCTCCGGGTACTTAACGCAGCCTCTGGCCCGGATTGGCGTCGCTTTGTGCGCAGTATAAAGTTTAATTGGCTGGAAGAAGATGAATGAGGCTGACAGGAATCAGCTGTCCACAGATTCCCCCTGTGAGTCTGACTCGGAAATCATAACCTGACCAGCTTTTCCTCCTCTGGAACCAGCTCGTTGAACTTGTCACATCTAATTAGGGTGTTAACGCGCACCGAGAGCATCGGTGGGAAACAGTAGGTGGTGAGGCCGGGGCAGCCAATGAGGCCTTTTTGGGTCAGATGGTGGAGGGGTGGTGGTGGTAGGGGGGGGTGCAGCCTGGTTGGATGGTGTTGTTGTTGAATTGAACCGCTGCGGGCTTTTATTTCTAAGCAAGCTTTTTTTTTTTACCCCCCTGCTATTACTTCAATTATGGCCATCCAGCGGGCTAAACAGGCAAGTCTGCACGGACTGTAGCCTTGCTTTAATTAGGTATGAAATTAATTAGAACAGACATCTATTAAAGACTTTTAAGTTTGGCTAATTTTGTTTCCACAGAGTTTAAAGGTATGACAGTGGATTAATGGCTTACAGCCAAAATTACATTTTATTGCATCCCATCATTTTCTCCTGCTGCCTGTCTAACAGGTGTCAGGCAATCTCCAACAGAAAAGTATTCATTTTAATACAAACATTTCCTCTGTTTTCCACCTCCAGCAGTGTTTTAATTTAGAAATTCACAAATGTTCATGACTTTCAGCAAACAGCAGGTCATGCAGTTTCTGCAAAATATGAATGTCATTTGAACTCCATGCTCTTACAAAACCTACGGAAACATAAAAAACTAACAAAAAACTCAACAACTCAACATTCAGCTCACTGAAAACTCATTTTGTCCGAGTAGCCTTAACCTCCTGTGCAAATGTGAAAATTCAATATTCCTCCATTTCCATTTTAAGAGGTCGCTTTCTCTGTTTATTGAATACTCCCCCCCCCCCCCCCCCTTGTATTGGTACAAAAAAAGCCCTGTGATGTCTGACAGGCTGCTCTCACCATTGTTAGATGAACAGCCACTAGAAAAGGACGAGAGAAAGAAGAGGGAGGAGAAAAGGCCCCTCTGTTATTTTCTGTCTTGAGACTTGCTGCATAGGCTATTCAGGCGAGTTGATGAACTCCTCCAAAAAGTTTATTAAGGGGCCGAAAACAATACGAACTAAAGCCTTTGGGTGCCTGGGCAGACAGTTTATAAACTAGCTGCTATTGTGCCTCAAAGGCAGATGCATGAATACTTTTCAATGGGGCCTTCAAACTGACACGATCAGGCTGGACAGCAGCAGTTTTAAAGGGAGAGAGGGCGCTTCTGCAGCAGCTCACAACGCTGCCTTCTTTTGCATTAATGTACATCTGCAAAGGAAGGAGGAGGAGGAGGAGGAGGAGGAGAAGGAGGAGCTGAGCACTGTCTGTCATGGCCTTGCTCGTTTACTGGTTTTCTCTTGGTCTTTATGTATGTTTTTCAAATAAGAGAGAAAAGTCAGTGTATATTCATGTTTATTTATCCTCAAAGAGGCAATTTTAAAGAAAACTCCAGAAAGTCTGGCTTTATGTGCTGCATCCAATTTTTTTCTTATACCACTAATTTTATATTTTGAGTGTGGAAACTACACAATCTGTTGTGTCCAGACCGTGTCAGTGAGTTTCCTGTTAATGCTAAATTTTAAACACCGATTTCAAATATTCCTGCTCATCCATGAGCACATCAAGCGAGGCAGAAGTCTGCTGTGTGCTCTGGTGACGTGGATCCACTGTTGATTTCTTTGGACGGGACACACCAGCTACGCGCACTCAAGAAGATACATTATTCCCCTCCTTTTCAGCAAACAATAGACTGTCACTCTTTATCCCTCTTCCCTCCTCTGTTCCTCCCTCCTCAGCTTTCTCTTTTAGTCCGCTCAGTCTCTGGCTCTGTGCCTCACAACATCAGAGGGAGTCCAGTGATTTGTGACCCCAGCAACCCACACTTAATCTTGCTAAAGAGGGGGAGCATCCAGTTTGCAGCTTGGCGGGCCCCAAATAGACCAAGCCTGCTCTGGCAGGTGTCAACATTAGCAAACAATTGGTCCCCAGTCCCATGCCCCGTACCCCAGTGCGACACTGAACCTAAACTATGTGAGGCGCGCTGAAAGAAAACCACATAATAGGGAATGTGGAGGGGAGGAGAGGAGGGGGAGGACAAGGGAGAGATTACACTCTCAGACAGCTATTAGCAGGGATGAGGCTTTTCTAAACAAACAAAAAAAGAAGACGATCAATACTGTGTTAGTTTACAAAGTGGAGCCATCATTGTGGCTTTGGAGTATTTATTTTCTGCTCCATTGTTTTTCTCGACTTCTCAAATGTCTGTGGGCCGTATTGGCAATCCAATTTAGTTTGGAGGGGGTTCCCTTGGACGCCTATTTCTTCTCCCGGGCAGTCGTGTGTTTGCGCCTGCGGTGGGCAGTTCATTGGTAGATTTGGTGTTGTAATGAATCCCGATTGGTGAGTATTACCTTCAGTGGTGGTGGACAATGACTGGGCTGTCCAGAGGGAAAACAACACTCAGGGATGACAGACCCTGTGGGGTTGCAGTCCCCTCTCCTTCATTAGACGGAGGTGTCTCGGCGACGAGAGCGCAGGAAATGAGAGGAGAATGAGTTGACATGTGGACTGTCGCTGCTCTCGAGTGGAAACGTTACTCGACAAGAGGGCCAATGTTTTTCTTAGAGGCCATTTATTTATCTCTCACTGCTGATTCCTTGCTATGCCACGAGGAGAGACAAGTGTTCTCAGCAGGGGAGATTAGCTGCAATGGTTTTAATGGGAAAAAGAAAACCTATAGTATTTGTTATCTCATTTAATTGCTTTGAGATGTCCTCTTTGTGTCTTTAACCTATAGGCATCTAGAATAAACACAAACAAGTGTAGTTAAATTCAGGTAACATCCACCAAAACAAACCTCCTGCTGCAGTTGTTCTGTTATTAGAAAACAATGCCATTATTCTGCTACAATAAACAAATGTAATTAACTGACCTTGTCACCTTTACAGACAATGGTGCCTGTTGTCAGAAAGCACCAGTAACAATGTTAACAGGCAGTAAAATGATTTGATACCGTGTTCACGGTATTAAAGCATCATGCAGCCATAAGCCCCAAACATCTACATTTCTCCCGTTTTTTGTTGTGTCTCCACTTAGGTGAACTGCCAAATGATGACAGACAGTGTACAGAGTAATGTCAGCTGTAAGCAATATTTAAATAACCATGTCATTTCATAAATCGTAGTCATTTTTGCCTAATACGTTATCCACCAAACAATATAAACTTTGTCACTGGATCACAGATTAAATAATGACGAAGCCCAAAAAGAGTCCACCAGTGATTCTGCACAGTACAGGACGGAGTCGTCAGGAGACGAGAGCTTACAAGTTAAGTTGTTTCTATGATTTAAGCCAAATAAAAATAGAAATATATTAGTGGGTCAAACTGACAAATTCATGTCCTTTTGACAATTTGCTTTTCAACCCTGTGAAAGGGTTTTGCAGATATCAATTTGATCCCCTATAATACACACATTGGTGTGTTCCAATACATATAAACTTGTTTGAAAAGGGGTTTTATTATTTCTATTACATTTTTTAGGAATATTTATCAGGATGCAGTCCTGTAATTACAAATATCTGTTCCTATGAAAAAACGATTAGTGCATTTTGACCAATATAGAATAAACCGTATGGTCTAATGGTCGAATTCCTCGCCTGCCTGAAAAAAATCTCAGGACAATGTTTAAAATGGACAGTGTAATAATGAAAGAGACCTTTGGCAGGAAAAGGTCTTTGTCTTTGTGATTAAACGCTTGTTATATTTCCAAACAATAAAGCGGAGTGTAGCATGAATGAGTGTGGAGCCCATCGGGACATCTCCAGCTTTATCATGCCCCATGTTAAATTCGGTAATAGATGAGCAGGTCAGAGCCACGTAATTTACTGAAAGAAATGTAGTTTCCTCCAATTTGCCTTGGCGGCTTGGGTTGTCAAACTCTGACAGCTGGCACAGATCACGGTGGTGTTCTGCATTATGACCGTCCACTGGTTACCATGGAGCTGCATTAGAAAAGACAAAAAGCATTTCTGGCTAATTTTATTACAATACAGGAATAGCCCACATAATGTGCAACAGTAATTACGTTTCGCACAGTGCTCACCCTCAGTGATAAATGAGAGACACTGACCATGGTCTGCTAGTTTAAAAATCGCCATTAGCCTATGCTACTTAATGCCAGAACATTTCACATTTTATGCTCTTGATGTGCTTCACCACTGAAATATTCATTTGTTTTAATTGTGCATGTTTTTTCCCCCTCCACAACCACAAAGACAATAAACACGTTCCCTTAAGTGTTGCGAATCAGCAATGTGTTTTTTCGCCACCGAGTTTAAATTTGAAAGCTGTTGTCCAAACAGTGGGGCGGGGCTCCCGTCCTACAGCCGACAAAATAACAACTTCAAATGTTGTCCCCCCCCATTTTCAACTAATGGGCTTATTTCTGCATCGTCAGTCATTCTCTCCTTGGGGAATATGTAGTCTCAGTATAAAAAGCTTTGCTACTGTGCCACATTACAAACCATCAATATGTGAGGAATATCTCAAACTAATGCCAGGCACAGTGATGCTTCACTCTGCCCAGAGAAAAAAGGACTTAACAGCAAATATTCATTTAATTTCTGACAACAGTTTGTTCACTTGCAATCAGGGGACCATATTACAGTGTAGAATAATAGTATTTTTGATAATATATTACGTTATTTTATTTCAAAGCGAGCTACATTGTGTTTATTTTATTATTTTTCATATTTAAAAGACAGGATGTACAAAGGAGTATTCGAATATATAAAGCAGGAGCCAAAGTAGATACAAACCTTTTATTTTACTGCTCTTTAATGAAACGCTTCGTTCCCATGAATCCTGAGTTTTCATTAAAGTTTCCATCAGTCTTCACAACTCGTCCTCCCTCCATAATGTCCTCTGTATCACTCAAAACTTTTCCACAATATTTGCTGCCCAGCCTCGTCCAGAAAATTAGGAAACTTCCCTTGGGCACATCAAAATGTCCGCTGTGCATTCCTATACTGTGCCCAGTAATCTCTCTTTGGCTTTGTTGAGAAAATGATTTGTTCCTCCAGGAGACCTCAGCTCATAGCCCTGAGACATCACTGTTTGATTTCCTGCGTAGGTTTTTTGAGCCTTTTGCTGGGGGACTGGGGCTCTGGCTCCAGTGCCATTTGGCAGAGACCCCCAATGGGCTTTCTTTTTTACTTTCTTGTGCTCTCTGTTAATTTCATTACTTTCGCTGTGACCTCAATTAGTAAAGACTTAAGCTGAGGCGATGACATTCTGCTCTAAATAAGAAGGAGAAGAAGAAGAAACCTGGAGTGAAGCTCAGTCTTGGGGAAGTGACGGCTGGAGACAAGGTTCACATTTAGTTTTCTGGTCTCTATGTAGTTTCGTTAGATCCTCTGTATTCTAAAAACTGCCAAAGTAGAGAAGTATATAAGTAAATTCAGGATTTTATATTATCTGAATGCTGGAAACAAACATATTTATGTGCATCTTCCTTCATGTTACCTTACAATAATTTCTACTTCAATTTTTTTTTAACAAACTTAAACAATAGCCTGGTGAACAACAGTGTTTCCCTCGTGTAGAAAAAGAGCCAAAACAAATCATATTGCTGTTAAATTACTTGTTGTAGTCAGTAGTATATTAAAGAAAAAGAATCCCACCCTTCAAGCCCTTCACGCTTTCACACTCAGTGCAGTGCAGAGGCATGGGGAGTCAATATGTCAGCGTTTATGGATGCCCTGCGGAGCTGCACAGGGCTGTCAGGCCCCTATTCATGCTCTAATGGCCCCCTGAGGAGCTCGTCTCTCCAGGCTGAAAAGGCCGGGAGGCCCAGTGGACGCCCTGTTGTTGAAGGTGAGCGTGCGCTCTCATGGACGCGCCGCGCCTTCATCCATATGACAAGAGCCATAAAAGAGCATCGCTCTCGCTGCTTCTCCCTGTCCGTCTCCTCTGCTTTCTCCCGCACCCCCTCCTCTTCACTCTCTCTCACTTTCTCCCCACCTCAAACACAGAAAAGGGGGCTAATTGTTTGTTGTGAGAGCCAAAGATTATAGAGCCTCCCATCTTTCTTCCTTCCTTGCATTTTTGTCCTCAAGCCCCCGTACTCCTTTTCTAAAGAATGTGATTCTGTCCAAGAGACAAGGGAAGAAAAGTATTGGAATTTTCTTGAGGAATGCTGATGTAAAAGAGTCTAAAACTCTGACACCGCCACTGAGGGGTTGTGCGTTTGGTAACAAAAGCGAGGCAGCATTTTCTAACATTTTCATCAATCCACTTCAAGCTCCTTTATAAAGTGTAATTTCCGTACAGGTAGAGCACAAATTTGAGTTCACTTCCACTTGTCCTCTCGCAGCGGGTACACTCTGGGACAAGTGCCCTTGGCCCGCAATCACCTGCTACTGTATTGACACAAGGCATGAGACAAAACTTTATCCCATGACATCTGTCCCTTAAGGTGAGAATGATTTTATTTTAGATAGGTGCATTTAAAATATCCTTATATGTAAACTTACACCTCTCCTCCAGATTCAATTTCAGCTAAATGTCAAATCACTGCCCAGAGAAGGTCACTGACAACCAGTGGAAATTGATTATGTATTTTGACATGTCACCAAACCGAATAACGGATAACTTGATCGGCCACATATACACTCTTTTTTTCTTGGGGGTATGTTGATCTGAATATATCTAATATACAGAATTAAATCTCCACGTTGCAGAGGCTGTATGTTCACGCTGAGAGTTTTGTTTTTCGTTAGCAGGGAGATAACTAGGGGAAGAGATTATTCATAGGGAATTTGTCTTTAAACCATTCTGGTTATCGCTGTCGTCTATCTTGTATTCACATAAGGTTCCTATCTCAGATACATCCTTCGGTAAATGCCTTGAATCACATGCCTCCTTTAACTTGGCAACCCCTTTGGGATGAACAGGCAAGTGCATTAAGCAGAGATGCTGCACCATTCTCGGAAAAATGCAAATTGGGAAGTTGTTAGCTATTTGATGTTGCTGCGCGATCCCCCACCCCGCCCCCGAAAAAACATCCCTCCACTCCAGTGTTAGCGGTTGAATTGCGTGCAGTCCCGGGGACAGGCAGGGCTGTTTATATGCAGGCCTGGAGCAGCAGAGACAGCACAGAGACAGATGCATGTCAGAGATAGCAGATCCCATCTCAGGCAGATGCCTCTTATCACAGGCCTGTTTGCATAATTAGGTCTTTTGATATTCACCCCCTCTGACTGACAAAAAGTATAATTGCAGCATCAACTACGACAAAAGGTAGGCACAAAATAAACAAGTCAACATAAATAGGGAGAAAGGATGCGGTGTTATTTTTGTCCCGTGGGGGAAAAAGAGGGAGGAAAAAACAGCATTTTGAACTAAATCTGCTGTCAGTCACAGTCAACTGGTGTGACTCGGTGCTCAGAGGCTGGTCCTGTGAATGCCTGCAAAACACTGAGCGTGAGGCCTGATTGTAATTATGCTGGAACTAATATGCTTTTCAAAATGAGCCATTATGAGCTAATGCTGCACTGCCAAAGCCCTGTCTGTTTTTGTCCCTGTGTCTTGGATAGTTTGCGAAGGTACGGCTGATATGGAGGCCATGGGTTATGATATCAGAGACAGTCTGACAAGGTGCAGCTTTAGAGTGCAACTTTACTTTGAGTCAGTACTGCTCACAGGTGAAGCATAAAAAACACTTTACACCTGCACAGCTGCAAAAGCATGATTTTGTTTTTTCAATCTTTTTGACATTTATTATATGTTTGTATGTTTAAATGCAGAAATATAATAATTCCCTAAATGCATTAATATTTGAGGGACTATAGTTTTTATTTTATGATCTTTTGTACTGGGATTTTATCCTAACTGTATTTGTTCTTATTGTTACTCTCATTCTTATTTTTTTTGTTACAATAGAAAGACTACATATGAAAAGGAATAAATCAAAAATGATTACATTCGATTACATTAAACACATTAGATATTAGTTTTCATGCTGGTGACAGTAAACGTCTTGTAATCATTTATATTAGTGTCCTGATGTAATGTTTTCAACAACCGAGCAGACATGAAGTTCATTGCTTGCATATTTCCTCATTTTGTCTCTGATTATTTACTCTGGCATGTGGGTGAGATGAAAACAGACTTACATGTTATACACTTATCTACATCTTGAAGTGTTTCGTTCAGGAAACAGACAGAAAAAGATATTTACTGTCATGCAGCCTTTGAGACCAGTTTCTAAACCATCTGCTTTCCATGGACGGACTTGGTCCTTTATTGTAACACCACTGTATATTAACCAGAACGAAGAGTCTGGACAGCAGACACATGTTTTCTGATGTCCTCTGTCTTTTTTCTCACCAGCATATTGATGAGCTTTACATTCAACCCCAATCCCAGTTGGCCCCATGCATCGTGGGCCACTATCCATTTTCCCTTACTCATTACAGACAGGGCTGTCGACCTTGTGCTTCTGGTTCATGTACAAGAGCAGATGTGTTGTGCTCAATTGAGAGCAGGGTTATGCGCCATTGTCTGCTGAGGTTTATCAGTCATTAGCCTGATAGCATGCTAAATGTGACACAGATTACCGCAGTGGTTTACTTGCAAAATAAAGTCTGCAAGAGAACCTCAAACAAAGGAGGAGGAAAAGAAAATAATTTGAACAGGAGAAGACTTTGGTGTCTTTCTCCGAGCCCCTTGAGTGCGAGACGACTCGAGAGTCTCCCTGTAGGACGCAGAGGTGACTTTGGAAAGTGATCTGTACACTGCTGGGCCGGTCTCAAGTGTCGTCACGGCAAGTTACCGGGCAAATGGATATACGCATCCTCATGAAAACCAACAAAGGGATATGTGGTGTATGTACATATTCAACTTTGTATGTTCAAGGGTGTTCTGCAGTGGAGAGAGCCTGTGCTTCAAGAATCAATCTTTATTAAAAAGGATAAGACTGAAGAATTGATTTAATGAATGCGGCCTCATGTCCTGCGGCCACATGTAATCCACAGAGAATCATTGAGCATGAGCTCAGGGGGACAAAAATGTTCGTAGAAGACTCATGGAGTGGCCTGTAATGATAGCTTCCATATAATCCCCTAATTCCTTGTTTAATTAAACTCTGGAGCTGGCCTTGAGACTCCGCCAGCTCTGTTGCTCTTTTGTTCTCACAGTTGTTATTTGGAGGCGCGGTCTGAGTATTCTTTTGTCCACTTACGCTGAAAGATTTGATGTTGAAGTGAGCTTGAAACAGACAAATCGGAGCAGTGTGACAATGAATCAGGCGACAGGAACTCACTCAGGCAAAACATTCAGGTGAGCGTTTTAGTTTTCATTTGAGCTGAATAGCGAGGGGCCACTGTCAGAAGCGCAAATCTCTTCTTACACCCTCTTCTTCAATATCTCCCTTTATTTTCCCTCTCCCACACTTTCTGGACGGTGCGTGATGCAATCCAAAAGGGGCCTGGAGCAACACTGGCACATCACGCCGCCTTGTCAATGTCTCAATGAGGAAATTATGAAAATGTGAATTTTATGACATGAAATGAAAGGGGCCATGTAGTTTGAATAGACGTGCAGAGGAGGTGAAAATGATGCAATTTTCTAAATTCAGTTATAACGGTAATGTGCAATGGTAATGCGTATTTGCTGTCAAAAATTTCCCTGTCGGCCCGGATTGTGCATCTTTGTGCTGTATCTATGTTCCTCGAGCAAAAATTCAGCTTAGTTGAATGCCTAAAAAGTAATGTAAAATATGTTGTGATTCATTTAATGACAGCAGATGGAAACACATGGCGCTGAATGGTTTCGGTGTGATATTGTGTTCTATTTTATACACTGCTGGCTGGGCTGTGTATGAGCAGTGTGCCCTGGGCCACTGAGAGAGAAAAGCAGGGTGAGGAGCAGCAAGGTGGCCTGTGCAGATTAACCCCTCTACCCACGAACACCCCCACTCCCCCTCAGCCCTCTGCCTTCACAGCCTCTGGGGCCCCTTTCAGAGGCAGGATTGTGTATCAGGGCCTCCTCTACATTAAATAAATATCCACAGATTAAGATAATATTCTCCCGGTTGTATATTGAGAGAGGAGAAGCTGTCATTCGAATCTTCTATGTTGCCAGTCCCCCTCTCTTCTGCAACAAAAGAGGCTCCAAAACGCAGATAATGCTGTTAGAGCTAATTTATGAACAGTTTCAGCTCACATTTGATGCCATTTTCCTCAAACACCCCTCGGTTAATTCACACAAAAGACTTCTCTTTACTTGTTTTCACTCCACGATCACACACAGATGGCCCTGTGTCCCTTTCTTCTCACCTCAGGTAACCGCACAGATGAGGGCTCAGATGTAGACTCGGAGCCCGACCTGCCCCTGAAGAGGAAACAGAGGCGCAGTCGCACCACGTTCACTGCCGAGCAGCTGGAGGAGCTGGAGAAGGCCTTTGAGCGGACACATTACCCCGACATCTACACCAGAGAGGAGCTGGCTCAGAGGACGAAGCTCACAGAGGCCAGAGTGCAGGTCAGACTTAAGCAACAGCACACAGACAGATCTGAGCAAACACATTGTTCTGTGACAGGCCTGCATGAAAACACATATTCTCACATCTCTAGCGATAATGTGCCATGTGGAAAGGGAGGGAGATGGGAGGATTTTGCATCTTAAAAACTAGAATCACACTAAAAAGATTGTATAGCTCCGCAGAGGCCGACAGTCCCCTTACATTGAATCAAGCTGCACCGGAGCGTTCACAATCAGTTTCTTAAATATGCTTGATTTTCTTAATATATATCCATTAATTATACCCTGGGAAATCAATGAAAAAAAATACCAACATCTTAGACTGGCAAAGAAAGTGATAAAAAAAATATTCCTGATCCTCTGACACATTCTACATCCTTCCACCATTTTGTAGAAATCTGTCCAGTACTTTTATGTAATGCTACTAACTAGCAGAAAATAAGCGTAGATGAAAACCCTAACCTGTGTGCTTATAATTAAACAGCAACTTGTTTTTCAGAAGAAGTGAACATGATATTCAGGATAACTCCTGGAGCTCACTCAGATTTTTCACAGGAACTATTTCTTTGGGAGAACAAAGCTCCAATCAATCAGCTGTTTTGGAGTGTGACATAGAAAAACAGGTTGTCAGTAGATTTTCTTTCTTCCATGTAAACAAAATTACATTTACCTCCATGGTATTGAAGTGGGGGTGGGGTGAGAAATCTCAGAACAAAAATAGCTGCATGCCTATAGATCCCACTCGAGGTAAGTGAGGCAACACTTAGTAACCGTTTCTTTGTTATTTGAGTGTACCGATCCTTTAAACGCATGTGTAATTGGACATTAGCCATGCTAACTCTAAAGACTGCACCTGTCAACATCAATGTGCTGCAGTAGCTCAGTCCTGAGCATCACTGAGGCAAATATCTGGCTTCTGCTGCAGCCTGTTGTAGACGCTCACACTCTATCACACCTGGTACTTACCTCGCAGGGCTCTGCGCTGCTGTAATTCCCCTAAACACACCCATAAAAAGCATAACACCTGCCTTCACTCACTTACTAAAGGTTGTGAAAATATTAGTCTTTCACCCACGGCAATGCTGCATTCATCTCTCAGGAAGATGTGACCCTTTTTTTTTTTCGTATCAGAAAGTGCATGTATGAGAATTTGCTGCTTACCCTTTTAAGTGTTCTGACAGCGATCCTCCCCATCTTCTCACCTCAGACCCGAAAAACTATTTGACAGCCTGGGTGCCCTGTGGTTGTATGTAAGATTGAAGGAAGATGTGTACAGTAGAGTTATAGCAACAGCTGTTCTTCCAAATACTGAGAGAGGGGGTTGGGGGGTGGGACAGAGGAGAGAAAGGGAATGCATTCCTGATGGATTTCTCATTTCGGCCTTTGGCCAGGATCTCATCCCCATCACTTTCAAGCTCGCCGCTGCTTGTAAAATCTTCCACATATCACACAGGGTTCCTCATCCTCTCCTGGGAACCTATGCCCCGACAACAACATTAATCAATCAGCCGCTAGTAAAAAAAAAAGGTCTGGGGCACCGCTCTCCTCTTACCACAGTCGTTCACACTCCCTCTGAACCCCCCCAAACTCCTCACCGCATGCTAACTGTTCATCACACTACAAACATGCAGTTGGGGGTAACTGATTCCACACATGTCTTTGTCCATCTTAAAAAACCCCAAAATGCAGTGATGTCCTACGTCTGAGCGTTTAATGCCTCACTCAAGGGAAGAGGAATTTATCTCTTGTCTGTTATAGAGCAATATATTGCCTTTTTTTGCGTGTATAAGAACTAAATGAGGAAAAAAGGTGGGATAACTAAAGGCTGCATCAATAAATCTTAGGGAAAATCTACTCAAGTATTAGTATTAGTATCAGTATTGATTTAAAAGTAAATTTAATTTCGCATTTGCTTGATTGGGTTCCAACACTCTAATATGATGGAAATTAACCACACAATTGCACAAACCAACATTTTTATTTTATCGTTAATGCCACGTATAAATACATCATTCTTGTGCGAGTCATAGTGATCACAGAGGACAGTGACACCTCGGGTCTGAAAGAATAATCCATGCCTGTATTAGAACCTGTGTATTTATGGAGGCGAACAAAAATATCCTGAAAGCGAGAGAAGAAAAGGAAAACGGAATGGCTGCAGTCTCTCTGCTGCTAGATGATAGACTTAAATGATGTCATGTGAAGACCTGAGGAATTTGAGTCATGGCTTTAATTTGTTAATGCTGTTTTCCTCATAATCTAATTCTGAAAGTCTTTGAAAGTCTCAAAAGGTCAACTCAAACTTAATTTTCCAAGAAGGTTACGAAGCAATAATGGCCAAAGTTGCACTCCAGTTCGAGCGTGTTTACGAGAGGATATTCTACAACGTGAGTCTGATAGTTGCTCGATGGAGTGCTTGTTTTTCAGGTTCTTGCACTACTGTAATATCACACTCACATAGAAACACTTAATCCTTTTAAATTAATAAAATGATAAAAATAAAGATGAGCTAAGTGCAGATTTCTTGGGTTTAAATGTGAAGTTTCTGGTGTGTGCGTGTGTGTTGTCTGTATCGCCGTGTTCTACAAATGTCCACCAGCTGCGCTTTCACATGTAGGTGCCCAAATGGCCCATCACAGGGCAGGAGAGAGGAGACCCTTTGGCCTGAGAGCAAAGCTTCTCCAGCACAGCTGCAATGACGCATCTTCCAGATGTCGCTCAGAGACTAATCTGTTTGAGGCTGAGGGAGAAGCTTCAGGCTGGGGGTGTCGGAGGGGTCTCACACACTCATATTTTAAGTTGAATTTGTGTCCACAGTCATGGTTCACTCGTGTCCGTTTGTCATTAAAAACGGCGTTAATGTGGAAAGTAGTTTCCTCAGATGGAGGTAAACGGTGCTGGTGAGGTGCAGACGCGGCTGCACCGGCTCTCCACCTCTGTGTTGTAAATTAAACTGCTCCATTCTTGTGGAAGTGTTTGGCTTAGCGATGACTCCAAACCCAAACTCATAAACAGAGCTAATTCCCTCGTGTCTGCCCTAGCCTGCCATTTAAAGACCTTTTCACCATCCATCTTTATCAGTCCCGCTGCCCCTTTCAGCAGAGCTACCAACACTGCTCCACCACCACAAGCCTCACAATGGTTTTATCACCCCAACTGACAAATTGTGGGATATGATCCATATCTCTCAGCGATTAGTTCCAGGCTGTCTCGGTGGGAGGGGATGCTGCCAACGTCTACCTTCAGTGTACGCTGCGCTGATGCAGTGAGCGCTGCCACTTTCCATCTGATAGCCCCTCAGTTTTAACAGGAGCTGGCGGCAAAGCCATTCCATTAGCTATTAGAGAAGAGAGCAGCATTTGTGTCCGATCCCTCTGTGGGGCGGACCGGGTGGGGGTAGCGGCGAGGAGGATATGGGCTGCAGGCCGCTGTAAATCAGCACTCACAGATGAAGCAAATTACATTCTCCTCCATTTAGACTGAAGTTTTTAAAGAGACTGACTTCTGAGTCTCGGCTGAGGCTCATCTTCTCAGCACGCCGCCACCAGCTCACTTTACCAAATCTGTCACATAGATCCTCTTTCATTACCAATAAACATTCTGCATGTAGCTATTATAGTTCGTGGAATCTAATAAGGTATAAGCATTGCTTTTTACGAAGCGTGCAAATCAATTTGGTAAAAAGTTTCTCTCTTTATCTGTGGCTTGTGCTGGCCTGTTGATGTATGGAATGAGCACTGCGGGAAAAAGACTGGAGTCTGGCCTTCTCAGCTTTTCTGTGAAAGACCGGTGCTGTTAAACCACTTTTCAACATAGCTGCTGAACATGTAATCCCATAGGGAGGTATGAGGAGGTAATACACAGTTTCCTGATTGTTATAATATTAGTCAAGTACCAGCGGCAAGAGAGGGAATCACAATGGAGCCGAGTGCTGACAAGCAAACCCAACAGGCAACTGTATTCCCGCCAGTGTGGGTTTATGTTTCATAAAGGAATAAATAGGATTTGTGTAGATTGTCGGGGAGAAATTGTTGCAATGCATCAGTGTGAATGTTCTAACAGTTTTCTTATTATTAGAATTTAAATGACTTTGGTACAGTGCTTCTGTACTCCTGATACTTATCAAGCTAATCCCACTCTCCTCTCAAATTCATACTCCTAGCTACTTTAATTAGCATAGTGCCAGTCTGGAAGGCAAGCAGGGAGGGAATCAGAGAGAGAGAGAGAGAGCGAGAGAGAGAGAGAGGGGAAAGAAAAGGGGAAGGAGAGAGGAGAAGGGGGAGGTGTGCGAGTTCGGGGGGGGGGGGGAGGTATTGCGTGGTATGAGACAGAAGAGGATTTGTATGTTGAGGCTGGTTGCATCACCCCTCTGTGTTTTTTGTGGATATGAAGTCAGCAGCACATTTTGTTTTGTCATTATCTCGGCTCTCGGTATTCATCTACCGAATGTTGCAAATTGGCTCCTGAAAGGCGTCACACGCATTCAGTACTCGTCTTTGACAAAATAATTCATGGAGGATTGACTGAACGGGGGGAATTCTGAAATATGAGCGATCGTGTTTAAGAGAAAACAACACAGAGGTTTTTTTATTTTCTCACTGCACTGCAGTGTCTCGTGTTTACAATGTTTGCAGCGTATTATCGCTGATCAGAGATGAAAAATGCAAAGTGCCTCGAGATCGCTAGGAATCGATTCTTTTGGCGTGGAGTGAATTGGAGATTGAAAGCAATGAACCGATGCAGGCAGCCAAACTCGAGCTGGAGACTGAAACGTGTCGCTGTACTGAACGTCATGTTTGCAGGTTTGTCATCCGATTGCAGGTTGGAGGTTTTTGTCTAAACCCTCCTCTGCTGTGGAACAACCTTCACCCTTTGTCCACCTCCAAGTGGATCTTCCTTCAAGCCTTCCTCTTTGGTTCACAAGCAGCTTGACTTCTATAAGATGCCCTTATATTCCCCTATTCCCGCTCCAAAATATTCACTCCACAACGATTCAGTGATATGCTGCCAGTATGGCCAAGTGTATTGGCCCTGGGAAACCTCTAAGTCCATGACAGTGAGACAGAAGTGAGCCACATGCATGAACTGCACGCTTGTAGGTAGAGGGGGGGACATGGAGGAGCGCGGCGGCTCTCTGTGCAGCAGCGAATTAAACCGGATTGGGGAAAGCAGAGGAGAATCTGTGGTCCAAGGTGACTTTGTGATCAGGTTCCAGAGCGCAGCCTCAAATCCTCAGCTCCGGGCTGTGTGATAGTCTGTGTGAGAGCACATGTGTTTGTGCATGTGTGTGATACCGTATGGGCAGCTGGGCGCATGTGCATCACCACTGGTTCACATGTTTATCCCAGTCTGTGCTGAGGGCCCGGTGATTACTGGAGAAAACACTTGACTTGAACTCGCCTCTTGTGACTTTTAACAAAGTGGACACAATGCAACTGGAGTTCATGCACAATAACTGAGTAGAGCTGGACACTCACTGGTATTTTAGCCGAGTTAAGTGTATTACCATCGCAGGAAGCCTGTTCAAGGCCTAAGAAAACTGCCAGTTCCCATAAATGACGAGTATTGACTTCGCTCTATGGCCCTTTTCATATCTGCGTATTGGTTAATATGATCACACCATGACACATTGAGATCCAGTCGCTCAGACCACATCTGGATGAGGTCTGGGACACGTGTTCACATTCTTTTAGCTGTTGAACACGAATGTATCAACTGACCTTCTGTGTAAGACGAAGATCAGCGTGTCAAGATTTGATGACGTATTTACATTGCGTCAAATGGCTGCTTTGATTTACCTGGAACACAGACCCAGTCTGATTTGTTTTGATTTCTTCTCCTTTTTTAAATTTCTGGCACATTAAGTTCTGCTGATTGCTGCCTCCTGCCAGTTAGAGCCGGGAAATAAGATCCACAAGTCGACTCAGGAGACACATTCTAATGTCAGGTGTGAACTGACGCACTCAGAACTGTCCACCTGTGATCAGATCACTTGAGACACTTTGATGTCATGTCTGAACCAGGGACTGTTTTCTGATGTCAGACAGAATCATCTCCCACAAGTTTTAACAGCAAATACATTTTAATAACACATAAGGGTCACGACTAAAGAAAGATTAAACTTATTTATCGTCATGTTTTGCCTCTCGCAGCACGCGTCAGGGTTAAGGAACGTCCTGTGAATGTGTCCGTCTCGAACAATCTCCTGCTGCATTCTTCATAGGTAAAAGACAAACTTTCAGAATTTCCCAAAAATTTGATTCAGACATTTTTTGGAGTTCACATCTAAAAACGGCTCAAGTAATTCTGCTAATTATTTCCACCTTTACAGTAGTTTTATGATGACAAGCCTAAACATCTAATGATTGATAAATGTTTGTTTAGTGTCTGGCCTCATAAAGACTTTGTCAAGCTTCAAACACCAAGCTCAGTGTTTATGATGGATTTCATTATCAAGATTTACATTAAATCCACAGTGATGGTAAATTATTTTAATTAATAATTGAAAGATAAATTATTATTGCAAATTGTTATAGAGCAGCCACGAATAAATAAAGGTGCTATGAACTTTACTATTTTAGTAAAGTGAGGGACTGAAGGAAAGAAAACTGAGAATGAAAACGATAAAAAGCTGAAAGTAAAAGAAGAAAAAAGCGACTTTAGCGTTTAAGTGTTTTGTGTCGGCCATGATTGAACACCTCCTTCCTAAGCCTGGATGACAAAGGGGGAAGGAAGTGAAAGTGCAAACATAAAAGATGGGCGGGGTGAGTGGATGAGGTCGGAGGTGAAGTGGCACTGTGGGGTGCGGAGATGGAGGGGGGGGGGGGGGGGGGGGTGGAAGGAAGGGGTGTACCCCACCGAACCCCCCCCCCCCTGCAGGCAGCTGTTTGTCTGGCCCAGCTTAGCTCAGACCCTGGTCCACGCTCCACTACATCCCAATAGCGAACATTTCACCGCAGCCACACACCACATTTGTTTTGGAATACTCGATTGAGGGATTCAGACGGGGGCTTGAGAGGCGACTCGGCCTCAGATAAAGATTTCATGTTGGTTTTTCAGTTGTACGATTGAGGTTTGCAAGTCGTCGCCTGTTGAATCCCGTTTTCTTTCGAGTGAGCGCTCACCACTAAACTTTTAGGCCCCCCAAAAAAAAGGTTTTTCACAGAGGCATTGACCGTGTGGGAAAAGAAGCACATTCAAATTGAGATCTCTGTTGGACTGAGATCCCTTGTAGGCCTTTACGAGTTTATATGTATGTTTGTGTGTACAAAAAAAGAGGCAGCCCCTGAAAAGCAGCGAGTATGTTGCTGTGTAAGTCCCCTTGAAAGTGTCCCTCTTTAAGACCTGTTTAAAAGGGACGCCCTCCCTTTGTGTCCACTGTTCTCCGTGGCGTATGGAGGGGCTTTTGTCCCCCCTCTTTCATGTGTCCTCACAATGGCCTGGGCCGTTTGAAACACAACAGTAGATGAACTGCTCTGACAGTGTATTAAACTCTGATGAATTGCCTGTGCGAGGCATAGATCAATGTCCTTCAACCCTCGGCACACAGTGAAGACCGGGCCTTGTCTCGGGCTAAATGGAACAGGTTGCTGGCTCCTTTCAAAACAGCCTGATTATATTTGTGTTTTGTTGGAGCAGAAGCCTTTTTAAAATGTGTAAATCTTTGCGGTTCAAAAGACTCCGACCCCCCCTCCTGTCTTTCAGGGAGTTGACATTGTGTGTCTGCGCTTTAGTGCTGCTCATTTTGGGAGCATTTTGCCATTTGCTGGCTCAGAACTCAAGAGTCTCAACTCTGAGGTTAAAACACTTTTTGGAAAGTGAATTTTAAAGCTTTAAAAACAACCATGTTTAAAACCACATGGTGTAGCAACACAGCCAGATAATGTTGCCCTTTGTCTCCAGAGGTGTGATGGCCTCTCGCAAAGCATCTAACAGTTTGAGGTGTGGGATGTGGACACTGCTCACCTACGTCTGACCTTTGAATGACTTCTTCCCTCTGAAGGAGGCTTAGGGCAGCCTGTTTACACAGATCACAGCTTCAGCCACTTAAGAACAACAGGGACAGACCACTGAGCCTCTGTGGCAGCTCCCACAGGGACGGCAGCTCTCAGCCACCACCAGCACTCGCACTAACCGGCAGATTGATCACAGGTGGCAGGAGCAGGCACACTCTGCAGAGGGTCTGCATGCTCGCTGCACTTAGTGTACGCAAGATGGGACAAAAGTATTTGAGAATCAAAGAATTTGAACTTTGTTTTGAAATCCTGACGTTAATTTCTCCTGTGTAGGTGTGGTTCAGCAACAGGCGAGCTCGGTGGCGCAAACAGGCTGGGGCAAACCAGCTAGCGGCCTTCAACCACCTGCTTCCCGGAGGATTCCCACCTACAGGCATGCCCACTTTACCCACGTACCAGCTACAGGACTCCGGCTACCCCGGCACGCTATCGCAGGGTAAGACCACCACTTCTGCACCCAGGCACAAAACCCCTTCCATTTTGATCTGAAGTTAATCTAATTTTGGTACAGATTACATTAGTGCTCTTTATTTGGGGTATGCCATCCATATATTTATGTTCATGGTAACATCATTATGAACCATGTGCTGCATATAAGAACCATGCAGCAAGTAGTTATCTTTACAATCACAGCTTTGTCACAGTGGGACAAAAACAAGCCTTCACTTCTTCTCTTGTGAGACGCAGGTCATTTCTGCAACACTTTTAATGTTCAGCCTTGTGTTTATTGGCTGAAGAATTTGTAGGAAGGACATTTAATCTGTGACTTATGACCTCCTGAACTGTTGATTTATGTTGCTGCTTCAGCGCAGAATTTCAATTTCTGATTTGCTCTTACCTGTGCACTTTTTGTGATGGTTTTTTTTGTCAGAGGGCGGCAGCACGTTGCACAGACCCCAGCCCCTGCCTCCATCCTCCATGCACCAGGGAGGTCTGGGTTCCGACGGCAGCTCTTACGGCCTGACGTCCAACCGCCACAGCTTCTCCAGCTACTCTGATACTTTCATGAGCCCCTCGGCGTCCAGCAACCACATGAACTCTGTTGGCAACGGCCTCTCCCCACAGGTCAGTCCAATAGGCTTTACCTCCATATATCACGGCTATACCTTCCCCTATAGGTAGCGCTAACATCCCTCCATCCTCCTCCTCCTCCTCCTCCCACTGCTCAGACTAATTGCATTTGACTGAAATTAAAATTCAGAAACAGCTTGTTCAGCAAAATAACTGCCAGTGTGGGCTTTTATGTTCGCCTTCCAAAGCCCTGGATTTACTCTCGCTATTCTAAATTGCTACATTTGTAAAACAATTGGATTAACATCAACAAATTAAAATTCATCTAGATAGTAGCACAAGTGCTCAAGCTGCTCCAAACAGCGGTTTTCCGACTTTCCTGGGACGTCTTAAATCCTGCGCAGCGCAGTGAGAACACATGCAGATGAAATAATTAGCTAAAGCTTATAAATGTAGACCCCATAATCTTCTGCATATAATTGTCTGCAGCAGGAAGACTGCAGCGCTGTATGTGTGATTTCCTTCTTGTAAAGCTGCATGAGTTCTGCAGGCAGCTCAATGCACAGAGTGACGGAGGTGTCGTGATCTCCACATGAGGTTTTTGTAGACCTGCTGTTCACTTGCCGCGCACTTCCTCGTCTTCTTAGGTTAAGTCCTAATTTGAATCTGCACAAGGCCCTAAACTATTTCCCCTCCCCTGTCCTGGAAGCCATCATCTCTGTTCCCTTAGCGGCAGGTTCCTTTGCATCCTTCTGCTGGATTTTGCATGTTAAACCCTTTGTTAATGCGTCCATTAATGAGTGTTTAAATTCAGCTCCTATGCTAAGGGTGGAGCTTTAAGTAGCGCAGAATAAAAAAAGTGATTTGTGTCGACGCACATCATGTGTACAGAGTGAATTACACACAATTACCCATAAATACTGGCCAGTCTTGCCCACCCTCACCAACAAGATGTGGTTAACAGGCAGAAAATAAGATTGAAATGGTGTGTAAAGAGTTGAAAATGAATTTCAATGCTGCATTTGTCCACAATTACCCCGTCGTTCACACATGTTTTATTGGGAGTTTTTTTTTTTTTCTTCTTCAAATATTTCTCAAAGCAGATTGGAAACATTCTTGGTATTACCCTCTTTCTTCTGAGAAAAAAAGAATTAAGGATTTTGTGACAAAAAAGAGATTTTCTCTCCTGCCGGAGCGACGGAGGATAACATGGAAGCTCACAGCGTGTTTGATTGTTAATCGTGGCACAGGGGCTTTAACTGCTAATGCTCTCACTGCAAACCTGCACAAAAACACCAGGAACATGGAGTCATTTTTTTTTTCATTAATGGCTCTCTCTAATACTGGCATGGGGCGCACTGCCGCTTTCTCTCCCTCTCTGCACAGGCATTCAAGAATGTGTTGGGATATTGAACATTTCCTGTCATAGCGAGGATTAGAACAGGAGCCTTTGGGCAACTGTACAGCTTGGATTTCCAGTATTCAATTACCCTATCAAGTGGGTTTGACGGAAGTCTATAAAAACCCACCTGAAATGCAGTTTATTTGTATTTGTTTTTTTAAACTCATATATTTATTATGAAGCTGAAATTGTGGATTTTGTTCATATTGTCAGAGGGGTGGTATATGAGTGTGGTGTGGATGTTTTGATGTGTCACACCATGTTTGCACTGCACAGAATTGAAATGTATTGAATGCATGCAGAATGCTGTGTGGCATTCCTATCAGTCTCTCAGCATGGAGATGAATGTTCCCACTGACAGCAGAATCAGAGTTCACTCCACGGTGTAGCGTCCCGCTGGGCCGGGCCCCCCCCCCCCCCCAGCCCCCTCTTTCTCTCTCCCCGTCACTTCACAAACATGTAGCTCTCCACAAACACACAAAACTCACTCAACACAACATTCAGTTTCCCATGTTCAGAACTTGCGTTGTCTTTCTCTTTAATTTCGCTCAGTTTAAGCTCAGGAAAACTGTCGATCACACATCTGACTACTTGGTGTGTATTTTTCATGATTTACAGCATGTTTTCCACTCGCCTGCCTTCCCTGCCCTGTAATGGGAAAAAGGGTCGAACACAAACACGCTCTCTATCGAGATGGAAATGAGAATTTTGATATTGTAAGTTGCAGACAGCATCTGCTTGCTGGAGATATGCTTGTGCATTTGTATGTGTGGAGCTATTTTCTTCAAGTGTCTGGCATTGATGGCCTCGCTGTACAGAGATTGACAAAAATTCTCTGATTCCCCGGTAAATGGGCCCGCGGTGGCGAGGTGCCAAGTCTGTAATGGAATCCTGCAGCGTTCAGCGGCCCCGACAGGAGCTCGCGTCCATCCCAATCCCATAACCTATCCCGACAGCACACATTTTCCCATTACAGGCGGCGGAGAAGCTATCCACTCTCCAAACTGGTTACTGTCATTGTGGGATATACAACATGTTTGGCTGGTTGAGGGAGGCAGCGTATTAGAGGTGGTGAGAGTGAAGCTGTGCATGGCTGGGCAAAAGGTATGAAACCAGAAGTGTGTTTTGTTGTTGGTCTTGTTTCATTTAGCGACACAGCAGGTGTTGGAAAGGAGGAAAGGCAAGGGCATGGAGGACAAGCATCCAGGTATTTTTCAGCCATGTGCACCTGGCGATTTAAGCTTATTTCTGCCTTTTTATTATGGTCCTTCTCATCTCTAATATTTCATTTGAAATGAGTCTCTGTGTCGACCTCCTTCGAAGCTACTATGATGCTTCAAATCTGAACTTTGCATAGTCTAGACTAGAAAAGAAATAAGCAATATTTGCTTTGGACAGACAGAAGAGCTTTAACTGAAGAGGTCACACTTAGAAAGACATTTATGTCTAAAGAATATTCCATATTATTTCCACAAAACCTGACAAAAAGAGTTAGATACTTCTCCAGTGATTCCTAGAAGCCGTGTTCATTGGCATTTCATTTGCAGGGAGGCATTTGGCCTGCATTCCTCTTTACTGCATGACAGGGACACCTACTGGGAGAGGAAAGAAAATAATTGAAGTGCACTGGAGGGCTAAAACCATGCAAGAGGAGCTCGGTGGCAGAGCTTGGGTTTCATTCCTCAGAGAAATGGCTGGAAATAATGGCTGGGAGAATAGGGCCAAAAAGCATTTTTCTTACATTGTAAAAGTGGGAAATGCACTGGTAAACGCACGCGGCGATGTGGTGTGTTCCCCCAGTTGGAAGTCGGTGACCTCCGTAGGTTGGTGTGGTGGGTAGAGATTTTATTGGTGTTTTGATGAGGGAAGTTTGCAAAAGTTTTGTGAGGAACTTTTTTTTTCTGTTTTGCAGTTTTTATGAAAGTGTTGTGTGTTTTGGAATGACAAGGATGTGCGTGTGTGTATCTGAGGAGGGCCTTTGGGCTGTGTGAGTGGGCCGGGCCTGCACACATTCACACACACACACACACACACAAACGCACACGCACACGCACACGCACTCACACACACTCACACACGTACACGGGATCAGAGGCAGAGCGGCTCTCAACCCTGCCTCCCTTTGATCTGTGTCCCCAGGCCTGCCTGCCCGCGCGGCGCTGCACCGTACCACGCACGCTGACACCATGCTCACCAGCGACTCCCCACAACTGTCTGAGAGAGATAAGCCAGGGGAGACTCCAAACTGTGCTGCTGCTCTTCCATTAGCTAGTGCAGACGCTTCTTTTAAAAGCGGGATGAATTATTTTTAAGAAGCAAGCTCTGCCGTTGCCAAAAAAAAAAAAAAAAAATGGAGAGGGGAAAATGTACGGAACAATCTGGAGCTCTGGCTTCATTCCGCCTCCCTCCCTGACTTCTAACAAGACATTCTGCACCTGAATACCAATGAGAGGGGGAGATTCATGTAGTCCCCCACATTATTAAAACTTGGGCATTAAGCCTCTCACCGGGCACTGTGTCAGCTGGCAGGCTCCACTGACAACAAATCAAAGGGGATGAGCACATAGCCTGCATTCACAGCTCAGCCACTCGCAGAGCAAGAGGGGGAATACATACTGGTTAATTAGAACTCCCATTAAAACAAATACTGTTTCAATTTGGCAAGTATAAAAAAAGATGTAAGAGGCTTTCAGAAAAAAGAGTCCTGCTGTCGGCAGCTGCCAAGAAAATCCAGGGACTGTAAATCATATCCACTGGCTATACTGTTTCTGAACAGATTATTAGTGTTTGCTGTTGTTTTGCAACACTTTTGAACTCTGAGGAAAGATTCTGCATCTGTGACACAAGAAATCCACGTCTGCACGCACCACCGCTGCGTTGGCCTTCACCTCTACTGTATATGATAATGCATCTTGGTTTGTTTTCCACTGAGTCGCATCTGCCGCTTTTATGACGTGAGATAAAACTAACAAACCAGCACTTTTTTCAGCATAAACTCAAAGCGTTTACAGAACCAAAGAGCGCCACTTGTGGAGCACACAACGCGGTTGCAGATGCTGCTTTACATGCAGAGACAGTTCGGCAGTTTCCTACTCGTTTTTTTTATACCTGTGCCATTTGTTGCTCGCTGCATCTTTCAGGTCTCGGCAGCCCCGAGTGAAGCCATTTTCCTCACTCTTCCAAAATATCTTTGGTCGGAGCTTTGTGTATTCATCGTCTATTTTTCACCTACCAACCTTCCTTCCCTCCGTTTGGCTTTTTGTCATCCCATGATGCCTTGCCAATAGTGCTTTGCTCTCTCTCTCTCTCTCTCTCTCTCTCTCTCTCTCTCTCTCTCTCTCTCTCTCTCTCTCTCTCTCTCTCCCCACCTTCCTCCCTTGCTCCAACTCTCTCCCCTGGAGAGGCGGCTCTTCTCCCATACGCCCAGATGAAAGGCTATGGCGGACAATAAAAATGCTATTTAAATGCAAGGGTGTTTGTGTGCGGGTGAGAGATATTTCCTGCTGAAAGTGAGCTGCTGCATCCTGATAAATAGTAAATATAAGGGAATGTGATTTACATTTATCTTGCAGAGGCAGCCAATATGAATTTCAGTAAATCCTAGAAGATGGGGATTTAAGGAGGAAAATGACTGAGACTGATTCACATGCTCTGTCCCACGCAGTCGAAATGCCTATAAGGTGGATAGTGGCGCTGCCTTTATTAAAGTGTAGGCACAGACATCGATCCTATCTGAAATACCTATTACACACAGAGCCTCATACATACACACATTTTGAAGGTGACTTGCACCGGATAGAAATAATAATAATAATATTAATAATAATAATATCTTCTACTTGTAGCTGGAGGCTGCAGGGCAGGTGAAGTGTCTGGGGTGCATACGCTGGGTGACCTATCTCTGCAGGGTGAGGGGTCAGGGTGCACAGGGTTATGGGACGGCTGGGGGAAGACAGAGCGCTGGCTCGCTGTGAACCTGCCCAGCTATAGCCGGAGGTTTGGGATGTTGTCGAGCTGCATGTGGTTCCCGTTAGTTCCAGATGCCACTCTGACAGGTGCATAGCCATGATTAATACTCTCTCTGACTTCTTCTCTCACCCACATTTTCTCATTTCTGTCCCTCCTTTCCCATTCTGTCTCATCCTGCATGTCCTGCACTGATCTTCTCCGCCTTTACCCTCTCTCGCTCATGACCCGCAAGCAAAGTTTATCCAAAACTTGTAGTTTTCTTTGCCTTCGTTAAAAAAAAGGGCTAGTAATATGAGTATCCACAAACACCATGCTTCATTTCACCTGTCTCTTTTCTTCCTCCTTACAATAAGATGAGACTATGGGAGGTGGTTGGGTCCTCAGCTGGTTGTCTCATGCAGAAGCTCGCCCCTCTCAGTCTCCAGCTGAGAGCTATTTCACTATGTATTTACATGTAATTATGGCTATGAGGTGCAGATATTAACACTGTCAAGAACAATTTGACCTGACATTTTTCACTAGACCTGGCCCCTGCTGTTTTTAGCAAACAACCCCCTCCTCCTCCTCCTCCTGCCGCTTTTTCTCCTTCACTCCCTCGATCCGCCTCGCTTTTCCTTCTGGGGCTGCTCCCTCAGTTGCACGCACACACACACACACACACACACACACACACACACACACACACACACACACACACACACACACACACACACACACACACACACACAGGCCCTGCCTCGCTGAAACCACTCTCCTGGAATCAGAAAATCTGCCGTTTAATTTAGGAGAGGCGTCAGTGCAAGGTGTGAAGAGTCGAAGGCTGGGCATGTGTGTGTGAGTGTGTGTGTGTGTGTGTGTGTGTGTGTGTGTGTGTGTGTGTGTGTGCGAGAGCATGCACTTTGAAGGGGCCTCTCTTGTTCCCAGTGGCTGAATCCATCCCATAGTTACTCAAGCATATCACTAGCAGAGAATAGAGGATTGCTCCCCACACGTTCTCCAATTGCAGTCCAATAGACGGCATATTAACCTCTGGTTAGTGCAGGGCCAAGTTTATAGCTCATACTGTGGGATGTTTAGGAGTGAGTGGGGGGGGGGGGCCTTCCTCCAGCTCCAGCAGCTGTGCTTTCTTCAACACTTAACACCAGCATGAGTTAAAGTGGGCTGAAAAGGATTCGGCTTAATGGAAATTTGCAAAGAGACACAGAAGATGTGTAGATGAACCTAAAATAGACATGACTTCTATTGCACTTCCGCTTTGTGTGAGTAAAGAGCTTCGTGGAGCCGAGGCAGAAGAGACGCAGGCGCATGGCGGCTAACACGTTGTGAGGAGTGACAGCTTGTTCCAGTGCCCGCTAATCGTCCTCATCTGTGCCTGACTTGTCAATGCCCAGATTCTGTCAGTGCCAATCAGCCACTTAATTGAACACAATTAGCGCCTCGCCCCAACCCCCCCCCCCATACACAACATATTCTTCAAAGGCCAATTTCTCTCCCTCTAGCACCAACCCCCCCCTCCCAACGCCTGCCGCCCTTCCTCCCATTCTACCCTTCATTCTGCCTCTGTCTCTTCATCCTAAAGGGAGCATGGTGGAAGACACTTTTCAGTTTTTATTAATGTGCTGCGGCCAATTAACGCAGTGGCATGCAGGCCAGAGCCGTCATCTGCTGCCTGCCACCATCCCGGCTGTCTGCTGTGGCCCCACGCCACCCCTCGCGCCACCTCCACCGTGACCAAAACGCTTTAATTCAATTTATGCAATCACTGTTATTTTTAAATAGTCATTTTGTCTGCTCAGATGAGGGGCCTTACTGCCCGCTGGGCCGGCCCTCTCATGTGAGGGATGGGGGAAGGGTGGGACGTAGTGGGAGCAGGAGTCGACCGACTTGAGTGTGCGGTGTGTGCGTTTGTGTGCGGGTGGGTGGGTGGCTGGTGGGGTCCCTGATATTTTCATTTCCTATTCCTTAATTTTTTGTTTTGTTTCTGGTTATTAGATATTTGATTCTGGTTTTCTGAAAAGGAGATTTGAGGCAGTAAAATATTTCTAGCTAACAAATTCTCAAAATATTTACATTTGCTCCACAGTCGCATGTTTTACGGGTCTTAGTATTTGGGCTGTTCTCACTGGGTGTGTGTGACTCTTGGGGTCACAGATTTAAACACTATTCTTTTCCTGTAATCACACCCTCAGGACTGGCCTTCAAATATTGATCTGAAATTCAGTGTCATCACTGTGGATCTTTAATCACTCTGCTGGGGCGAGTATCAGCCGGGCAGATCTGCTAAGGTGCAAGATGCTATTCTGCAGCGCTCAGATAACTTACAGACATTTGGAGTGCTCATTTTTCCCCGTCTGCCCCGGTGACCTCTGCCTAACTTAAAGGTACATCTCGGGGGCATTTTGATTTGGGCAGAACGGGGAGCTATCGGTGACAGAGGAACTAATCCAGTCTTGCGCAGATTAAGAGTATTTGTGGAGTGGGGTGTGTTGGCGCTGGCGCCGGGAATGGAACAGAAGGGGCTCCTATCAGCTCTCCAGGCAGGCTAGCCCTCAGGCCAGTGCAGTCCTACAGGAGTCTTTGTACTTCCCAAAGCCTCCACTTTTCCTCTCACTCACTCTATATCACTTTCTCTTCTCTCCTCTGCCCCCCTCGCCCTCTTTCTATAGGCTCTCATATTTTCGCCGCTCCATTTCCTCCACTTACATTTGTGTATTTGTGTTGTTTTTGTCCAACACAAAGGTCCGTGCGCCCAGTTGTTATCGCCACATTCTTGACAAACAGTCGCAATACGAATTTTGAGACATAGAGATAGACACGCAGAATACTAGAATTAATTGTTCCAGTGACGACACAAACTTAATATTCTGGCACGTCTGCATTTTCTTTCTTCACTAACTTCTCTCCCTTTCTTTTTGTTTGTGTTTTTTGCTTGTCTCACTCGCAGTGTTTCTGTCTCCGTCACATTGTTTTATTCTGGAAAGAAATCCAACAACTCGTCAAACATTAGCACAGACAAAAAAAAATGTAATTTGACTGTTGAAGAAATTAGGGAGGTATGAAAGAGCCCCTTTTTGTGTCTCAAATGTACTATTTATTTATCTGAAAGGATGCACATTGTATCAATTTACACTTCCCCATTCACTTCGCCACAGGCTGGAGGCTCAGAAGTTGTGAGAATTAATTACTTTTTTATTATTATTTATAAAGTAATCTATCTGTAGAGAGGCAGTGGAGGAATAGAGGAGGAGAGGGTGAGGGGAGGGTGTGTGTGTGTGTGTGTGAGAGAGAGAGAGAGGGAGAGAGAGAGGCAGGGAACGCCCTGGAGCATTGTCCTTTAAACTAGGTCCTGGCTCACATTATCTCCCAAACCAGCACTCACACAACGTCGAACAACAAACGAACTCTGGGCTGCTGAGGATGCTGTATGCAAGGATAGAGAGAGAGAGAGAGAGAGAGAGAGAGAGAGAGAGAGAGAGAGAGAGAGAGAGAGGAGGGGGAGGGAGGGAAGTCGTGAGAGACAAGGAAAGGAAGAAGTCGCAAGAGTATGGTTAGGAGAAATATTGTGAAGAAAGGTTTTTTTTCTTCCTTTTGAATTTTTAAACTCCACAAGTCCTGGTTTCATACAGAGATGATGTCATTAAAATTTTGAGCCACAAGCTGAGTGCCACAGATTCAGTGAAACAACGTCAACAATAACCGATCATCTCATCCTGCTTTGTATAAACGTAGAAACAAACCTAACAAAAAGCTTTTTATCCCTCTGTGAGAGTAAATATGCTGAGTAGGAGTTTGAGGGGGATTTTGAATCAATGCCACAAGGAACATTACACTTTATGCCAGAATTTAATATCTATAAAGTTTTGTTTTACATATAGTGACAGACGTATGTGACGGTATGCAGCTGCTAATGTTTTTTTATGACCTTATGTGACTAAGTATCATTTAACACTTGGATGTGTACTTAAAGATCTTTATGGGGACATAAAAGTAGCAACTACAGAATGGAACTCGGTAGAGTTCGTGAAACCACATTTAAGTTCACCAGATCTGGAATTTAATTTGGATCTGCACTAGAGTTCACGCACTCCTAAATATCAGTCACCTAAACATTTTTTTTCCATCCAGATCCGTGAATTATTATTTGAGGTGTCAATTAAAATAAGGAAATCGCCCTATTCCACAATGTAAAAGAAAGGGAAAAATAAACATCTGGACCCACACCGCATCCTTCCAACGAGTTTCATGCTCATCCGTCCAGGAGTTTTTGCATAATCTTGTTTACATACAAACAAACCGACCAATAAACAGACAGGGGTGAAAACAAATCATCCTTTTCCATTGAGAGATGGAGGCTGAAGTGACTCTAACTCTTAGTCCGACCTGGCACCTGAAAGATTTTTATTTTGCTGGATGAGCAAAAAATACAGACTAATGAAAACCCCATTACTTGAGAGGAGCTTGTACCTTTTTCTCCTCCAGTAAAACTTATAATCAGGATGGTCCTCTTCTTTTTGGGGAGGACGTGTGAAGGGTAACTACATCCTCGCAAATGACAAACTTGACAGACTCTAAAGAGGCCGATCCTAATTGGCTAAAATAGCAAAATTGCAACATTGTCCATGATAAGGAGTCATTTTCTTTTGAAGAACTTTCATGAGCATGAATTATAATAATCGAGCCGTTTGTTGGCTCTTCTATTTCACAAGGAAGCGATGTAATCAAGCTTCAATTAAACCAATGACTAAAATGGACTCATGCCCTCCAGCTGTCGCTCTCAGGACACATAAAGAGCGCCCCCCCCACCTTCGCTCTCAGCCATCACATATACTACTCCTCATCTTCCTCGAAGTGTGCAGCTCGGCTCCATATGGGAGGGAGCATCACATGTGTCCGGCATGAAGAGGGCCATGAATCTCCCTCTTATGGATACATGTCACATGCTCTGTCTGCAGATGTGGAGGGGACGATGGGGGTTTTCTATACTGATAGAATTAACATGTGGAAATGACTAACCAGCCGTTATGTTTCTGATGTGCTCCGAGTGCTGCAGATTTCCTGGGAGGCCTTTTTCTAAAGATATGATTAATTTGCAGAATATGGTTAATTTTCCCTCTGTGGGATATTCCTGGCTTTGTGCGTCCTTTGTGGACTGTTTGGCTTGCGTTGCCTATATGGTTGTGTTGTAAGTGTGTGTGTGCATGCGTGCAAACATATGTCTGCATGTGTATCACCCCTGTGTAACCACCTCCATGATGGGCTAATTGGTTTAGCAGCCAAAGGGCCAAAGGCCAGTGCAGCATAGCGAAACTCAACATGAACCTGATGTTGAAAGGAAGGCTTCCCTGCAATAGGAGGGAAGCATGTGTGGGACAATTCCCTTCTTACCACCCCCTCTCTCACACACACACACACACACACACACACACACACACACACACATGCACACACAACACACACACACTCGCCACTTTCTCTTTTTCACTTAAAGAAACTCGCAGCATAAGAAAACAAAATTCTTCACACTGTTCTGGGCCTCTTCAGACTGGAGTAGCACCAGAAGTAATCTCTTCCATTTTAACATATTTTGAGACCTTCTTCTGACGAATGTCACATGCTATTACAGTAATCTAGAATATTGAATTGGAAGCTTTTATGCACTATGAATAATATACACACTGTAATATTGCAGCGAGCCCCAACCTGCAGTATCAGCGGGCCCCTCAGTAATGTTTGTGCAGCCTACTTTGTGTGGGGATCTGAGGGGATCATTTACCAGTTCCAACTCCATTACTATTCATGAGATGGGTAGGCTAGGGGCGAGGGATTAGGGACTCCCTTGGTGCTTGTTGTGCTGTAGGCTCGGGCTCAGGCCTCAGGCTCCAGGACAGGGGCTGTCTGGCACGGATGGTGGGTCTATTATCACCCTGGGACCCTTCTGTCCCACAGCAGAACACTTACTGGCACCGCCAACTAATGGAAACAGTCTCTCTTGTTCCCTTTCTCCTTTTTTTAACCTCATCACCCTCCATGTATCCTTTCCCCTGCTCTCAAAATAAAATAAATAAAAGAGATTGGGAAGTTTTTCCCTTTCCCTATTTCAAACTTGAAATGGTGTATTTCTATCGGCATCTTTACCGTGAAGTGCTAGGATGGCACTATATTTCCAGGAAAAAAAGTACTTTCCCTCAACTCTGTCAATGCTTTGATCCTCAATTTTCCAAATGTATAACATCCTCTGTTCCCCCCTTACCCCCCCAGGTGATGAGTATCCTGAGCAACCCCAGCGCCGTACCCTCCCAGTCCCAGCACGACTTTTCCATTTCCCCCCTGCACGGCAGCCTGGACGGCTCCATCCCCATCTCGGCTAGCTGCAGCCAGCGCTCCGACACCATCAAGAGTGTGGACAGCCTGGCCTCCTCCCAGTCATACTGCCCCCCCACCTACAGTGCCACCAGCTACAGCGTGGACCCCGTCACTGCAGGCTACCAGTACAGCCAGTACGGCCAGAGTAAGTAAACCTCTGCATGAACATTTCATACTGAGAGACTTGTCTGTGTGGGTGAGATGAACTAGAGCAGGTCATTTGTTTCTGCAGCCTCCTTTTGACTAAATTTAAAAAAGCCTCTGAAGTGATGCCCAGGCAAGAGAACCTCCTGACCTTTGCACCCTGGTTGGTTGAGGCAGACACGTGCTCTTGATAAAGACCCCCCCTCTCTCATCCCACCACCTCCATCCTCCCAGAGAGCTGCCTTAGTCACACCCCACTCCACTTGGATGGGAAAGAGGAGAGGGCCACTTCAAAGAACGGCACACCCTCAGGGGCCACAGTGTCCTCTTGTCCACCTCTCTCTTTCCTTCTCTCTCGTCTCCATCACACACACACACACATACACACACACGTACCCTCAGGGCAGGAAAGAGTTTGCTTTATTAGATTAGCATAATTGACTGATGCTGTCACAGCCATTCATAAGAGGTAAAATGAAGCACACTTCCCCAGCAAGTCAGCCAGCGTCAGCAGGCCAACATTTGTTTGTATTTATGTGAAGGTTCGAGTACAGATCTGTTTGCATTGTGCATCTGCTGGTTTTCCCTTTTTTTCCTTTTATAAATCTCCCTGGCCTGTGTTGCGGATGCACGTGAGCGCGCGCCAATCCGTCACGTTTCCGTGTGTGTGCGCACTAGTGTTTTTGTCAGCAGCACGAAACTGATGGCAGTGCGGATGTGAGCTGATGTGAGGTTAATTAAGATGGTGATTGAGCACAGTAGATGGGTAATGAATGGAGGAGAGAGGAGAGAGCTGCTGTCGGCGGAGGAAAATGATCGGCCATGTGGAGTGTGGAGGGCATGAAATCAGAGATGCCAAGTGTAATGAAGACTGGCACATAGAACACACACAGGGAGCCGTGTGAGTGACAGCATGGAGACTTTACCAGGATGCACATGCTCTGTGCCAGCGGCGTGCCAACCTCAGACAAGGGACCGGGGAGGAGTCTTTTTTATCTTTCACTCACTCTCTGGGAATTGTTTTTTCATTTGACTCACCAGTCTCTGCCACAACTTATTTCAGCCTTGTTCCCAGGAATTAAATGGGAGAGAATAGGACGTGTGTCTCAGGAATCTACCACCTGTCTGACGTGTGTGTTTTCTTCTCTTTTTGTTTTTCCTGTGTAGCTGCAGTCGACTACCTAGCCAAGAACGTGAGCTTGTCCACCCAGAGGAGGATGAAACTCGGAGACCACTCTGCCGTGCTGGGACTCCTGCAGGTGGAGACGGGACAGGCCTACTGAGGCCCTCGGGACGCAACCCCGGACCTCTCTCCTCCACCCTCTGCCACCCTCCTCCATGCTCCATCAAGTCTGGACTCCCAACCCCAGCTCACGTCTTTTCGCTGCTCGATGTGCAGCCCGGGCCATGACATCAGCGCGCAGACACGCAGCCATGCAGTGTTATCAGTGAAAAGTTACGCTTGGGCGTGTGAGAAGGATCGTCTGGGAGAGATGGAAGTAAACTTTTCGCACCATCGTCAACCACCAGGCGGCTCTGCACCTGCTCTCTTCAAATCTGAGGGCACCCCTGCCTGCTCCTTGTTCTCACACCCCTTCCCCGAACCCAGTTTTGTTTTGCGGGGCCAGACAGGACCCCAGACGACCCAAGAGCGGTCGGCTGCCTTGGGCCGGCTTCCTCTTTGTCATGGCTGCAGTCCAACACACATTTCGAGCCATCAACAACATGTACTCTGACCTAGCTGTTCATAGTAGTTAACAAAGCCAATATCATTTCAGTGACTCTTATTCTCGTTCCTTTTTGATATTGTTAAGATTATTGTTGCTGTTATATGATTATGGTTAATGTGATTTACGTTGTTCTTGATTCCACTCGTATCTCTTTTCTCTGTTAGATGTCGGTGTGTAAAAACACAGTTGGATGACTGAGACCATTTGGGAGTTGCGTGTCTGTTGCGTGTGCATGTTTGCGTGTCGGCACAGTCACACCAGAGAGGATGATTGTTTTCCAAGCTGCTGCTCCTCTGCCTGCTCCCTGAGCTCTAACGCTCATGAGCGATTTGACCTTCCCACTTTCATATTCGTCTTGACATTCCTAAAGAACTTGGCCACTCTGTGGGAAGTCTGGCTGGATGGATTCTGCAGGGAATTCAAGCGGCGTTTTGTCGGCCAATAGCTTTCCCCTTCTAACCTCCATCCCATCCTTAGCCATGGTCCGTGGGGAGGCGAGCATTGTTTGCAAAAACAGGATTGGGGAAATTAATGTATTTTGTTTAGAAATATGGACCTTGCCAAGGAGGGCTAACTCGATTCCCCCCTCTGCTCCTCCCAAATCCCCCTCTGCCAGGGAATCTGTGTGACTTAAACAGTGCAAAGCAGATTAAATCACCCAAATATGGCGTCGACACTAATTCACAGTGACCCTTCCCATCACCAGCCAGGATTTCTGTTTTTTTTCTTTATAGAGTATTTAGCACATTCTGTAAATGCACCTTCGGTCGTTTTTCCACTCTCAGACTAAATAATCATTCCTTTTTCCAAACATTCCTCAGGCTCCATTTACAAACACATACTATGAGCATTCCAGCGCTCTCTGTTATGAGATTAAAAAGCACACAAGCTGAGCCATTCACATGCACTCTGGAAAATCATATAATCCAGTCAGTTGTGAAAGGGCACAGGTAACAGCACTGATTGGCCCCCCCTCCCTCGCTCTATGGTTTGGACCGTAGCCCCCCCCCCACCACCTCTAATCCTCCACTTTGACGTCCTCTCTGAAATGTACAAAAAGAAGAAAAAAAACCCTTAAAGAATAGTGACTATGAGACGTTTGTGTAGCACTCATAGTTGACTTGACACAATCCAGGACCTGCTGTTCCCTTGAGATGTATGTGATTATTATTTCCTTTCATCGGCATCAGTGCGATATTGATGACGTTTGTAAACTTCATCTGGAGACAGAATTAGGTCCTTGGTCACCTTTTAAAAACTGAAACCTGTACAGTAGCTGGAGCAGATTGTGTATTGTTTGTTTATAAAGAGTATGTTTTATACTAAAACAACACTATGTGGAGTGGTAGGCGAGCAAGGGATCTGTGGAAGTATAAATGTTTGAGTTGACTTTTCATTTTGAGTTTCTTTTACTTGTATTTAATTGGTTTTTAGCTGTTTTGACCAAAAGTTTTTGTTTGTTGGTTGGTTTTTGGGCCCAGGTGAGAATGAATTTGTATAAATTTAGTAAAATATAAATTCCATGAAAAAAAATAATAAAAATTGTATAAAAGGGGATCGGACTGAAACACAGAGATACTCCCCGGACCACAGGACCGCTGTATATTTGAATAAGTGTCCAGATGAACGTCTTCGCACATCAGAGCGTTTTGAGGGTGTTCAGGACCACAGACTGATTATTAATGCAGACCGGACGCGACTGGACCCTGGACCTAACACACCTGAACTCCTGAGCCTGTCGGTGTAAGGGGGGACCAGTGATGAGGAAGCCTGAGGAGTCGGCCCCTCGGCTCTGAGGGGAAACTGAACCTGAGTCCCGTTTGATTTGTGGACCAATGAGACTTCACGGAGGAAAAGTCCAAGTCGACTCCGCACTGAACCGCAGCAGTTTCCAGCTGCTCCGCTTAGACGCCTCACTCATGTGTATATTTTAAAAAGGAAGAATTTTAGAATTGTCTTTAGTGTATCAAACCCATTTCTAACATTTGGATATTTAAAAGCATACAACTCCTTATCCCCCTCCCGTCTATGTGACCCTTAACCTTTTTAGTTCCTTTCTGACATCTGTGCTTTGCTTTAGTCCTTCTTTCTGTTCCGCATGTGTATATATTATCATGGTATAATTTATTCTGCTGTATGAAGTATTAGAGTAGTGGGAAACTTGTATTGGTATTTACTACCTTCAGCCTGTTGGTGTGTTTACTGTAACACTGGCGTAACTGTTATCAATTAAAGATCCAAAATTTCTGCCATTTGTCTCCTTTCTTTATACTGTGTGTTTTTTTAATTTACATTTTCAGTATCTACTACTGTAAATGTGCGTATGAGCCCACAGGACAATCATTTACAACTATTCTGATGATTGAAGAACCATTAAAATCACCAATTAAGCAAATCTTATGGTCCCAGCTTCTCAAATCAATGTGTTCGTATTAGTTTAACGTCAATGTGAATTGAACATAGATGAGTTTTGGGCTGACAGAGTTCTACCTGGGCTGAGGGACAATTACAATCAGTATTTTTACCTCCACCATGGAGGTGATGTTTTTGTTTTCATGGTCTTTCTGTTAGTTCAGTGCAGGATCACACAAAAACTAAAACACTACCACTACTACACTATGACAAATTTCCACAAAACTTGGTGGAAGGATGCGGTGTGGGTCAGGAAATAACCGATACAATTTCAGTGCGCATCCGGATCAGGGGTTGGATCCAGGTTTTTTTTTTTTTTTCTCTTTCATTTAACAATTCCATATTTTTATTGATTTCTCAGAGAATAATATTCTTGATAAAAAAAAAATCTGACATGTTTAGGGGACTGATATTTTTCAGTTTGAGCAATTTGGTGTAGATCCAAATAAAAATGAGTGCATATTGAGAATTGAAAAGTGGTTTCGTTAGGAGACTGTTGGGCCCTCGTGGAGGTACGAACACTCTACCACAGTATTTGCTCACATTTAATAAGTAAATAATAATAAAAGTAACATATATATGCATAAAGTTAACTACATGCACATGCGTCTTGTCATGTTTGCGCGTCCTCCATGTGTTCAAGTACATCAGTGGAGCCAGTGGTGTCTGTTCCAGTGGTGGTGATGTGCTTAAGGAGTGATGAGAGCTCAGACTCACAGACACAGAGTGTGAGTGTGTCTGTGCGATTCTGTTTGCAGCTGTAGGAAGTCACTCATTCATGCTCACTGACCAGCAGCGCTCTCCTCTCCCCCTCTGCTGCTGCTGCTGCTGGCCGGGGGAATGTTGTCTGCACGTCTCTGTGGTATGGCGTGCATGCAGGGGAACTAACCGGTGTGGTATGTAGGCATCGGTTGTGCTTTATTTACACTAGAGCTCATTCAGGTTTTCACCCTAAGCACTGTTGGAGGTATGTCGGGCACGTTGGAGGCATGTTCACTCAGTGCTGACTGATTTTAAACACATTTCAAAAGTGCTGGACGTGTCTGATCAATGCAGACACACAATGTCAACACGTAATCATGCCAAATTATAACATGAGATAAGGTATTTACATTTTATATACAACAAAACAACCGCAAATTCTTTATTTAAGATTAAATGAAACGAATGAAAGGCATCATTAATCACAATGTTTGAGATTGTTTACATCAAATTGCATGAGGACATAAATTTGAAGCTTAATAAAGTTAGTACTGATCTGGATAAACTTCTATCCGAATATTTTATTGTGAAGTAACTGTCATTGATATTGAATAGATATTTGAGTGATTTGAGGACAAGCATGAACAGATGCAAAATATTTAGTATTCACCCAGGATGTATTGATTAAAAACAACTAAACTACAGTTTTATCACTATGTTAAATAATCAAGGCTCAAACAGAAGATCTCTGATTCAAAAACACACATTTAAAACAATGTTAGTTTTGCAGAGTGGGCTCTGCAGAAGTCTTTCAACGAGGCAGGAGTAGGGCAAATTATTAAATTGATTCCAAAGCATACTTTCTGTCACTCCGAGGAGACTGACGGGTTTCAGTGGATCCCCTCAACACTTTTTTAATAATATACATTGTGAGGTGGCTTTTTGCCTGCCATGTGTCATCCCTGATATATTCCTCTAAAAGTTTGTGTTCTGGTTGTCCAGATTAGACCCTGGCATGTGCCATGGTTGTCCCCTTTGCTCCAGCTCGTCTCCTGAGGTGCCAGCCCGGCAGTTTTGTCTCCCTCTGGTTTGCTGTCACTCAGACTGGACAAGGTGGCAGCTCAGGCGGTGTTGTGTGGGAGAGCTTTATGACACTTCGCTCATCTCCCCCTTTGATCCCCTAATTGATTGACTACAGGAGCAGGGGATAAACAGAGCCCACAAGAGCCGATTCCACTCGCCTCTCTGGAGTGGTTTAGATAAAGTGCAGGGGCCCGAGCGCTCCTTCTTCCTCTCCACTCTCTATATGGACACACGGCCATTGAAGGTGGCTCTGTGCCATGGTAGCTTAGCTGTGGGCTGTGTCCTCAGGCCCGAGGCTTGCGTACTGCCCCTGTGCATAAATGGCTGGCGGTAATGGGTTTGTTTAGATCACAGGGATGGAAATGAAACTCCTGAGCCTCGCTGTAGAGACCAGGAGGCCCTATCGCTCAGGAGGCAGTGATAAAGAAGTCCCAACCTCAGCCTGGTCATACTCACTTTCAATCTGAGCCATGGAATAGGAGCTGTGATTCAGATCTAATTTAGGACTGGGCTCTTCAACCTGGCCATGCTGTGATAAATAACTGGCTGCTGAAGAGCAGGAAACCCGTGAAGACGAGGAGGAAGAAGAGGAAGAAGAAGAAGAGGGTAGAACACAAACAGCCACCGAGGGCCTTCTGAGGAGAAAAATAGGCCAACAAATTTAAAGAAATTGTGTTTGAAAACATGACTTTAGAATGATTTATACGTGATATGATAATCATATTCTAATTTTACAAATCTGTCTTCAGAAAGTGAGTTCAGAGCCGTGTGCAGGTATGCTAAGAAATGATTAAGAGATGCTCTGGGGGTCTTGGTTTTATTCTTCGAGATTATGTGTCACAGGGAGTAAAAAGCTCCCAGCTGTCGCCATGAAAGCACTTACAGTATAATAATCCCCCAAATCCTGTAATTATGCCAGCATACGCCGTGTACCTGAGCCTCAGCTTTGTGCTCGTCACCTCAAGGATCCCACTGACACAGACGCACAGCTTGCTGTGCATATATCTTCTTCCCAACGGTGTGTTTTGCATAGGGAGAAAATCATATTTTCAGAACATTTGAGGTATTTTGAATTTCACGGTTACCCCCCTCATGTATTAGACAATCTGTCATGTATAAGTAATAAGTAGAGGCTCAAATAAGGTATTGTCGTAGCTTAAAGTCGTCTGATTTAGCAGAAACTCACAATTGTAAAAATCTTTTACCTATATTGCGTTTGATTCGTTTACATTTAGTTTATGAGAAGAGTGAGACTTTTTTGTTTGGTATTGCAAATACACGTCCTTGCACAAAGACTCACACCAATGCACACACCTCCCTCAAAGCAGTTTAAAAAAAACGAAAGGAGACGGGAAAAAAAGTAAAGTAAAGTTATAAATCTAAGAAATCTGAGTGAGATAAAAATCACTGTGAAGCCAAGCTTGATTTACATTTAAAATCTGAGCTGTGCTCTCAAACTAATTAATATTAATAACAAAAATGGAAATGAGTGCAGTGGCGGCCCTAAGTGAAGAACAAGCTGGGTGCATTCAGTCAGGAGATTCATATATAAGCCCTTTCTCAGGAGAAGTGGGCTCTAAACAGGCGTGACGGCAGGGCATAGACCGCCATACACAGAGACAATTTTTCTAGATAATAGCCTATCACGCAGGATACAATTTAAATTAAAAAATGCAATTTTCACCTTGAAATGAACAAATGATTACAATTTCTATACAAATTAAGGCATCCAGGCTGTGCCTCAGTACTGTGCCAAGGCCATGAAACCTGACATAATTACCATGAAATACATTTTCAAATATTTGTATTTTGTCCATCGCTTTAAAACATGCCACTCTGCCTTCTGTGGGTTTGTGATCTCACCTTCTGGGGGAAATACATAAAAAAGAGGGAAAATCATCAGAGATGAAAAGCTCTTCAACAGGAGAGATAAAAATGTGGAAAAAAACAGCCTCCCATACACACAGTAAATCAGCGCAGCTCAGCACAGCGGCCCCCAGAGCTATCTCTAAAAGCCAAATTACTGCTCCTTATCTAAGGAATCATATCTACTAGTTATCTGCTCCTGAGATAGGCGCCCCTCTCTCTCTCTTGTGCCTTGTACTCATCGCCAGAAATGCTATTTATTTGTGATTACAGACACCCTTTGAATAAAAGATGTTTGTGTTTGAGATCCAAAGTTTCGGCAGATTCTGAACTCCTCAGATTCTTCAGAGAGGAGAGCACTGAAGGCAGAACACCTTATTTGGGCAGGGTTGCTAGGGGTGGTCTACTACAGAGAGAGGGATGAAAGTGTAGCCGATGGGAAATATGAGACAAGACCTCAAACTTCTCTGACTCTTCATATCACATACGCTTTCGGAGGGGATTCATACTGAGATGAGGTGTCGAATTGACTTTAAATGCAGAACCTTATGTTTGAAACACACGGAGGTAGGACGTTCTGGCATGTATTTTGCAATAAGCTGCCAAGAGCCGCAAAGTTTGAAGTTTTCCGAGTTTCTCGACTCGGAGATATGACTGCCCTCGACGGGGAGGAAAAACATGAACATAATGTTTCCAGCACAGAAATGGAGAAGCTAAGCATCTAGTTACATGAGTGGGAGTGATTTTAAATGAAAACAAGGCCAAATACTACTGAGTCCAAATATTGAACATGACCTGGAACAAATGGACACAAATTGTAATGATAATATTCAAATTCATGATCACAGCAGCTCTCTGCAGTTCACAGCAGTCAGGTAAAGTCACAGGAATGTTTCTGATGAGAACATGTCCACCTCCCCTCAGATGTATTAATTTTAACATCATCTGTCATGTTTATTTCCTTTAAGATGGATTTTTTTCCCCAGGTGAAAGCAGATCACGTGTCAAAAATGTGACTTTTGCTGCAAAATTGTGTTTCTCACTCCTCTGACATGTTCTTTAACTTTTTATTAGAAAGTGATTTGTTTAAGACACAGCCCAGTAACACACATCTTGTTATAAGATGGTTCTTTCCCTGTTCTTACCTTCCCCTCTCTTTCCCTCCATCTGTTGAAGTCCCTCAGCCAGAGAGGCGCACATCAGATTTCAATAGTTGACCTCTTAATGCTGAGGTCAGTGCTGCACCGGCAGCGATTTCACACTCAAGATGAAAGGGAAATGAACACTGAGGATGCGAGGGGTGACATGGGGCCCTGACCACACCAGCTATTGCCACTCTAACCGCTTCACTGCACCGGGCTGAGATGTGAGAGGAGCTGAGGAGGAGGCGCTGTAAGATGGAGGTCTGCCACCTGTATATTATTGGTTCACTGACCTAAAACAGATACGCGCAGATTGGTTTGTTGATTGATGTTCAATGGTGGAGGAAGTACTCAACATTGTATGTAAGTACAAGTAAATAGACCAAAAAGTACCACATTAACTTTTTTACCTGAGTAAGTTGCTTTTAATTAAAGTATTAAAAGTAAAAGTACTTATTCCCTATTGCAATGGTCCATTTCATCTTTATTATATATTACTACCTCATCTGAATTCATTACCTCATTACAGGGGGCTGATCCAGGAATTTTCTTATCACTTTCTTTAACATTGCAAGATCAGATGTTTTCTTTTACATTTACACAAAAATCTGCTTAAGTAAAGTACAGGTGCATGAACAAGGTACTTCACTGCAGTAACAGCTACATCCCACCTCTGCATACGTTAGAAATGTGTATCAACTCCACAGCTCTGACAGAAGTAGACATGTGTCACTCTACTATCAGCAGGTCCTGGAGAGCTGATCTCCCATCAGACTGAAACACATCTGAAGCTCCTGGTGTCTCCAACAGACTCCAACACATTTCCCTCCTCCACCTAAGAGCCTGCACCGTCTTAAAAAGGGTCCTGATGCTCAGCGCCGGACTCACCGGCCCGCCTGCTCGGCTACAACGCCTCATTACTGGTGCATTTCTCGGGGGCCATTATTGAATGAACACTGAGACAAGGCCAGCGGTGAATGGACAGTTTGGTTACACCGCCGTGAGGCTTGAGCTCCTCGGAGTAATGTACCGCTTAAGTACCTGTCAGCTTTATAAAGGAGGGAGTAGACTGTGTAAATGTGTGTGTAAATAGAGTGTCAGATCAGGACCCCAGGGAGTGGAGGTGGTGGGGGAGTGCACATGTGCCTGAGTGTGCAGTGTGTTGTGTGCATGTGTGTGTGTGTTTGCTCTTTTGCTCACTGACACATATGTGTGTGCATGCGAGTGTCACTATAATGATCATTTAACCCTCCTCAGCAGTCCCCAGGGCTCCACATTCCCCTTTTGCCTTCATATTGCCCCCCCCCCCCCCCCAACCCCTACCTACCTCTCTCTCTCTCCCTCTTTCTCTCCCTCTCTCCCTCTCTCCCCCTCTTCCTCCCCTGTCTGCTCCTCACGGCTGGGCACAGTCGGGGAGCGGCTCCTTATTCATTCATGAGAGAAGCACCGGATAAATAAAAAGGTTCATTACTGTGCTAAAGTGTTACTAATGACATGTACCTGCCACTGAGCACCTCCGAAAATCTAATGTGACACACTAGAATGGAAAATCTATTCTGCTGCACCGGGGCCTCCAATGGTGCTAGCACATACTCTATGGAAATTTCTCTCCGCTTGCCCTCCAATTGTGTCTCCCTAAAACCAATATTTACAATCCCATAGCCATTATGTCCTACTACGCCCTGTGCGCCTGCTGCTGCGACCTCCGTATTAGCTGAAAATTGGACTTTGCAAACTTAGCAGGGGAGGAGAGAGTCTTCTCGTAGATGAGAGGGGGCAGCACCGGGGAGCTCAGCGTGAGGCCTGCGGCGTCTCTTAACTCCCCGCTGCCCCGACCCCTAAACCAACAACACCCACCAGATGACAAACAGAAATAAAGAAAGCTCACAGTGTGGCATTTCATCATTTACTGCAGGCAAATTCAAAGACTGTAATAGGCAGATGCTAATAAAATAAATGCAAATAAAACACAAGTAAAAGGTTTACTGACCTTTTATAAAAGATAAACATTGAAAATCGACCAACTATTTGCACACTTTCTTGCTGCCACTGATTTATAAAGAATAAAATGAGGAATGTTTTTGCTGTTGTTTAGTTAAAAAAACAAGATGCAACCACAGAGTCTATTTGATCCGAGGAGGCCTGGATGAAGAGGTTTAAGATGATGTAGCTAAGTATTAATTAGTATTACTAAGTAGTAATATTAAGTATAGCTCCTACAGCTCCTACAAAGACCTAGATGTCACACTCAAGTACAATTTCTTTTTAAAATCTTGAATCTTAAATCATAAATCTTAAGTTGCCAGCGTATCACGCTTCACATTTACACCTACAGTCAGTTTAGAGTCTCAATTCAAAGACCTCAGGCAAACCGTGATTCAAATCAGGACCCTTCTCGCTGTGAGGTGAACTAAACCCCGAACCACTCTATTACCATGCAGACAGTAAAACATGTAATTGCATTTTATACTTTGCTATGATTGTGCTAGATCTGTAGCGTATGTTTGTTTTGTATATATTGCCCAACGAGATCAAACTTCAGTCAGAAAATAAGCTTCCTTCTCAAAGCAGAAAGATCTATTTTTACTTTCAGTGAAGTAACTGACATTAAAGCTAAATGAGACGCTGCTCGGTCACTGAGGGAGAACAGACACCGAGTGCTGGTTTCAAAGTGGTTTCAACATGCGACATGTTTTGAAGATTATATTGAGAGGATAAAAGTCTAATTCTGAAATACATGCCAATATAATTTCTGTAACTTGTAAATAAAATATGCTGGATAAGTATTATGCCAGCCGGCCAAGTGTTGAGCCCCAATTCACATGACTAATGTTTTAGCGATTTGGATGTTGCTGGGTTTAACACGTGTGAGCCACTTTCTGATGCAACCCAGAGCAACAGTCTGTTGTTTTTGTAGCATGGTTGACATGTAAAATGTTCTAATGTACAATAAAGTTAAATGTGAATTGAGAAAAAGCAAAAGAAATGTTTCCACTATTGAGGCTGTATTTTACACGTGTGGATATCAAGATGTGTTCAGCCTCTCCAAAACTATTTAACATATAATATTTTGTTAGAAGTTGAAATAACAAAATTCAAAATATAACCAAAATTCACAATATACATATATATCAATGTTGATATCAATACACCATCGCTGAATGATTTCGCTGGTCCTCGGTGGATGTGTGTGTCTGTCAGTTTTCTGGGTTTCTGTTGAAACCAGCTGTTCCTGTTGTCCTGAGAAAAGACTTGTTGCATCTTCAAGAGCTCAGGATCTAATTGAATCACAGCTTCCATCAGTGTCTCAGCAGAGTCTTAAATGACTGTTTGCTCAACATGTCTGCCCATTTCCACTGATTAATTCATATGAGGCCAAACGAAATGTTCTGCCTTGTTTGTCACGTTACATCCGAGCCATGCAGTCCGTCACCGATCAGAATATCACAGTGTTTCAGAGCAGAAAGAAAACACAGAAGTATAATGAGGAATTTTCGGATTAATCATAATCAGTTAAAATGCAATAAGAATTTCAGGGAGACGCATGTTCTCATGTTATTTATTGTGTGATTTGTGTCTGTATATATCTGAATATGAAATCATAATATAACATATAATTTAACATAATTTAAAATGAGAAATGTGGTTTGTAGGTTTCCAGAAGCAGCATAAACAAAGGTATATGTCCCAATGTTAAGCTTTAAGTTTCAGCTCATGAAAACTCATCATTTCACACACAGAGTTATTTAACCAATGAATTGATTAATGAACAGTAGACACCAATCACTGCCATTCATAATGAATAGGAGAAGCTCCCTGTCTTGTATAAAATTTGACAATTATCATTCCACATATTTCAACATGGTGTTTATCTATCACATTTTTCTGATATATATCCAGGGAACACCTTGGCAAAAAAAAAAACCACCTTGTCATTTGTGATTGGATGAGGCAGAGAAAAAGGCAATGATAATAAAGAAGAGGAACAATGTGAGACCAAACGTATTCCCGAGCAGAACAGATTTAACATCACTGCGTAAACCTGTCGGTGTTGTCCCACGCTAATTAAATGGATTATTCAGATTATTTAACATTAGTGATGCATGGTCCAGTGTCCACTTGTCAAATAACCTCACAGCAGAAGGGAAGTCCATTCTGATTTGACATTTTCATGTAAGGGCCCACTGAGCGTGATCAGACTGTGTTTTAAGACGACCTTACAGGCTGCTGCCAGTGAATGTGGACCAGAGGATGCGATGATCTAGATCCCCCCCTGGTGGCACGCTGCTGTATACGTCATAAACCCCGCCTCCACCATGTTAGTAGGTGGAACATTGACCAAACGAAAAAAAGTCAAAATACATATCAACGTAATTTTATTTCAAAGATGTTTTCTATAATTTCAGGTGGTTCTTATCACACTGATGTGAGTGCACATTTTTCCAGAGTGAAACGCCATGATTGACAGCTGCCACTGTCTCACGATTGGTTGAGCAGTGTATGGGTGGGACCTTGCGACTGCTCCACAGAATCTGGCTCCAAATTACGTCCTAGTGGCAAGATGGTAGCGTTTGTATGTGGAATATTTCGGCTTCATTTCTGTATCGTGGGAGGAACTGGAGGGGTGCCGTCCATCTTGACAGAAACAGTCATGATTACGACAACAGGCGAAGTGACAGAAGTATTATAATAAATGTTGGAAATTTTTGCTGAATATTTGCTGAATCTTTTTTATTCAGGCAAGAGTATGTCATACCTTTAAACATATATTTAAATATGTGCTGTAAGTGGTGGCTTATATGTGTGCATATATGTAAGAGATTGTGGTGTTTTACACTCCAAAGCATGTGTTACGGTGTTATTGTATTTACAACGACAACAGAAATTCAAAGATCATTAGTCCCCTGATTGATCAGTGTGTGGTTTAAATACTTAGTGGTGTCATTTTATCACCAACCTTGTGACAGCCCCTATAATTATCTCCCCTCCCTCCCGACACTCCCTGGGGTCCTGTAAACCACTTTACCCCAGCAGATCATTATTGAAGGAGGCCCCGTCTCTGAACATTACTTAACCAGTCCACTGCAGCATTTACATTTAGGATTTCAACTCTATATATTCAAATATGATGATTTCAGTCTGATGTGTCCTCATTTTCTAGTATATTTTAAACACAAAATAAACTTTTAATTTACACCCTCGTATTGTAAAAATCTAAAATGAATGCTTGATTGAGCGTGCATCTGTTGCACTGTGTCTCCCTGAAAGGCCGGCTCAGTCCCTTATTCAGCAACCTGTTCAGTGCGTGATTGACTTTTCCCTCCACACCCCTGCAGCAGATGAGGGAACAGAGCTTAAACCTGTTACTGTCAGCTTCTCACCTGGATCATAAGAACTCCTGCTCAGAGCATGCAAACCAATATCCCCCTATTCTGTGCTCAGCCGCCCAGGATTCACAGCAATAGCTTTTCACAAAGACCAGGGCAGAGCGTGCTCCGTGTTATCTTATTGAGTTACCTGTAGCTAAGCTCTGAGCGAGCACACACAATGGCAGGCGGTTAATGACAGCACAGGGCCTAACCCCTCGTCCCCGGCCTTTCCCTGAGCCTCATTTCCGCGCGGCGGCTGCCATTTCACAGCTGTTAGCCACAGACTCTCTTTGTCATGATTAAGGACAAATTAATAGATGCCTCCTGGTAATCAGCTTTCATTAGGGCTGTCAACCTGTCAGTGGCGTTCGCTCCGTGCACTGGACACGGGATGATCACCTCCCAGTTGAGAGACACTGCGGCTGGCTGTGCTCGGCTGTGGCGCTGCCTCTCAGCTGCTGTATTTGTGCGCTTAGTGTGGCTAAAGTGTGGGTAACCAGTGCATTAGCACGCTCCTTCGTGGCACAAGTGCTTGTAGTTGGTGCATTAACAGTGCTCCGTGTGGAGCTGCAAGATGGAGGTCATCGTGGGAATGACATAAAGAGTAGTCTTTCTGCTGGGTGTAATTGGCCCCAGCATGCTGAAAATGGACTGTGAAATGTAAGGGGGGGTCAAATAATTGATTTTCCCCCGAATGCAGAATCCAGGGCAGGGATGTTTAGTGAGTAATTTACAAGAGCAGTTCAGCTCAGGCTGACTGGCATATCTGTTGAAAGTTCCCAGGGGCACAGGAAGAGATAACACACACCTGAGACCCTGGAGCAGATGGACAGCAGTCACTGTGCTACTCAGAGGGCAGAGAGGATTCACATCAAACTTACCTCCACACATCTATGTATGCAGAGGGGATACACACACACACACGCACATGCACATGCACATGCACATGCACATGCACATGCACACACTCAGAGGTTGATGGACACAGCCTTTTGTGTGTAGAAATGGACTCTCTCCTCTCACTCTGTCCATCTCTCTCCATCCGTCCGTCTCTCTCTCTCTCTCGCTCTCTCTCTCTCTCTCTCTCTCTCTCTCTCTCTCTCTCTCTCTCTCTCTCTCTCTCTCTCTCTCTCTCTCTCTCTCTCTCTGCAGCATTTCTGGATTTGATGAAATAAACTCATCAGACTTCCAACAAGTTTGGCATTGTGCGCCAGAGCTGAAGTCATTTCAGTATGTAGATTTCAGACTTAAACCCATAACCGTGTTGCGTGGTGCATGACCACCCCCACCTGCTGGAGAGAGAAGGCCAGGGTGTGCATGATGGGATAGGGACGTCTGTAAGACAGGATATAGCCTGGCCCTCTGTGTGTGTAGTGATTTTGCTACACCACAGCCGGAGGGAATTAAGACAATAGCCTTATGTCAGATGGCATAATCTAGTGACAAAATGGCATTTTATTTGCTGTGCCAAAACCGGGCTCAAATACATGTGTAAGCTAATTGAGGAGAACCAGCTGCTTAGCCATCTGCAGCGGTGAAATTGGTTTCATCTTTGATTTGGAGAATTTCATGTTAAGTAAAAAATGACGACTGGAGATGGTCAAGATCTGTGATCTCTATAATTTGAATTTATGGAAAACACAATGATTAGCCATTGTTGCACCAGAAAGTAAAAAAAAAAAAAAAAGGTGGATGAACGTCGGTGATGCTTGCACATTGTGTTTGTCAAAAACGACATTTGTATGGGGCACAGTCACTGCTCTTCAATTTTCACAAGCATCTCAGTAAATTGCACCAAACAATTTTCAAGATCAATTCCGGCATCAAAGAAAACAATGCACACAAATCCCATTTCTTCAGCCCACATTGTGTTGGAGAGGGCCCCTGTGTTTGCATGAAGGTAATTACAGTGGGATTTGATGTTGTGGTGTGCCCAGAATTCTCCAGCTTTAGATCAGGCTCAGGGTGCTCCACCCCATTAATACTCCATATGGGGAACCCAGCTGTGATCAGAATTGGAAGAGCGGGAGGGGAAATCGATTTCATTTGCAGGATTATTGATGTAACCGAGATGCTGTTTGTATGAAACATAAAGTCTCATTTCAGAGGTTATGGATAAAACTGGATTGAGGGGCTGTGTGTTTGTTTTATTCAATGAAACATTACAGAAAACAGAGAAGTCAATATACACACTGCTGTACAGTCCTCACCCGCATTGCACCACATTACAGCTTTGGAACTATTTTTTTTTTTATTGTTTTCTTCTCTTTTCATATTTGCCTGCTTATACTGACACAAACTGCTGCATGCAGCCCAAAGAGCACGAGACAAAATTCAATGTGGAGAAATAATCTGGGAAAATAATCGACTTTAAAAAGAGAACATGGAGAAATTAACTAAATAAAATAGATTTATTGCATTGCATGAGGTTTTTAAAAAACGGGTTCAAAGCAACGCACACAATGTTGGCAGAGAGAACAGACCTGGCATTCGGCCTTTTTCACCCCTTTGCCAAACTTCCCCTTCCACCTGTTCCCTACATTTTTTAAGAGGCTTTATGAGTCAGGCTGATGGGCTCAAACATATATTAAAAACAATATCAGACTTTCCCAGGGTTCACATGGTCTAACAGCTGGATCTTTCAACCGAATCCATTCTGTTCCCTCTTTCTTCTGCCCAGTGACGACCATTGTAGTTCCCACACGTATAACAGCAGTTGGAGCGATGGCAAACCAGATGGGAGAGCCTTTTTTTTCTTTTTCGGGGGTTCACAGCATTCCTCTGATGACGACAGCGTGGGTCAAGGCAAGGTAAAGTCCTCTATAAAAATATTTCCTCTCAATTTTGATTGCATTTTATAGGCAGAGGGAGAAATTCAGCTTCTCATAATGCAAACATGGTTGATACATGTATGAAACTTCCGTAGCGTGACCACATGTGTGGTCCTTAAGTTGCTGTAAAGTTCACATTAAGTTCTTCCCTCAGAGAGATTTTAACAAGCTCTCCCGGTCATCAAATTAAGGCATCGAGGCGATTCCGCTCCTCTCGACTCACTGTCCTTGTTCAGGAGCAGATGCTCAGTGATGGGCAGTGTAAAAGCAGGCTTACACATGTTCATGTCACCATATCGTTACAACATGGAGGAGAAAGTTATGTCATCGGGCCAGCTGGCTCTAATATGAGCTGCAGCAGTGTGTGAAAAATATGGAGCAGGGGTGGAGCCAAAAAACTAAAGTTTGGCTGCAGTCGAGTTCAGCGTTTCTCGCTCTGGGTTCAAGGTTCAGACACACGATATATAGGCCACAGCAGAGTTTCTCTCATAAGTATGTCATTAATTGCACACTGATGCACAGACTCACGTGGTTGCCCTGTCAGTCCGCCCCGTGCAGCTTTGTTTTCAGTGAGAATAATTATGGGGTTTAACAGTCGCGAAATGGGCTTGTTGCAGATGATGAAGGAAATTGCAGAATTCCATCATAGAGCGTTTGTATTTTGACAGGGAGAAAGCTGAGCCAAGTGAAAAAAGAGAACATGCCATTTTGCGCGGCATGTCTGCGAGGGGGCCGCTGTTTTGATACGGGCCTGTGTGGAGCGAGGAGGGAAAGTGGGTCCCTGTCTGGGAGAAAGGGCTGAAGCTCTGTTACGGAGCTTAGGCCTCCATCTATCCTAATAAAAAACACTTAAGCCAAACAGCCTCCTCTTGCTCTCCTTGTGTCTGATCCTGGGAGCTACCTGCAGGCCCTCCGCAGAGCACATTTAATAATGGTCTCCACCCCGAGCCATGGGCAGCCATAGAGACTGCAGGCTGGGGCCTACGTTTGGAGCAGCAGCGCGGCATTCTGGGAAGGCTGGGGCTTGTCACAGTGGCATGATGGGTGTGGTGCAGGGTCCCTGAGGTGTCTGTTACAGAAATCTGATAGGGCTGTCTTTTTCAATAATGAGGTTTGGCTTTTGCCCAAACTTTATTGAACATATCCACTCTTCAGCTGACACGTTTTATGTTTATTCTTCCCCCTCGTCCCTATTTCTTTAAGTCACTATTCTTTGATGGTGTTTATGGAAGCAGTTTGAAATGGTTTTCCTTTGCGACCGTAATCCCAGTCTCTGTTCCACACAGGCCCCGATGTGAATGAGCGGGAGTGTAATGAAAGACTCGTGCTCTCGACGATTTAAACCTGAATAAAAAGTGGCATTTTTTTATTTGTTTTGCCTCGTGTCTGATTCTTGGTAATGCAGACAATCAACAGGGTAGAGGAGTTAAGTGCATTATAAATTACTGAGAGGGAGCCACCTCGCTCTTGGAGCTCATCCTGATGCTGCTGCTGCCACTTTGGGTTATGTGAGGAGTAAAGTACTTTAGTGGAGACCGTGGAGCTGCTCCACAGCACTCCTTTGCATATCAAACAAACAGCAGGGCACGATGGCGGTGCCAACCCAGACAGCTATGTTATATATGTACGCAGCAGCGATGCACATGCATGTGTCTGTAAAGGTGCCACTGAAGTCTATTGAGTGTCTCCTGGGATACACATCATGGTGACACAGTGTCTGAGGTTGGTGGTTTTGTGTATAGAGGAGATGTTTCAAATGGAACCTCAAGATGAATATGGTAATTAAAAACAAACCCATTCATGGAGAATATAATGAGAAATTATACACATGAGAGATTTCATATCAGCACGAGCACTGCACTTCACCGTTTGCACTGGTTTTGTGTTTAGAAAACTACATTATGATGATAAATAGATACATTTGAATAGTGCGTGTTTTTATTCTCAGGTTTTTTTAAAAGAGAGAAAGAGAGAAATGGGGATTTTCATGCTGCAATCCCATGTTTATAGTCCCCTTTTCTGTGTCCTCAATCCGTAAGGTGACGATCCATGACTCTTATTTTCATAACAAAACGTCCCAGGGTCCAGCAAACAAACTGTTGTATGGATGTACTATTGATTTCACATTCACACGTCCGGACTTAAAGGGACTATGGGATTGCCCATGAATCCCAAATCTGTGTGCTACTCACTCACATCCACTCTCCTCTGTAAACTGGCAAGATTATTCACTCAACAGGATCTCCCTCTCTTTCATCCCACGAACTACAGGCCAATCCGGCCGCTGACAGCCAAGTGATAGCATACAGATGGAAATGAAGGCGAGCGGGGGGAATGGTGCTGTTTGTCAAATGCTGGAGGAAGGAAGGAAGGAAGGAAGGAAGGAAGCTTCTGGGTTCAGGGAGTGTAGACAGCCACTTCCAGACACTGGGTCCTCTGACTTATCTTACTGTGAGGTTTCAGCGCCCGGAATCTTATGCTTAACACCGCGGCCGTGCATTTCGTTTGTGTGGTTAAACTTAAAACTCGATATGATCTGATTATGTGTTGTACAAGCTTGTTGCGAGAGAGTACGATTCCAGCCCCAGACACATACAGACGTAAAACCCTTTAATATAAGCGATGATAAAGTACAACAGTGCCAGTGGTTTTACAGGTGCGGAGATCATTTATTTCCTCCCTCAAATGCCCATCTCTCTATTTTCAACAACATATCCTGAGCAAAGAAGAACCTAAGGAGAACCTTACCGTCTGCTGAAGGAGATGTCAGTTATTTGTGTAAGGCAAATTACATACAGCCTCTATACACTGATAACAATCATACAACAACTCAACTGGTCTTAAGAATTGATATGAGCCATATACGCTGTGAAATGTATTTCCCTCTCCTTGGGCAACAGATGAAATGCATTCTTCCCCGTCGTCCACCGAGCGCACACAAAGAATGCATTCTGCCTTTTCACTCGCAATGTTGGCTTCTGCTCGGAAATGGTTGCTGTGCTTTCTGGATCACAATTCACAGCCACTGGAATGAAACCAATTTGAGCTCCTTTCAAGATAATGCAAATAAATATCAGCCCTGATTTGCCCGTTTTTTTTTCTCTTCCCTCCCTTATCAGCACACAGAGCGTTTCTCCCTTTCTTAAGGGTCGAATGAAAGGTCTCTCTTTTCTCGTGAATCAAGGCAGAGGAGAAGCCTGGTCCAGGGCTGATTCATGTCGCACACACTGGCGGGATGTTATGCATGGATAATTGATTGTCGAAGCAGCATGGCCACCGTTGGATCTTGATGGTGCTGCCGAAATGTCACCTTACTGATGTTACAGCGGTGCCGATATTAAAAAGGCCGGTCTCAAAGGCTTCCATCCAAGCACACTCCTCTCCCACTGTGTCTGGGAGAGACAGTGCTGTTTGTCAGGCTTCTATTTCAGAAAAGACAGATCTCGCATTGGCAACCTTATCTGCACAGGACAGCGCACACTCCTCCAGAAGTGCATTGAACATTTCCAATCATAGGAATATATCACTCTGCTTTTAAAGTGGAAATCAAAAGTATGGGAATAGTGAGAGGGGAAGAGACATAATTGAGATTGCATAGGATTTATTTATAGCTAGTTTGTCTCCTTCCGAAACCCGGAAAAATTACACTCCGAGCTGCAAATATCTCCTCCGACTACAATGGAGGAAGCATCATTTTTGTGGGAATGTTTTCATACCAGTTCGAAGATGTTTTAAGGGAAAATTGTTTGGAGACGTCTCAGACATTAAGTCAGATAATGCAGTATGCATTTGTATAAAAAGTGAGGGATTAAGTGAGTGGAATCCGAGTTAGGATGGTGAACCAAAAGCTGAGCATGGGCTGGTAAACTGTGTTAATCTATAAAGGCTTATGCAGGTAAATATAGACTACACCTGCATGCTTTTTTACCGCCATAATACTTTGCATGGCGAGACTATTGAGCATCCGTTTCCATTACCAAGTAATGGAAAATGGATGTTTTGCCATTGGTTTTCTGTGTGGCTTTGGTACGTTGTTCAAAGAATGAAGCATATAGAGCCGCCATCATTTCCGAGGCCTGAGCAGGAAAAACCAGAACGGAATCAAAATTTCTTGCCACATTTATTGCACCGTGAATTATGCTGAGTTGCAAATACACAAAGTAAGAATCAAACTGCTCTAATCACTCGATGATGACTTCATAAAACTATTATTTTTAATAGGAATCATGTTAGGTATGTTTTTCTGCTCTTATCTCTCGTACCAGTAATATGAGTTCCAGAACAAAAGCTTAAATTTACAACATCCCCATTGTGTCTCTTGGGTGAACAGCACTGCTTCCTCTCTGCCATACTGAAACCATTCAGAACTCCGGGCTTCCCCCATAATCAAGTGTGAATGAACATGTAAACTTAGCCAAGTATTAACAGAACTTGGCCTTTCCTCCAGACACAGCGGTTCATGCTGCTGTGTGAATCCTGGTTGGCGTGACAGAGGTAAAAGGCAAACAGCTTGAGGAGAGAAGAGGACCCAGAACAGACAGGCGGGAAGAGACCATGGTGTTGGGCAGAGGGCTGCGGCGCAGGAAAAGGGAGCATTAATAGCCACCATATGGCTGCATATTCTGGGGTCTCCAGCGTAAATTTCATTACCCCCCGACGCAAAAAAAAGGAGCATCTAAAAGATGTGTGTAACGTGGCCTGAGACAGCTACCGTGTGAAAAGCGGACCTTTATGTGCGAGAGCCATGGCCTGATCGGTCACGCTGGGGTTTTTAAGGAAAAACGGGGGTAGCAGCTGTTTGGTTCACCTGTCCTGTCCTGTACACGGCTCTCCATCAAACCAGAGGCTTCTGTCCTCGCAGGCCTGCACCCACAGACACGTTCCTCCACACTAATCTCAGATGTAACACTCCTATCTAACCTGACAACATTTTACAAGACCACAGCCACTCTGTTTATCAGACTTGTACAATTATATGGTGCTCTATTTGGTTATAGTGAGAGAGATATCCACAAACACAGTGTTCAGCCTTTTGGTCTGCCTGTGCTCCGAATTTTTCCACCGGACGCTGAGTGGGAGAACTCAACAAAGAAAGACAAGGTACTATCCGTGTTGTGGACCATCGGGTTTCTGTGTAGGTTAACCTACACCAATCGCAGCTTTAATGGCGGCAAAATTCCAAGTGCCTGCTACTAGCTGGAAATTTTGTCTGACTTCACTGTGGGGAAAGTCTTTTCCTCACAGCGCGACAGTGTGATTGAATTAAATTTAACTGTTTGCACATATGTTCTCTTGTTTAAAGGGGAAAAGTTACTACAGCACTGCTTAAGCCGTGGATTATCTGTCTGCGTCCTCTGCCTCTTTAGCATCAACATGAATTCACCCACTCAGTGTCTATCACACATCCACAGAGCTCCCTGAGAGAGAGCGGACCTTAGGGAAGACCGAGCAGTGGGGGGGGGGGGACCTCAACAGAGCCGAGCGGAGCTGAGCAGAGGAGGGCTGCGGTTGAGCCCATGGGCATGGCCCTCTCACTCTCTGGCAACCACTTTGTTAGGCACACAACACTAATCCTCCTTGTGTCTTTATTGCCCTCTGTGTAGAGGAGCAGGCCGGGGCTGGGGCTGGGGTGGGGGGGCGCCGCTGCAGGGCCAGTATCACCAGCATTCCTGTTTGAAGATAGGCCACACTGTTCAGCATTAAGGCATCTAATAAACACACTGATACTCACTGAGACAGAGAGGCAGAATAAAGAGACAGAGGAGTCACTCCTGCACCTCCCCCTGAAATAATTACGGGCTGGGGCATAATTTGAGGATTGGCAGATTATTGCAAACCAGAAATGACTGTGAGGCAATTCTGGTTCATGTTGCTACACACACTCAATAATCTAAACAACACATTAATGTGCTGCCTTAATTTGTAATACTGCCTCTGTGGCTGAAAACCATTTGTCATGCATTGGATTTGCAGGAATCTCATTTTGGATAAAGAATTTAACACAGAAGGTTTAATGAAGGCTGAGACGTAACATGCAAACGTATCTTTGTTTGGTTTATCTGCTCCGTTCATAGAAAACTATACATATTAAAACTTCTGATGATTTGACAAAGACAGCTGATTGCCTCTGCTGTCGCCTTCCGAAGTCAACTTTTTGTATTATTTTCTTTTTTATGATTTGTAGAGATGTTAGTTGGAAATGTTCTCAAACCACTGGCCTTTGCTTCTGAACCCTCCTGCACCAAGTTGAACTCACTCAGCTGGCGCCATCTTGTGTCTGCACTGCACCGCACGACCCCCCGACACAGGTGCATAGAATTCAATGTCACCTTTTCTCCCGTCTCCTCATTGCCCCCCAGCTGTCGCCTGAGCACTTGGCATCATAAGGTAATAGCATCAAGATGCAATCAAGATGATATGCTTGTCACTCTTTCCACTGCACAGTGTGTGAAACAGACACTGGATAAAAACCTGTGCACAGACGGAAAGATAAAACGCTTCTAAATATTCATCGGTTTTCTGACTGCTGCAACACAAGTCCTGAATGCTGCCATTAGATCACAGGGAAGAGTCACCACTGAGCAAAATGAGGAACAAAATGAGTTGGAATGTAGAAATGCAAAGAATAATTAGAAAGAATATCATCTGAAAAATGTAATCTCTGCCTGTGGAAGCAAATTTTGTGTAACCACTTTTGAGTGTTGTGGCACTCTTCCTTCCCGGGGATCTGAAACAGGGTTTGCAGCTGTGTATCTCAACTAAACAGAGCCACTGCTTGTAAGCTACATCCACACTGGCAGTTTATTTCCATGTTTACACCATTTCATATTCTTTGCAATAGTAACAGGATTACCTTGTGACAAACGGTAATTTGTGGAATTCCCTCATTTCAGTTTGAGGATTTTCATTCCCCCCCCCCCCCCCCCCCCCCTCTGTCCCCGTCTTAAAAAAATGTTTCTGTATTCTAGTCGCCCCCCCAGAAGGTTTGGTTTCAGAAAGCCTTCAGGTTTTTCAGCAGACCTCTGTGAACGGGCAGATAAAGCAGAGCGAGGCCTGGTCATGGAGGAACATGGAGCACGAGAAATAATAATGTAAAAAGAAATCCACACGGATGAGCACCCACACCAAGTACAACTTACACACATAAAGTATCACTCGTCGCCATGTTACACTTATGGATAATACAGGTTTGTAGATTTAAATAGATAAGAATATAGTTCTATTTTTTATTGTCAACAAACCCCATAAAAAGTCCACAACCAAATCTATTCATACGTTTCTCAATATTTTCCAACCTCCTTATCCTGTGTGCGTCTCTCAGCCACAAGTCCATATTTGGTCACAAATAATTGATAGGTTCATTTAAAAAATATCAAGTAATTTCCTATATGGACTATTTTCAGTCGTGGATTAATGTTTGCATTAGAAGCAATATGGCAGCAGCACAGTGTGTGTGGGGCAAAATAAACTACACTTGTTTGTCATAAAGATAAACAGTTAGGCTCATATTGTGTTTTTAATAGTGGAAGTCTATGGCAAGAAATAAGGGTAATCAAGGTCTGGGTTTGTCCAACCAGGCACTTCTTCTTATTAGGTTCAATCTATTGATAGATTATAGGATTTTTCTACGATTAAAAAACCTGAAATCACCACCCTTCTACTTTAATGTTTTATTCTGTTCCAGGAAGTTGTTTTAGTTCATTGTGTCCTTCATGTGTTTGTTCTCTGCGTCTCAGACATTAATCGTCGTTCTTTACTCCTGTGTCACGAGTCACTTTGACAGATTTGCTCAGTGTGATCGTGCACTTGATGATCACATAGGCCTACTGGAAGGAATTAGCACACGTATATAAGTGAATTAATGTATGGAAATGAGTGCCACCGCGGGTCTGGTTCAGTTGATCCCCAGCTGCATATGTTGGTAATCACCACTGGCTCTTGGATTCACTCGCAGGCACGCAACAAACAACCTGCTGCCAGCACCCCCTACGCTTTTGTCTAATCTGCCATTTCACTGAGCTCGAGCTCGACGCACAAATATGAAAGTGGAATCTCAGCAGCAGAATGTACAGAGGCACATTAACTAGGATAGGTGCGTGCAACACTAAAGCCCCAGACATTAAGCCTGGGATTTGATTCACTAACTTTCTGGGGAGTTTGCGGCAGAAGTTCTCAGACAGATTCTGGAGAACTCGGTGAACCTGCAGAAACGGGGCCCGTATTGTGGTGACCTCTTGCATGGTGTTGTTTTTGAAAAGCACATTCATCAGCTGACTGAGTTAACCCTGAATCACTCTGACAATTAGAGTGTGATTAACTAACAGGGCTCATGGATTTACAGGGAAAATAACACTGATTTGTTATTGTCTGTGGATTTAAGACTGTGGTGAACACTGATGGAGGAGAAACTTTCTTTTTTGAATCTTGAAGTAAGGCTACCACCTGGTGGAATAAAACATGTACTGCCTGGTATTAGGGACCATCATTTACACAATGCATTCATGGCTGCTCACAGCTGAAGTATCATTAATACTTTCAGAAATATACTACACAGAAATGTTATTTCTCTGACCTTATAAGTGTGTGTTTAATAGCACCAGAATCAATGTACTTATTAGACTGAAAACTACTTTCTGCACTGATACTGCCAGGTACATTTACTGCACTCTTAAGCCAACATGTAATGTGCAAATACACAGTTTGAAAGAAGCCAAGGCACACTGCCACGCAAAACATATCAACGGGGGTCAAAGGTCATAGTTGCATAATTGAATATACATAAACTTGATGCAAGGATGTGGTATGTGGCAGTTTGGTACAGATCCACAAAATGAATGAATTTGAATATGGTTTCCTAAGGGGACTGTGATTGCTATCCTATTTTTAACTTCAATATATTTCTCTCTGCAGAGGACATAGAATGAAAGAGTAGTTTCTCTGTATTTGCTCTGAGTCTTAGTTCATAAGTTAACCATTGATTAGTTCAGTGTTGACACTCTTCTGTTGTTGGTAGGACGGTGCTGTCTCTTTGAAAAGGGGGATAGAGGAGCTAACGTGGCAACCCAGCCTCTGTCAAGCTGCCTCACAGCAGACTGGGTCAGTTCCAGTTCCTGCTGCAGGAAGTGACCGTGTCCCTCTGTGTGTGTTGTGTCCCAGCTGAAACTCCACCATGAGCAAGAAGGCGTTAGTGATCCTGTCTGCAGGTGCAGAGGAGATGGAGACCGTCATTCCTGTGGACATCATGCGGAGAGCTGGGGTCTGTCTGCGTGACGTGCTCTGTGTGTTAGCAGCTAGCTGGCTAACGGCGGTGGTGCACAACTTAGCCTGCTAGCGTCAGTTTAAAATGAGCCTGTCCCCTCACGTATATGATTTTTAATTTATCACTGATGTTAACGTCTCTGTGACGATTATCAGCATATAACCCGTATTAAATACAAGCTAATGCTAACATGAATCAGTCAGCTAAGTGCTCGACTAGCTAGTAGTTACTCGCTGACCAGTCCCAGGTTGAACTGGAGTTTAATGGGCTGCGTGTTAAACTTTCTCTCAACCTCTCACATGAGACCAAGTTAAATGTCAAAGTCCAACGTCCTTCCAGCTCTCCGCCATTTGATACCTTTCAAAATAAGAGTCACAGTCAGCCCGACAGGATGCCATGTCTCATTCTAACGTGTGTGTGTGCAGGAGTTGAACATGTCTATAAAGGCAACTGGGCATGATTGTGTCTCTGGAAGATGTTCTCAGATCGTCTTGATGAGAGGTGTCTTCAAGAGACACTAGCAAGTCTAGTCTCCTGTGTACACATCACATGTACAACTCGCTCCTGAGGACACCAGTTACCAGAGGAGTATTCACTGATATTGTGTGTTTGTGTGTTTGTGTGTAACCCTGTAGATTTCAGTCACAGTTGCGGGACTGACTGGTAAAGATCCAGTTCAGTGCAGCAGAAACGTGGTCATCTGTCCTGACGCCAGCCTGGAGGAGGCCAGCAAACAGGTTATACACAGTATCTACAGCTGTATGCACACATTCATGGAAACCAGGGCAAATTTGATTTAATATGTTGAAATAAAACAACCACTAGTGCAAATAGACATTAATGACGAGCCTATATCTCCAAATCCATCCCTCCACCCAACGATCTGTACCACGCGGGAGCTGTCAGTGTGCGGGAGGTGCGATACACCCTGGACAGGTCGCCAGCCCATAACAGGACCAACATACAGAGACAAACATACTCAGTGTGCTAAACACTGCACCACTGTGCCTCCCCCATCTCGAAATTACATTTTTTGAGTTAAATAAAGATTTATTACTCATTGTGGCATGTGTGCAAATCTGGGCACTTTACTGAGTCAGGATGTGCTAAACTGGGGTTACTAAATGCCACAATTACTGGATTTAAAAAAAAGTTTTTTTTAACTTCATGAGATAAAGAATAAATAATTAGCTCACTATGGATGTTTATTTGCAGCAGGCATTGCAGTTATTTTTCACTGCAAAAATCAACAAAATATATAATCTGCACACAATGCTATGTTTCACTTTCATTACATGTTGGCTTAATATTTTCGAAGTCAGATATATAGAGTTTTTTATTGTATGTTAAGTTTGATTCACCATGAGTTCAATAGATCCTGGCTATTGTTATGTAATGTTTAACCTCATCTGTTTCCCAGGGCCCTTATGATGTGGTGTTTCTGCCAGGAGGAATGCCAGGGGCAAAGTATCTGGCAGAGGTGAGAAGCAAACTGCACTTGGTTGGAACAAGTCTCTTCATATTTGGTTCTGGCCGGGTTCCAGCCACATAAACTCGACCCATGGTTCTCAAATTGTCCAAAATTTTCTCAAATTCTCAACTGGAAAAATTGCTACAATTAATTGAAAAATCAATCGATTAGTTTACCAACTGGCAATTAATAGGCAATCGGCGCAGACACACCTCTGCATGTTTAGTACAGCTCTATGTGACCCTAAACAAGATTAATGATCATAGAAACTATCCTCAATATTCATATTTAAGAGTATATTGATTATTGCTGCCATTGGTGGTACTCAAACCTGTTTTGAAACTGTGATGGGTTATTTTTCGATGTGTTCAAAACACTGTCAGTTTGTTTTCCGGAGTATAACTCAGTCAGCATACACACTGTACAATCCCAAATGAGTCACAGTGCGTCTGGTCTCCATGCTCTCTTGCAGTCTCCTGCTGTGAAGGAGGTGCTGCAGGAACAAGATGGCAGGAAAGGTCTGATCGCAGCCATCTGTGCAGGTACGGTTTGTGAAAACAAACTAAAAACAGGATTACACAGGGCCAGCTTCTTATAGAGTTGCCTTTCGCTGGGTTAACGTCAAGTTTGACCGTCGTGTGGTGCTTTTAATGAAGTCGATTTGAATCACTCCAGACACATTGCTGTTAACTCAGGTCCTTGCTACGTAGATTCAACTACATTTACACTCAATTAAGACAATAGTCTGAATAAGACACTGAAACAGCATTTAAACAGCAGTTGCCATTTAAACAGCATTTTTAATACTAATACTAGTAATTAAGCAATAATGGAATCATGACATGTGGTGTATTATGACAATCACATTATATAGACATATATACATCTAAATCACATTATGTAGTTTTCACAGCAGTTTTTAACATCGGCAGCATACAGCAGTTAACAACAGGACACATGCCCTGTAAAAGGGTAGTAGGACATAATGTTTACGTGAGTCACAATCAGTTGTGCTGGTAAATTGAATTTGCTCACAAATGGAGTTAAAGATCTCGACAGGGGAAAATGTACAGTTTTATATGAACATGGCTCTGAATAAGGGGGATTTCCTGGTACTTTAGTTAAAAGGATGAGCCCTTAAACATGTTTACCCCTAACCTTTACCAGATTGTGATAAATGTTCAAGGCTAATAAAAAACACGCTCCGGTAACCAGTGGTCATTTGTGACCCTCTCCCTCTTTTGCCGTTTGAAATAAAAGGGCTTTGGTTTGATTAATAACTTGGCCCGAGTGACCCCCATAAGCACTGACATTTCATTTGACGGCCTCTGTACGCAGAGGAAAGGACACTGGAAGGACATTTTGAATAGGACAGGGAACCAATGCCGCAAAGTGGATTGAAGGGTGTCCTAGAAAATGACTGAAATCCTCTCAGGAATATATAGTTTAATGAACCTGCCAGCATGAGGGCCGATTGCAAGACTTATTATTTTGCAGAGCGTGAAAATGATCCTGACATGTTGAAAAGGTCTGTTTAAAAATGACTTGATTGAAAAGCAGTTTAATAATAGGTGTAAAGAAAAGAAAAAATCTAATTAGCCATTGTATGCTTCTCTTTTTGATTTTCTATTTGTAGATGCATGTAAGGTTTGTGTCCATAAAAATAACAGATGCACGTTTTTTCTATCAGACAATTGAAAGATGGTCATCGCCCTTCTCTCCCCGTCAGCCTTGCTGTCTGTCTCTGGTTCTCAGAATCTCTCTCTCTCTCTCTCTCTCTCTCTCTCTCTCTCTCTCTCTCTCTCTCTCTCTCTCTCTCTCTCTCTCTCTCTCTCTCTCTCTCTCTCTCTCTCTCTCTCTCTCTCTCTCTCTCTCTCTCTCTCTCTCTCTCTCTCTCTCTCTCTCTCTCTCTCTCTCTCTCTCTCTCTCTCTCTCTCTCTCTCTCTCTCTCTCTCTCTCTCTCTGAGTGGCGTCCTTTGGGGTGGGGACAGCTTGTAACAGGAGAAGCTTGGCTTTAACTGGCAGTCTGCTGTTCTGCCAGGGGAAAGTGTAATCTTTAGACTGCACGGGAAGGCGGCCAAGTAGCATAATCAATAACTTTCTATTTATTAACAGTTTTTGTACGAGCTCACTGCAGTGCTAGGACGCTACCAAAGTTAATGCAGCAGTAATGTCTTCAGCCTCTCTCTCCCCCACCCTCTCTTTTCAATGTGGTGCAGAGGCTTCAGGGAGAGGCTGAAACTGTAGACTGCATGTGTGTATTCTTAGAAACAATGGTACTGTTGAGAACACCTTTAGGACATAACGTTGTCATCAAATATTTTGCACTTAAGTCATTCATTTATATTGCCAACTACAAACCCTTCTGTGGTTTCTGTATTTAGATTGTCTCTGGCTGAATATTATTTTATATTTAGTGTGTAGCTTGAAGGGAGGGTTTTGAGGACACACTATTTTACCCTTGACTCCTGCAACCATTTTAAAACAGCACTGAGATGGAAAACTGGACTGACATAAGCAAAAGAACATGTTCTGAAGTGTCATTTTATCAGAGGAGGCTGTTAAATGAACCTGAAAAAGCTTTGCCCTTCTACAGGTCCCACTGCTCTTCTGGCACATGGCATTGGCTACGGCAGCACAGTCACCACGCATCCTGCCATGAAGGAGAAAATGATGGCTGGAGGTAAAAAAAAACAACTCAATACAATGAGTAATGTTTTTAAATGAAAGACTGTATAAAAAGATGGACGACACATTTTCACTTCCGCACATTATCCAGAAAATTAGCTAAAATATCAGGACACATCGAATTACGAATGCTACCATCTTGCGCATTTGAAACCAGAGATTGCACAATAGTGATCGTGGCCTGGAGCAGCGATATCGAGGTCCTGCCGACGAATCTGGAGTAGGTCCCAGCTGACATCTCTGTGATGTAGAACTATCTAAAATGACAGAAACCATGATGTGTACTTTGACTTTTTAGTTTTAGTCCAAGTCCCATCCACTATCATGAAGAAGACTGGATTTATGACCTATATTGCAGCCAGATACTTTTGCTTTAACGTGTCCTTCTGTACCTCAGAAGAACCTAAGATATTGTAATTAAAGGTAAAGGGCAGCAGATGGTGCTGTAGTAGCTTTTTCCTGCCTATAGAATAATCATGTCACTATGTAGTAGGGGAGAGGCACCACTCAGAGGTGAGAGAGGATGCAGGAATTTGACAGAATATACTAGAACTGGGTCAACTGGAATAGTGATAGATTATCTATGATAAGGCATTTTTGGGATTACGCTTGTGGTTTTAATCTCTCATATTGTGATTATCCTTATGCTGTTGCTCTTTGCATTTTTCTTTTTTTAGACCACTATAAATATTCGGAGGCTCGTGTGCAGAAGGATGGCCACTACATCACCAGCCGCGGGCCAGGAACCAGTTTTGAATGCGCGCTGACAATTGTAGAGGAACTTCTGGGGGCTGAGGTGGCAGCTCAAGTCAAGGCTCCACTTATTTTGAAGGACTGAAAGTAGCTGTGTGTTCATTTTACATCCTGCAAGTCGCACTTCCTGCTGCACAAGTGTGCCACTACTGAGACAGCAGATCCTGTGTAGCATGGTGCTAATGACTCAAAGTCACTAGTCACAAATCACTCTGCCCAGAGAATAAAGGTGTTTCTGTTCTGACAGATTATTGTCTTTCTTAGTCAGCAATGAAATGCATACAACACAGTATAGGCTAGAATTGCACTCAGTAGAGCGCATGCCTCTGCCAAATCGCCGTAAAGCCCTAAATGTGTCTGATTTTTTCATCAAGATCCATGAATTATTCCCTGGGAAATAAGTGAAAATATGAATAATAAACATTATTTATTTGAAAGAAAGTGAATAAAAAAAATCGTAATCTGATCTCTAATCAAAATTCGAAGGATCCTATCCTGACCCATTCCATTTTGATTTGTGTAATCCTGCTTACAAACAATTAGGGGTGAAATCAAAACCTCTTTGGCAGAGGTAACAATGAATGGACATGCTTTCAAAATCTGAAATGTATTTTGTTTGATTGTAGTTTCTCCACTGATGCTTCTGTCATTATACTGACTGCTTTGTTACTTAACTTGCCATATACCTGCAGATAAGATAAGATAAAACTTTATTGATCCACACACACACAAAAGTGTATGTACATTATATACACCTTTCATTGTAGTGGTTTGTATATAAAGGTGCAGTGGCAAGAGCAAGTAAAAAAACTACATAAGAACAAAAACACAAATGTTTGTAAATATACACAAATGTGCAAAAAGTTATTTTTTGTTATAAATAGTGCAAAGGGAATCATTCATGGATATTGATTAAAAATAATCAGGTGTTTCGAGGGGCTGATATCTATGAGTGTGTGTTTTGGTGTTGCTTGATTGAATTGAAGGGACTGTTGGGCCCTAGACATATCCCCATGGGGACAATAAAGTATATTTGATGAAAACCATTTAACTGAATCTGTTCGTCTCACTCTGCTGTGTAACAACACTGGAGGTCACTGGTCCTCGTACCCCTGCAGTGGCTGAGAAAAGGCTGCATCACATAACGTGCTGCTGCTGCTGCTGCTGCTGCTGCTGCTGCTGCTGCTGCTGCTGCTGCTGCTGCTGCTGCTGCTGCTGCTGCTGCTGCTGCTGCTGCTGCTGCTGCTGCTGCTGCTGCTGCTGCTGCTGCTGCTGCTGCTGCTGCTGCTGCTGCTGCTGCTGCTGCTGCTGCTGCTGCTGCTGCTTGAGACGCGGGAAGCGGAATCCAAACAGATTGGCAGGCGACGCTGGCCAATGAGAGGCCTCGGCCCGGCTGCGGCTCTGTTCTCGTCGGCCAATCGCGGCCGGCGCCTGGCCGGGGAGGGGCGGGGCTGTGATGCAGCGCGTGGTGGTGGTGTCAGAGCAACAGAAGCTCCTCAGTCAGACACGAGACGGAATCCGGCTGAAAGGTAAGAGATGAAGTGCTGTGTGGGCGAATTCACGCTTTTTATGGCGATGATATTCATGTGGAAAAGGGTTAACGTCGTCAGGGTACTGCCATGTCTGCTGTTTGTTACTAGCGAAGCTGTTATCGCGGCGTTAATCACGGGTAACTAGCTCCAGACGGGTATCGAAATTGACGCGCTATATTCATAACAACAGCAGGGACAAGTGTTATCCGCACCAGTGAGAGAGGAGGCGTCGGGGAGTCGCCTCTGTGTCTTTGTTAAAGCCGCGGTTAGTGTGTTAACTCTGCGGAGCGGGGAGCCTGAAGTTCGCTGCCATTCACGGGCTGAAACGGACCGACACCAGCGTCTCAAATAGACCGGGCAGAGTTGTGAACGTTAGCCCGAAGCAGACGCTCCTGCGCCGGATGCGTCCAAGCACAGACGTCCACACGCGAACAGCGGCTGAAATCCGCAGCTCCATCACTGAGGGATCGGTGTGCAGATGTGAGCCGACATGGAGATGTCATGTCCCGTAGGCTCTCCATCCTCAGCGGCAGCAGTCAGATTGTGCTGCATTCACTGGCTGCAGCTAACACAGTGCGGCAGAGGCCAGGTTCATTCCCCCTGCAGAGAAGAAGCCCTGTCAAACACATGAAGTGAAATCATCACAACGTAATAAAAATGTATTTTAGCATGATAAGAGATAAACATGATCCCAGGGAATGTCATAATAGCGAGATTAAGGTCACGTTGATGCCGATCATAGTTGTCATTAGAATGACTTATCCTCATAAGACATGTTTTATTAATAATAAATGTGTAATAATAATAAATGTATTAAATGTACCTGAACGGAGCCTGTCTGCCCGGGGAAGCCTTCTGCAACACGAGCTGTCTTCACCAGAGACATTTCCTCCACAACACAGCCTGTCAAAATTTGTGCTCATCATTTGTTTGGCTTGAGCACTTAAAACAGGAAGAACCAGGGGTGTTATCATCACCTCTTTCACTTTACACAGACGGGTAATTAAAGTTCAAGTTCTTTTTTTCTTCTTCTGGCATGTAGGCCCCTCGTTTGCATTTGTCAGGAAGCTGCCTCTTAGTCACTCTTTGCAAAACATGCAGAACCACAGCAAGTCAAGGGGGGGGGGGGGGCACTCAAAATCTGTAGGAGGGCAACTAAGTGTTTTTTTTCCCCACCCACCATTCTTCAACAACACTAAAGTGAGCCAAAAAAAAGACTGAGGCTGCCATTACAGTGCATCAAGAGATTTTTGTTCACTGCTTAAAATCACATCAAGTCAAAATGTAAATAATCAGAATCATCAGCATGCACTTGTGTATGACTTTTACTTCAGGTTGCACTATCAAGGTTCAGGCTTGTTGTTTGTCCTATGACAGCCTTGAACACTTTAGATGGGGCCCTGCCTGTCACCTTGAAGCAACATCACTGCATTGTGTGCCTGAGCTAATATGCTCTATATCCATGTTTCAAAATGAAGCACAAATTGTTTTCCACTCGCTGACAAACGGCAGCTTTGGAGATATGTGTCTCGATGACAGTTGTATAGCAGGCTCATTAATGCTATGTTTTTCAGTCGGGTATTTCTGGAACGTTAACATTTTGCGCTGTTGCACATAACATGTTAGAATTATTCTGCTTGAGCAGCTGTACAGTAAAGAGCTGGAGGCTTGACTCCCTATTTCTGGATGGGGCAGAAGAGGGAGTGGTGGGGGGAGGGCAAGACTGAAGTCACTGTGACTGAGTCATTGGTTTAGCTAATGATGCAATTAGAGTGCTGCACTTTGCATCTCCTGATTCGATCCCGTATACACATGTTGGCCTGCAGACGATGAACGCTGAATTTTAGCGTTCATCGTTACTTCAGCAGATAAATTTCAAGGGGTAATAGACAATTTGCAAGCCATTGGGATTTTGTCAAACATAAAAAATAAATTTCTGTGTCATCAGCAATGAGTGAATAGATTTTTCGATCTTAGCCACTTAACCTGATGTGGAATTTAAATTATGGCTGTAGGTCAGTGATTTCTATTCTTAACTTTCCAGTAAATTATGTTTGACATAAAAATAAATTAAATATGGATGTTTCATTTGAAAGACTCACTTTCTCAACATAGTCATTTGTATCAATATGTACTTTAGTATAACACAATGTTAGCTTTAACATGATTGATAGGACTGTTTGTTTTTACCAAATATTTCCCTCAATGGATTCATCTGTTTGCCAGAAAATGCTTTGATGGACATCTACAAAAGTATAAAGAACCAAATTAATTTGTGGTAGTTTATTTTTTAGAAGATGATAAATTGACAAGGTAATTGCATCGATAGAGAATTTAATATTGGACATTTTCAAATGCAAAGGTTAATGGGAAATGCTGAACTTGGCGGTCCACAGTTACACTTATCACTCTGTTATTCGGCTGTCTGCACAGTTCTTGTAATTCATATTTCCATAAACACAACAGGGTTCCAGGGCTATGTGAGGACAAATACACACAAGTTTGATCTTAATGGATTTTTATGTAGCCACATGCTGGACTTGGGTAATTTTATTGTCCAGATTTGACTGATCGACGTCAAATACTGTCTGTTTTCTGCATTGTATTCTGCTGAGGTAAAATACAGTTGGCAGAACTAAAGGTCAAACTTGTACAGGTACAAATTAGGATCTTAAACCAAAACAGGAGTATAAACCTATTCAGTTTGTTTGTTGTCTGGAAAAGATTGGATTTAATTGTCGTCTATGCAAGTAAAGATGAACAAATACATGGACATGTGCTGATTAAGGTAACATCCTGAATCATAAGGCCCCTCAAGGTTCTTCAAGTCAGTTTTTTTTGTCAGTCAGTGTGAAAATACTTCTGGGTACATAACAGTCCCCAGAAGTATCTGCAGAGTGAGTGCTCCTCACTTTCACGCTCTAGGGTAAAAATATTCCACTACTGTCAAGTCGTCCTCTCCACTTGGTGAAGGTGTCTGTGACGGGTACAGGTATCTGCAGACCAATCGTTTGTCTGATTGAGAAGGAGGCAGCTGATTGGTCCGGCTCCATGACCAAGAGATGGTACATTTACAGCTCACAGCAATTTCATGCAAGAAGTTTAGTTTGATATCTCGGGTCGGTATGGGCCGTCATCAGTGTAGTATGCGTTAGCTTGGAGGGATAACATGACTTTTGCCATCAGTTTGCTTCCTTCACCTGTATGTACATACTACTTATACATGTTTTATATTTGCATTCTAGTGGGATGTTTTGCAGTGGAGTATTGCAAAGCACTGGTTTAAATGCCTAAAATGATATTTCAATAGCATAATCACTGTCAGGTATGAACCCCGATTTCTGATACTAGCTCACGGCATTTCTTTAGATTATCTGACTATATGAAGATGGAAGTCCAAACCTGTAACACTAGTATGACGTCATCATCCACTACTGTGTCAATCTATTAATACTTCTTTACACTTATCTATAAAATCAGGACCGGATTTCGAATTGTGTGGCCTCCTGTGTTGTACAGGAAGTTGCAGACTAATACCTCAGTGCCTGTAATTTTGTGTACTTAATGCCTGTCACTTGCTCTGTTCTCTGTAGTGATCCCAGTGAGACCGTGCAGGCTGTAGTACTAAAAGCCTAATGCTCCTCTACTCAGCAATACTCATAGGACCTGAGAGTCAACTCATTATGGGGTTGAAAGAATAACCAACTGCATGTAAACTATTGTGTTAAGTGTTTTTATGCAGAGTGGTAATAATTTGGAAGCCACCTCTATTCTATTGTCCATTTCCCTTCCCCTGATTCACGTGCAGATAAAAATAAACAGTCTAATGATACTTAGAAGTTCTCATCATTCAGGAATAGGCCTGTTTTTACACATGTGGGCTCAAGTGCTCAGGAAGCCTAATGCCTCATCTCCAAATAGCTCTGTAGAGACATGCAGATCTACCATTCATTTCTATTGGAATGGCCATGATCTCCAGTGTGTTGGTGGAACTTTTCCCAATTTTCCTGGAGTGTGCTAACAAATTAATAAAGCCAATATGATGGATTTTGGACTATATGCACTGTGTACCACGGTGACTAAGTATATAAACTAATTCGCAAACAAGTTAGATTGTTAGCATACTAAATTTGTAACAAACAGAAAACTGGTTGCACAACCACTTCCTAACTTATTTGGTTTCTGTTAATAATGCAGTTGTACCCAGAACACAGTGGCTTACAGTTAAGGCAGTATCTGTAAAGGATCAGACTATATAGTTGACAGCAGTCCATTAAAAATGCTTTAATCTTCCAAATATCTGTCCTGCACGTTGTTCTGGGCTGATTTTTAATTTGTGTATACACCCAATGACTTTGCACTGCTACTGTCATGTGGAGAAAGGAAGAATGGTTGGTGCTGTACATTGTCTTTGGGGCCTCAACCAATACCTCACAATATTAATGGACTGATTGAGTCTTAAACTGCTCACAGTGCCCAGTGGTTATTGAGAAGGGCAAATACTCCCTTCCACATTCAGACTAGATGATCACTGCATTACACAGCACATAATGAACCCTGACACTATTCAATATGAATGTGGACTCTCAAGGTGGGTCATTTTGGGAGGGCATGTTTGCGAGTGTGTTTCTGGGTGTCTTTGGACAATGGATTTTGTATCAGAGTTCATGGTCATGTTTTTTCTATGTTTTTCTATGTGCCCTTAATTCTTAGATCTTAGGAGGTTGTAGTTATTGTCTGGGGTGGGATGTGGGTGACAATCTCTTGATAGGACCCCATCAGACAGTCTGTCGTACACAGTGCCATGCTTGGTGTCATGATTAGAGGAGCGAGCTGTGGAGCTACAGCCTGGCTGGAACCAGAAGTTGGAGATGCTGTGACTGAGCTCAGATAGAAAGGCAAGGGACATTGGTGCACAACAGTGAAGCTGTAGCTGTCCCTTCAGGCTCTCGGCAACACACACATGCATACACAGACAGACAAACACATTCACACACGGGGTAAGGCAAATCCATTGAGAGACATTTAGAGGAAACTGATCTGAGCATCACCCTAAAAGCAAGAAATAACTACACAGGTAGTTCAAATCTAAGATTATTTATTTGAAGTGGAAGTACTAAGAAATCAGAAACAAGATAGAGAATACAAACACTTTGATCATTTAAATTTTTTCATTCATTTTAAATTAGCTGAAAATGTTATCAAACAGTCAGACCGTCACATTTTCAGGACTACATACTACACCACACACGGTTACTGTTATCTTGGTGTCAGATAAGGTTTGACTGGCTCTGCTCTTTATGTGTGAAAAAATATAAAATTGACCCATGGACTAATCTCATCTCTACATTGATACCGTACCATACCATGAGACTAGTCAGAAACACAGGATGTGACAAGGCCTCAATAAATATCACAATAAATGTCACTTTTTATTACTTTTAATTTTAAATACTGAGCTCCTGCGTGAAGGTTGTGGTTTTAAACTCTTCTTTATGGGCAGAGAATGACTAACACTTGATAAACAGCAAATATTTTACAAATGCATAGCGATATTTATGACTTTTTCATATTGCTATTATATTAAAAATGATATTGTTATATTATTAAGATTGTTTAATTGCTCAGCCCGAGGTGAGATGTAAGTGTTCCAGCAAGTGTTCCTGCTCGACCACCTGCTCAGTTACCTAAAGCCCATGGCAATCTCCAGTGTTTGAACAAATCTGGAATTCCCTGTATTCTCAATTGTCTATAGTTAGTTATTCTTAACTAGTCAACTTTGGTTTTTAGTCACCACAACAAAATCTGCTTCCATTCCTGCTATTTGAGAGCAGTGGTTTTACTAGCAGACTGATTTGTGCTAGCAATACTTGTAAATGCCAACACTAGGACGAGATCACAGAAACTACAGCACTTTTTGAACTGATAAACAGTTGGTTAACAGTATGACTGACATATATATGACTTATATCTTAGGTATTCCCATTAAAATGTAAATATTATTCAGGACAGTAAATATGCAATATCCGCATACAAGGGAATTTTGGGTTTGATGACGAATGGGTTTGTTAAATCTTACACTAGAAAATCTTGTTTCACTAAACAACTCTGAGTTGATTGTGCAGCAGTAACTGAGCGATGGTTTTCTTTGTGCAGCTTCCTAGCTAGCGTCAACAGATGCCAAGTGTCTGCATGGTCCTATATATTGGCAACGATTCATGCTGTTGATGTATGTAATTGAGGCTTGATATTTTATTGTTGAACCATAAACCTTATCATAAATAACTATAAGTAGAGAAAACTGAAATACACAACTCCAAATTTGAAGAACTTGAATAACCAAAGTATTTTTTATATCAAATCTAAACATCAAAAATGCACAAATGCTCATATTTGCCAATAGTTTTGACTAACCTATATTATTATTGTTATTATTATTAAGAAGACCTCTTCATGCCCTCTGCATGAATGTGAGCGTGAACAGACCTGGGCCTTGACGTTTTTTTAGGGTTTGTGTCTCACTGGGTACTACATACTGGAAATCGTTTGCATGGTAGATTCCATACTTTGCGTATCAAAGTTACTCATAGGACTTGGGCTTTGTGGTTGTTTTTCTTCAGTGTTTGCATAGAGCTCCCTACGTGTGGTAACACTATGCTGCCAGTAACTTTGAACCACTCTCAGTGGAAACCACAGATCTCTCAGTACGAGGAAGGACTGTCATGTCATTGGTTGCCAAATGCTCTTGCTTGCTCTTCTCAGGCCCGCCCTTCTTCTCTTTCACCATTTACAGTTCATTCTGATTTACTGAATGCATGCTTTCTTACATGCTGACAGTGCAAAGGGAGGTGTGTGTGTGTGTGTGTGTGTGTGTGTGTGTGTGTGTGTGTGTGTGTGTAGACGGAAGAGGGAGGGGCATTTCCTTTAATCCATCTGCTCTGCTCAGTGACTCTCCAAGCTCACACATTTATTCTCTCTCTTCTCTCCGTGTCTGTCTGTCTTTCTTTCCCTCGTGTTCCCATTCCTGTTCTGTTTGTCTTGTGTCACTTTTTAGTTCTCTGTCCGTATTTTTGTCTTTCTCATGTGCAACATACATGCTCATCTCACTCAGGCACATAGTCTGGGTCACACATGATCTCATATACACCAGTCTCATATCATCTTCCCACATCTCTCTCTCTCTTCTCTCTGTGTTTTCCTGCTCAATCTCTTGGATTTTGGTTGCTGCTGCTCCTCCATCAGAGCTACTGTACTCTGCATTTACTCCCTGGTTGTGCTCACTGCGTCAGGAATCAGCAGCAGACTGAGGTGGGTGTTTTTAAGAGCATCATCGCTTGGTCTGAGGCTCTCTCTCTCTCTCTCTCTCTCTCTCTCTCTCTCTCTCTCTCTCTCTCTCTCTCTCTCTCTCCCCTCTCACCACTTTCTCTTCCTGCCTCTCTTCTCACTTCACTCAATGAGAGTTGGGATGATCATGCTTGTGTGTTCCTACAGGGGAGCAGATGTACTATCTGTATGCCGCAGCATTTACCATTGTCACACATATTATGCTAGCGAGGTTGCATATCCTCTCCAGATCTCCCTGACGGTCTCAGAGCTGTCGGTGCAGTTGATAGGGCTGCTGCTGCAGCTGCTGCATTGAAAACCGTCTTTGCATACCTTATTACACTGGCATGTATTTTGCTCTCCCTCTGTTACTCTCCTCTGTCTGAATAGCTGTCATGTTTAATGCATGCCCTGTTCTTTTGAATGCTTGCCAGATACTTGGATATGCTGTAGGATTTATAAACAACCTCAAAATAACCATGGTGAAAGACATGGGTCCAGACCTTGTGCAAAAATACACTTGCACACACATGCGCATTCACACATGTAGGAGGTTTGATTCCTTTTCACCTTAACTGCCCTGCTGCTGCGGCGGCTGCAGTAGTTCCATCTGTTGCAGGTACCGCAGCCAGGAACTCCCTGCAGCGATGCTTTAACTGCCAATCTTGAGATGTGTGTTTCTGAGAGGTTGTGACAGTCATGTGTGGCTGACCGAATGTGTTACCGTGTCATTTAAATGTGTTTGTGTGTGGGTGTTCATGCTGAGGCTGATTGTTGTGGGGCCAGTGTGTGTGTGTGTGTGTGTGTGTGTGTGTGTGTGTGTGTGTGTGTGTGTGTGTGTGTGTGTGTGTGTGTGTGTGTGTGTGTGTGTGTGTGTGTGTGTGTGTGTGTGTGTGTGTGTGTGTGTGTGTGTGTGTGTGTGTGTGTGTGTGACTGTGACTGTGCACACACGCATACACATGCCTGCCCATGCAGGCAAAACCCATGCCCAAGAGGAAAGCACAAGAGAGGCAGGTTGCAGGGGTTCAGTTTGGTGCAGTAAGCTGTTGAATGCTCTGTAAAGAGCAGATAAAGGCAGATTCGAGTGCTGGTGTGTCCTTTCACTGGGCTGCTACTTGTATATTGCAGAGAAGCTCAGATCTTTCTGAAATGTCTGCAATAAATTTGTCCTTGTCTAGTCTAACAGTGAGCTTGCTGCTGCTGTTTAAACTAACCTATAATTTATATTGTCAACAGACAGGCTTATGATGAGACGGACTAAAGTGTGATAGTGCAAGAACAGTAATATGTTTTTTATCTCATTGTTTTTTTTTTAATCTTCCACTAAATGCAAAGGCAGTGACAAGCCCCAGCAAACAATACAACAATGCTTCAAACAAAATCCCATCAAAGAAACATCTAGTGACATCCAGTGACAACAGAAAAGGCTGAATAATCTGGAATTTGCTTTGATTAGATGTCACTCTTTATTCTTGTTCTGCTGAAAACAAAGGAGATACTTGTCCTGTCAAAATCTTAACAATACTCCTCCCTATGTGAAACTAGTACTATTCAGTTTTTTTTTTTTTTTAATTGTCGATGCTGTTGGATCATGAATCTGAGTCATTCCAGTCACTTTAACCCAGATGTCCTGGTTGTGCGCGTCATGTCTCGTCTCCTGTGTGAACTGCATGTGCCCAAACATTTGACTCACTTCACTTCACTTTCCCCTACGTTCATTTAAACTTTGAACTTTATTAAATGAACATAGGGGAAACACCGCTACTGTCTGCATCCTGTCCATTGTATTGTGATATTGTACTTTTCTGGCCCAGTTGTTCTTTGTGATGGATCCAAAGTGTAGCCTTTTACTTCTTGAAATACAGTCTCTTCTGTTTTTAAATACAAAGAAAAAAAACATATGAGCAGTCAGTCAACTATTAAATGGTGCCACACTGGCTTAGTGAAGCTACATACTACTAATAGTAATAACTAACTATTATAATTATTTTATTAATGTACAATATCAGTTAACAGATGTTACACAGCCCCTGCCCAGGGCTGCAGCTCTGGCAGACAACAGTCCCGCTTCACTATCTCCTATTGTCCACATGTTGTAAACAAGCAAGGTAGAAAGTGGGGCAGTTTCCACTCTTGTAAAACAAGTGCAGTTTTGACTTTGAAATGAAAATAAGGTTGTATGTAGGCTGTGTCTTTTAAAAGAAATGGCATACGAGCACTCAACTGAAGGCATATGAATGTTATCCTGCAAGGAATGAAGGCTGCTTGAGCTAGCACTGCTAATGTTATCCATAATTAACCAATGTTTGTGCAATTTAGTTTACTCTGAGTGTGGGCACCAGGCTGCTAGCACATATAACTTGGCAACCTAGCAATGACAGATGAACAGAAAACAAATTACAGAAAACTGGTATTTTCCACTCCTCCTGCTTGTGAAACAATATTGTAGGATCCATTGAATACCGCATTTCAGTACCCATCCCATGATGTACAGCTGATCAGGAAGCCTCTGGGTAAGAGGCGTGACATTTGCGACACTCGATCCATGTGGTTGACCAATCAGTGGGTCAGGTGACTAACTAGGCTTTTTTTGGAGGTGGTCCAAGAGCTAAAATGGAGCATTTCAGATAGAGGAAAAAAATAGTTGCTGCAGCATACAGTATTAGACGAGTAATTCATCTTTTGAACATTACAGCATGTAAAGTTACTCTTGTACATGCAATTAAAAGAATGAGCATCTAAATCACAAAAGACACTTTGAATTACTTATTGTTTCAGTTCAAATCCAAGATTTAACAAGCTCATTAAAGGAAAACTTTCAGGTATTTTCAGGTCAGGCAGTCATGTGCAGATCATTATGCAGACAGAATATACAGCTGATAAACTGAAGTAACTAAATGTGTCACTAATGTAGGTCCTGTCTCAGCCCAGTTTTCACAGCTTGGTCTGCTGAACTCTCCACTTGGGGTGTTTCCTAAACAGAGCTCAGTTATCATTCTGCAGTTGAGATTCAGTGGCCTGTCTACCTTCATTAGCCCTGTTTTTGAGCTCCCAAGGGAGCATCAAGCAGATCTGTGAATTTATCACACTTTTTTTTTTAGCAGGTGTGCTTCCCTCCTCCTTAGCTCCTGTTTTTTTCTAAATCTATTTCTGTTCAAGAAATGAGAAGATGGGAGTTTCTTGCTTATATCTGTCTTAAAGGCTGAACTGGGTTAATGGTTTCATGATATGTACATTTAAAAGACTAGTTTTGGTGCCACAACTTGGTTATAACTTAACATATTCAATCATTCTCCTGTTTGCATGTACATACACATTTCTGCAACTGATTTTGCCATTTTTGTCTGTGCTGATTTGTCTGTGTTAGTCTCACAAACTGTTGGGTCTTGGTTAGAGACAGGTGATGTTGAGAACACTTCCAAAATCTCTAATCTGGTCAATCCACTCCCTCATAATTTTTTTTTTAGGTTAATTAGCTGGATATGAGTAATATAATACAGTTTTATGCGATGCAGAACAGCAGAAGACGGCACTAAGAAAAAATACCTGAGTGAGAGAGCGTGTGAAAGAGAGGTTGTGTCAGGTCAAACAGGCGAGGATAAATGACAGAAAACTCTCAGCATAGTTTTTTATTTTATTCAGTTAAGGTGCTGTGAAAAACAAAAACCTGTGTGTAGGAATAAACATGTCAACCCACAAGCCTGTTGTTGTTATGCCTCTGTACTGGCAACAGGTGTTGCTGGAAGCATTATGTTTTTCGGGTTGTCCCTCCATCTGTCTGTCCGTCCCTCCCACCATCGTGAACACGATATATCTCAGACATCCTGTGAGGGGATTTCTTCAAATTTGACACAAAGCTTCACTTGGACTGTAGGATGATTCAAATATGATGGTCACACCTTCATGGCCATAACTCAATAATTCATATATTTATTATATTAAAATACACTTACTACCTTTTATTAAATTCCTTTAAACTCTTTTTACATTATTAGTCTGAACAGACATAGTGGAGGCATTTATTCAGTTCTGTTTTAAAAGTCGGGTGTCTGGTCCTGTTTAGTGAACTTTAATAAGAGATAACCAGTGCAGTGCTGGTCAATGTGCAAACAGGGGTTGTTGTTTTCTCTGTAAAAGAAAAAACAGGATTAGTCCCAGTTTGACAGTGGACATGAGAGCATTCTGTGTTCTTATTCAAAGACTGGCTTAGTAGTACATTTTGCAAATGCGTGTTAACATTCTAGACCAATGCAACACAAGTAAGCAGTAGTGCACTGCCCCACTGAATTAAAAACACCACATTGTATTATTTTGTCCTATCATGCCCTTGCTCTGTGTCAGGTGTTGTGTATACTGTGCATCCTTTGAACTTCATAAATCCCTGTAATGGGGACAATTACTGCAGAAATATTCCCTCATAAAGCTCGATAATGTGTTGGTTGGTTAATTATAAGAGCAATATACAGCGTTAAGTGTGATTAGAATAAGTGTTTAGTTTGAGTGTTTTCAGTTTCAGCACACAAATACCCCAAATGATCCCATTACATGGATAAACTGATGACAGAAAATTTGTCACCTGACTGGTTTGAACCCTGATGAGGCCCAGGTATAGTAATTCAATCATATCAGTCACTATATATTGGTATAATTTTGTTGTTTCCCACCTGGAAAAATGATTTTCTGCTTCTTCATCAATGTATTCATTTGACGAAAGTCTAAACGAAGCTTAACTCGTTGGCTGTAAAATATTGCCCCTGTTCATTTCCTCTGAATACTTAATTTCATAAAGGTTTTGGGGATTTTGGAGGTGACCTGCCTCTGCTATAAACAGCTGTGAAATGTTTAAGCTCCTCCTGTGAATCTGTCACATGTAAGTGAGGAGGAGTGACCTATTGTCTGAATGTTGCCTTCCTCTAAGAACGAACCACAAACATCACAGGCCAAAATACAGCAGCAAGCATTTTCAGCTACTTTTAGATCAAACAGGTCAGTGTTGACATAGAGCTGATCCTACTCAGATTCAGTGTGATCTACATGATTCATGATGCCATGTTTAAGTATTGTGTTTCTGTCAGATGGTATTTGTGAGTGTAGGACAAAGCTCAAACCAGGATAATCATGATACACTGCAATACTTTGTGGACAGTCCATATGAATTGCAGAAACAATATTGCATGTGAATAGTGATTGAGCCCAGGCTGTGTATGTGACTTATGACAAATCGTCGTCTTTGTGATGGCTTAGTTAGCAGGGTCATGTCTGTATTTGGTGGAAATACATGAGATTGATTAGAAAGCCTCTGTATGAAGCCTGAGAACTGTGTGGTTTCTTTTTTTGTCCGCTAAATTAGTAAAACCCTAACGCTGCATTGCCTGCTTAGTGCTTAGCATACTAATCACTGCCTTGCACACATAGTGTGTTAGCTGTTTGTTTCATGCTAACACGATGCACCTTAGCCTAGCTCACTTTGGTTTAGTTCAGTGTGATGCACAAGTTAGCATTGTGTGCTTGTTCTCTGCTTCTCAGTCTTTGGGGACATTAGGGAAAGTGTTAAAAAGCTGATGCCTTGGATGGTGGCGCTGCCTGTTCATACATCCCTCGCCCTGGCTCAGGCTATGTCTGTTCCTCTCCTGGTCCTGCAGATATCCATAGCGCTTGTGGGCTGGTCCAACTACTGGCTACATTTGATTGCCCCAAAAGAGTAAATAATTCAGGTTGAGAGGAAACTAAGGCTGTTAATTCTCACACATGACAAGGATGAAATGAGTGGGCACAACTCTCAAGCAATAAGATTAAGCACACATTAGCAAAGTTGCATTATTTATAGAAACAAATGTTGAACACAAATATGAAATCACATCTCAGGTTTGTCAGTCCTAATATTTGTTAGTGGTGCAGTGAGGGCAGAGGATTAGCTGACCTGGCACAGCTCTTACACAGTGAGAGATGGTGAATATATGTTATAATCAATTCATTAAAATACGAAATGCAGAGAAAACGAGCACTAGGAGAGGAGAACAAATTAGCAAATTAACAAATTAACATATTAGTAATTGCTTATTAATGTAGAATATAATTAATGTAGCCCAATAGAAGATGGCCTGTAAAATCAGAATATTAGATTTTCATTTCAATATCTTTTTTCTGCAGATAACAGGTGGTGCTGTTTTTATTTAATGTCTCTTCAAACAATCATACTGTGACAAAATGCTGCTCTTATTTACTGTTGACAAAGGTTTTATGAACTTAAACGTCAGTAAATAAGAAGTGTAAGCACAATGAAAACAAGTGTGTTAAAGGGGCTGAGTTTCTTGCGAGTGACTTCATTGTTATCTACTTTATATCCAAAGCTGACATGAAATACTGTGGGTTTGTCGATGAGGACAAATATAGGTTTGGCTTCTTATCCCCTGTGTGATACCCCTGTGGTTTTAAGTTTTTAGATCACTGGCTGACCTCGTTTGGAGACGAGCTGCTTGTGATCTAAAAACTGTCGCTCAAATCTTTCTAGTTTCTGATCAGATTGTGTTTGAGTGAAAGTTCCAACCTGGCTGTAACGTCTGTCTCCTGATACGTTTGCAGTGTGAATTCAACTAAGAAGCATTGAGGATGCACTGGACATCCGATAACTCCGACCTCACTCATTTTGCTGCTATTTTGTTCTGTACTTAGTAAACACAGCTACACAGCACCTAGCTAACATTTTGTAGAGATCCCAAGCCAGGGAAAAGCTTAAGTGAAGAGCAAGCTATTGTATGAGAGTAATTTAACAAAAACTGTATAATAAGCTACATTATTCTGAAGTGACTGTGAGGAGGCAGAGTGATATTTTACAGGGATGGTCTACTTACAGTTAAACAGGTTGAAAGACAGATGGACAGCACTCTAGGAGGCAGAGAGACTGTCGACCGGAGACAGAAACAGACACAATATTGATATGAAAGGGGACATATGCTCATTTTCAGGTTCATACTTTCATTTGGGTCCTTACTCGCTTTAATGTTTCAGCACCTGTCATCCCCCCATTAAAAGCCCAATCACTTGTGAGGGTGAGCTTCCACAGGCATGATCCGGCACTACTTTTCCCGTATCCCATCAGCTCTGTTGGTGTTTTGAAGCAAGATAACGACTTTAATCCTTTCAGTTTTACTACAAGTGTAAATATCACCTCAATAAACCCAAACTTTCACCGCTAAACATGTTGGAGCAGGAAAATTATCTTAAATAAAGGAGAAAATGGCCATTAGGACCTGCATGGCAGTGAAGCAACAAAAAATATTTGGTAGCAATAGGCTGTAAACACATGGATTTCTGAGAAGAAATAATATAAGTAACAACTCCACTCAAGCCAACACACAGTCAATGGCACAGTGCTGCGGCTCACGGTATTTCCCAACTTCGCAGTCCTACACATTGCCTGCTGTTAGCCTCACAGTTTACGAAGGTTAATATAACAGTACAGATGGCACGTTGACTCACGTAACACCTGGACACATTGCGCTGACACACAGGATTAAAACAAGTGCCGATGCCTTTACTCACATATAGGCCCTCTCTTCTCGGAGAGTAGCTGCTGTTGCCTGAGGGAAACAGGAATCAGTCAGTAAACAAACGCTTCTACACCGATTCTTCAGTGATTGTCTGTGACACAGACTATGGGCAGGCAACAGCATATATGCGGTCATGAATAAACAGCATGACGTTAACCCTTTATGCCTCAGGAAACCTGGTACTATTCTCATGCTCGACCACGCATGCAGCAAGGGTTTGTGTGGGTCGTCTGATGTAATGTGAGTGTGTTTGTGTTTGAACAGAATGAGAGACGGGGAGATGGACAATCGGTGTCAATCTTCCTTCTCTCTTCCCCAGGAAACTCAAATAGCTTTCATGTTAAACGCGCTTAGATGCATCCATACACTACCATACAGTCATTGTGTTGGCCATTACATGTAGCCATTTAGTTTGTCCTACTTTTGATTGGGGGGGGTCTGTATATTTTACTATATGCTGGCTGCACTGCTGCTCTTGTGTTCATTCACAGATTATGCAATTCTATGCTTTCACAGCACGCAGCAAAAACAAGGCAGGTACCAGCAGTTTGAAATCAAGCAGTTTAGCATTTGCATTAGGCCTCTTCAGTTATAGAGTAACTTTATCAAGCAATTAGTTGCAATACTCTCTGGAGTCAAGAAAGATAAGTGAATGATGTTTCCACTCTGTAGCCACGACAAAGAGCAGTTTTTGTTTCAAGAGAGCAGCTGCACTAGTGTCCTGAGGTGGTATTTGTGTGTGTGAAAAGTGACCCTGCCAAGTCATCCGTGAATAAGTCAGTTCTGCACACATATATGGGATCATAAGGATGGAAGCCTGTGCACTCCATGCTTTATATATGGGAGGATTTTCATAATGTTGGTGCTACAATGATGGCTAAAGGAGGACGTAATGCTGCAGTCCTTCACCATCTCTCAGCTGAAAACCACAGTAAAGGCTGCAACCTCCCTCAGCTGGCATTTAAAATCTGTGTGAATCACACATAGTATGTCAGACAGGCAGATTGTCTGTGCTTCACAAATCTCCAGCTTTTTACTGCTATTTTAAAGGCACAGTATGGACCCCAGCTGAACTTGAATGGTCTTGTCTGTCTGCCAAACAGACGTGGCATCAATCCTTTGTTTGCGTGCCATTTGGAATGGCCCAAAAACTAATCCACATCCCTTAACATAGGACCGACCAACAAATCTGGTTTTCTCATCACAAGTAATCTTTTGGAATTTGGAAATGTCCTTGACTGAGGCTCTGGGATACGCAAGCAAAGTTTTGTCGACAAGGATCCTTTACATTTAGTTATTAAGGAGAGGGAGTCTGAAAGAGCTTTCACTGACTAACTATCAAAATCAGACGTGTTTCCAGTGCATCAATTACCGGTCTTCACCTGACAAGCCATGGCATTAGGCAAAACCCAACTTTGAAGCAATATTTTCCAAGTCAAAACCTTGCAATGAAAATTCAGATCCACGTATGCATAGTTCTTGCATCGAGAGAGCGAGTGATTTGCACAAACAGCTTCCTGTTTGTAAATATTTCAGATCCTCCCCAACAATGAATGTGCATACTTTTATTAACATGTGCAGTATGTGCTTAATGTGACTGAGTGTGTTGGTCATCCTTGTCAACACTACCACTCTGAGTGGGCAAAGTAGCATGGTCTGTGTGAGTGAGTGGGTGTTTTATACTGCATGTGTAATTTGGCAGTCACAATTCTTCACTTTAATCCTGTGACACATTGACAGTTTATGTACGGGAGGCTGCAGCACAGTGGACAGTGACAGTTCTTTTGAGGGGAATGAATTCATTACCTCAGGTTGGAGCTCTTTATATTTTTTGCTTTTCAATATGTTGTCACACGTCTGTCGAACACAAGTACTTGAAATGGCCAATTTTGTTATTACCCCGGATGCAGGGGGTTATAGTGATCGGTATGTCCGTCCTTCCATGCATCTGTAATGATTTTATTTTTCGAAAGCAGAGCTGTTCCTCAGCCATTAAGAGGTGAATAAAGAGGTTGTTTAGTTTCAATGACTGCTCTGGGAAAATTCTATTGCTCATTGTGAACTGCATTTGCAGATTTAGATGAATTGTAAATGTTTCTAGAGATAACAAATGTCAATTAGATTGAATTGATGATGTCTCCCCAACATATAATCTGAGGTGACATAATGAGCAGTATGTCTGTCCATCTGTAACAATTACAACTACCAGGTAGTAAGGTCATGCTTTTTGATATCTTGGGTTTCTTGAAATTGTATTTGTTTCTTGGCCGGAAATTGAGTGTAGTATCTCATCTCAGACACCACACAGCATTCTGTTTACAGGGTATGGATATGAAGGGATTAATTTGTCATCAGTGCCACTGAATTACAGAATTAGTCTATACTCAGCACCTGCACACTAAATAAACTATGCAGATAGACAAACTGTAGTGACCATAAAATCCTGGGCAGCTCTCAGGTTGTAGGGTAAGAAGATTATCTGCTTGTTTTAAGCATGGCTTATTCTATTTTTATGATTATTCTAATTTAAAATAACATGAATTTGATGTGTACTTTTCTGGTTTGTGTGTGTCTGTATTCTTGCTTTATACTGATGACTTGTTTGGATTGGAGAGAGAGGCACTCTATTGAAGGTTTGACATTTCTTAAATGTCATCTAAATGTTTTGGTGAATATTTGAATTCCAACCTCATAAAATATTCTCATTTCATTAATGAATACGGTTTTAAAAATGCATCAGGCTTACCATGCTATTGATTTTTAAATACATTGATAACATGGTTGAGTGAACCCTATAATGGGATACATGTCATGCTGTTGCCTGAATCTCTTGTCCTGTGTTGCAATGACTGTAATCTTATACCCACAGTCTGAAGACAAGCAGATTGGGATTAGGTTAATTGCAAACTCTAAATTGACCATATGTTTTAATGTAGGTAAGCGTGCCCTGCCTCTGGCCCTATGCCAGCTAGGATTGGCTCCACCCAAGGGTAAGCTGTATAGATAATGGATTGATGGATATTTGTTCTTTAATAGAAAACACATAGAACACATTATTGGTAGACACGGAAAACGAAGATAATGAGAGAGGGAGGGTTTAGGATGTTGTGATCACAAAGTCAGCTTCTTGAACCCCCAGGCACTAGGACACCCATAACCAATTAATTTAGACTGAATTACATTGAAACCTACAATGATGGTGCTGAATAGAAGCTAGACTGCATCAAAGTGAAGACCGGGGGTGCTTTTCTTATTGTGCAGTGATCAACCAACACTAGGTGGTAGGACTTAGTGAGATGTGTGAAAGCACATTCACAGCAGCACGCGATGTAAAAGTAAGTGCAAGACAATGCCAGCCCCTCTTACATTTTTCAGTTCTTAAGTGACCTTGCAGTGGTTAGGATGACACACAGCGGAATGAGAAAAGCACATCTTGTAACCGTAAAGTGGCAGTGTGTCAGTGTGATGTACAGAGACCATCCAATCACTTAAAGGTCACAGGTTTCATCTTTGGTTTCCTACATCAAGAAACCGACCTACTGTAGACTCTTTATTAACACATGGTTAGTAGTTTTTGGTTATGATGTCAAATAAAGCATACATTTTTATTAAGATGTTTTAGTGACCGACATTCTGTCCCAATGTTTTAACACAGCACTTGTGAAAATTGTGCAAAAAAGTATTTTAGCATTTTGTCCGATATATGTAAGTGCAAAACTGTGGAATTAAATTCAAAATGTATGTCACATTTTTACCATGTTATCAAGTATAAAGTATTCAAGTTTTACTTTATTTAGTGAAAGCCATGTGAAAGTTGCTAGAGAAGACGACAGTGCAGGTGTGAGAGAGACATAGCAGAGGTGATGCAATGCTGTTTTGCACCACAGGGCCTCCCTAGACCAGCCTGCTCTCTAGTGCCTACTCAGCTTTTCCCCCTCGATGTTTACTGCAGGTTTTCTCTTCTGCTTTCTTCCTGCCAGAAAATATAGAATGGGCAATGCCCCCCCCCCCCCACAGTTTTTTTTTGCTCACCTGCTCCTCTGAAGGCATGTGTTAGTTGCTAGTAGCTGTCGGCTGCCTCTCCTGGGGCCACTCAGACACTGTTTAAGAGCCGCCAGCCACTTGCTGCATTTGCGCCAGATTTCATTAGGAACTCTGGACCAGGCTCACAATGTTTTCCCTGTCAGTGAGAAACTGCATCTGTTAGAGTAGCATTGTAGCATCCTGAGGGAGAAGAATTTATTCTGTGTGGCAGGAAAATAAAATACTCGATATCAATGGCTTATATGTGGAGACATTAGGATGATGCATAGGAAAACCTTGTGAGTTAATTGTGACACAAGACATTGTGAAAATAAATATTAAAGTTAAGATTTGTTTAGTATCTGATGTACTGTATTAGTACTGTGAATATAAGCTGCAGCCATCGCCTAGCAACACAGCTATGGACAAAAATGTTATTCGGTTGGTTTTTCTAGCTGTTCGGTCAAGTACTTGCATAGAAAAATTGTATTCTCCCTACGTTTTGGTATATTGCCATGTTTTGCTAATCTTACATTTCTGATGCAGTTGCTTGCAGATTTAAACAGGCAGTTGAACCAGCCAGGAAAGGTACGGACTCAGCTCAGGACATATTGCATAAGGATGTTTTAAAGTGCACGTGGGGTGTGGTCTGAAAGCAAAAACCTAGGTCAACTGGTTTTATCATATGGTAAAAGATCAGTCTAACACCGGGACCCTACATACAGCTTCTCAGTCCTCGTCCAGTCTTGATGGACACTTGCAGTTTAAATACCACAAGCTAAGTGCAGAAGTGTGAAGCCGGAAACAAGACAATAACATCACACTTGTCTCTCTTAGGCTGAAGAAAAGAAAGATGGTTTCATATTTCTACTGCAGTGTGGTTCACTGCAGTGTGTTCTCTGCAGTGCTCACAAAAGCTTCATTTTAGCTTCACAGGCCCATGTTCGCAGTTCAGTCTATACTGTACTTGCCAACTCGCTTGTAATATTCCACTCACTCCTTTTGTATTTGTCTTGACTTGTGTTTTGTAGTGGATGATATTTCTGTCACAGCTTCTGTAGCACCATGTGATAATGTTAAGGACTGACTATAAGTCAGCACAATATACAGTAGGTACAGCACAGAGCACATAATGTTGAGCTAGGACACAGAGTGCTGATTCATCTTCATGATGTCAGTGATACAGGCAACCTGCATGGGGCCATACATCTAATACCGTATACAAACCAGGTAGTGTTAACTGGACTTAATCCTTTACACACAATGGTAAAAGGATTGTTCATGTTTCTGCTTCCTTTCTTGAGGAACATCTAGAATTATTGGACCGTTTGAAAAGTAGTGAAATTTGTTAGGGTAGCATTATCTGATTTGTTTTTAGACACATACCAAAAATAAGAACAGGCTTCTGTCCTTTTAGGAACTTAATTTCACTGATGAATGTCCCAAGTGTTTATTTGTCAGTTCAGTTGGAATTAGTTATTTGGTGCTGTAAAAAAAAGGGCTGAAACATCATGATTTGCAGCTGTGACCGACTAGAAGCAATTGGTCAAGCACGTGTATTGGCAGGACCTCGCTATACTGCAGCTCCATCCCCCAATCACTGCTGTGCATACTTTGACTCCAAATGCCCAAGATGGCTGTGTTTGTATCCTGAATATTTTGTCTTCATTTCTGGATAGTGGGAGGAAATGGAGACAATTCATCCATCTCTATATTCAGTCAATGGTCATTGCAATTGCATGCACACACAGCAAATCCATTAAAAACAAGAGCTTAATGCAATAAAAACTAAAGTAAAAACCAATAATGTAATCGTATTGGTTCTTCAGTGTATAATGCCTTGTATTAGACCTTATTCGACCTTGAACTCTAATCTATGTAGGCTCACTGACAGCAGCTGATGATGGCCATGGCTTAAAGTTTGATTATAACATGTGGTAAACCTCTATTTAAAACAGCTGCGGCTGCCCTAGAATTTAATGATTTCTGACAGCAGAGCTCTCAGTTGCGCTTTTAACTTCTTTTAACTGGGGGAGGAGGATTTATATCAGAACTTTGCTGTATAAATAGGCTATTTATGTAAATTGCCGTTAGTTCTTTTTTCTCTGCTGGAAGCCAGTGACCTGCAACTGCCTCTGTAATCAAGGGCCCTCCACAGCTTAACAGAGAGAGAGGCCATTTATAAAAGCCTAAACTGTCGGGCCGATGATGAGAGAGTATAGATGATGCACTGACATGAATTCACATCTTTCACATCTTCACATGCTTTTGAGTTGCGTCCTCTGATGAATGTTACTGAAGAAGAAGAAGAAGAAGAAGAAGAGGAGATTCCGTCTGAATCCTCTTTGTAGCCGGATGGAGAACACGGTTAGCTTTTCTCTTTCTTTCTCTGCCTGACTGAACTCCCATGTAGGATATCCCCGGCAGTTCTCGTCTGTTAGCCTGTCTCCCTCTTCCGCAGCCATCTGCTTGGGTCCGTGTGTGTTTTCTGCAGCTGCCAACATACTACACAACACCGTGCCGTGCTTTCCAGGCCAGCACTGACTGCCTGCCTGCTTGCCTTGCTCACGTAAGCCATGTCTCAAGAGGGAATTCACTCAGGCTGGGTGTAGGTGGATTTGTGGATAGAGAGCATGAAGAACTGCCTTTTGTGACTCATTTTTTTCGTTGTCTAGAAGAGACTGAGGTGTATGAGGTAAGCTATCAGAGGCTATGGAGATACATCTTTCCCAGTCCATCCAGTCTTTTCTCTGACAACTGCCCCTGTCCAGTTGTAATGAAATAAGTCTATAGTTGATTTTGTATACAATATATCATATTTGGAGATATATTACTATTATTATTATTTGGAGTTCTAATACAAATTTCCGTTGCCAATAGGGATTCCAAAGACTTTGCACATTGGCTGATACCGTGTACTGATCTGATAACAGTGCATAAAATAAATGTGTTGTCATTGTACTTGGGGGACTCACTGTGAAGTATTGGTAGATTCCTGACATTTTAGCACTTCTTCGTTGCTGCTCTTAAAAAGAGAATCGTAAAATCTTTTCCACAAGTATATAATGTGAACAAGTATTTTTGGTAACTGTTAGTGTCTACCCATCCTGTATTTGATATAATGTTGTGCATTATTTTGTGACTTTTTGCACATTTATAATTCTTGTCATACAATTTTGAAATATTTTTGTGACTTATTGTACGAAGTTGATCAATCAGGATGTTTTCACTAGAGTGCTATTCATATTATCAGTTTCCCTGGATGGCCTTGTATGGCATGTTTAGAAACGTTTAAAAGCTCAACACGAGATTTGCATCATAGATAGAGATTTGGAGATTGGGCAACAAAATACAGATCCTGTGTTTCTCTCTTTTTTATTTTTAGACTAAAATGAACAGTGCACATACCTGCGTGGGGTATTGCAGTGAAACAATTTGAAATGACATGTAGTCTTGATGCTTCAGGCCGAGTTCAGATCAACAAAACACTGCATCAAAAACGCAAGGGGCTGTCGTTGCATTGGAGTGGGCGTTTTGCTACAGGATACTGGTGAGATGAGTAAATGCAAACCAGGAAGTCGATTTTCAAGGCTCATCAGGCAAAGACACTACTATATTCCTTGTCTTGACAGAAAGGAGCAGATGACAGTTTGAAGAAATTTGGATATGCAAAACTAATATTGTAGCAACAGCCATTGTTTTCCTTTTTACGATTGTCACATGGCTTTTAGTTTTTAAATCAAGATCTGAGTGTTTTGTCAAAGGCAGCTTGTATTCAAATATTCAAATGTTCTCCCACATTTTCTTTGTACTTTCTTCCTTCTCTTTCTCTGTCTGCAGTGTTAATCTGCAAAGTGCACCTTGGCCCATTAGTGCAGTAAATCTGAGCCCTCTAACTTGAGCCAGGATGAGTCTGTAATGTACCGCATTGCTGCAGTCAGCAGCAGCGTCCTCTCAAACTGCAGTTCACTACAGGCAGCTCTGTGAGACTGCTGCATTGCTCTACAATATGCCACACGTGATCCAGTCAGTGATCAGGTGTAAACACTTTTGTGCTGCATCTAAATAGGATAAAACAACTGATCACTTGCTATATCACACTGCAGAGAGTAAAAGTAGTTACTGGACCCAAGAGGCCCCATGTGGTAGCTTTCCTAATTTACAGTATACAACCATGTGCTCATTGGATGGGTCAGGTTGTGCTTCACAGTTGATTTTAGTTTTGTGCTGCACAACTTGCAGTAAACTATCTTTTTCAGTGATGTCTTTTTACTCATGATTCAAGCATCTTCCTAACGCGGCATTTATTGCACTATTGTACGTCCTGGCAGAGGGATCCCTCACATGTCTTTCTGAGGTTGTGATGTTTTCCCCCTGTTAATAGGGTTTTTTGTTTTTTTTGTTTTTTTCCTTACTCTTGTTGAGGGTTAAGGACCGGTTCTCAGGAAATATATTTGGTCATACTAAGACTATTCCCTTATACAGTTTCATAAGGCTTAAAGGTCCCAGCCTTTGCCAATAGCAAACTGACATATGACACAGAAGATGTTGAACATGTAATTTCTATCAGTCTTTATTGATAATTAACCTAAAAATAACCTTAATTCTAAGAGCATCTATCGTAAGAAGCCTTTTCTTGAAGAAAGGTACTTTCATAGCCCACTATCCAACCCACCATTTTTTAAATCCCCACCAGTGACAAATGATCCAGAAGAACTTTGCTGTGCTGTGTAGTAGATCTACTGCCATGTCTTCCCCATCAGGGTCATACCACCATCTTCACCTGATGAGCAGGGATGAGCTGTGACCCATCACAGCGTAAGTGAAATGAAAAGGCAGCGAGTGTTAAATGAGTCCTTGGAAACAGGGGACTACTAACTGGCTGTCTGGGAAATTGATGGAGGGAGAAAGTCACCTTCACATTATCGCTTGTCTGCTATGAGCAGTGACTCACGTGAGTGCAGCCGCTGGTTAAATAGGGTAGCGCGGACTGCTCAACTCTCAGCTTTGTGAGGGTGACAGAGGTACCACGCTCGCCGCTGATCTCATTTTATTTTATCCACATCAGTAAAGTGGACTAGAACATCAGCAGTGCTGCTGGTCCCCCTCCCAGGCCTTGGTGCCGACTTGAAATGCCTGGATGAGGTATTTTACTTGTCACAAAGGCATCTGATCTGTGTATCCTTAACCAGCCACCCAACCCTCATTGATGCCCAGCTTCCTAGCTGTTGCCCTCTTTACAGCAGTGGCCTGCTTCTTTGGCAGACACTTTGAATTATTCATAGAATCGCTTTAAGCAGTGCATTGGCCATGGTTTGCTCTCTTGCACACACAGTGTACAGTAGCCATTGGGATGATGATGGAGGATAAAGATCCTAATATGCATATGTGCTGCTCGTTGTTTCTGCCTGGATTTTAACCACATTTTACAGTGGTGCTGTTCTGTGTTGTGGTTATCATTCTCTCTGAATAGCTCGTTGTTCAGATCAATCCAGACGTATTCATAGCCCTCTAAAGATGTTAAAATCTTGCAGCTGTAAACTACAGAGGTTCTGTTGGTCCGATGGTTTATTCATTCAGCTCATGTCCCCAGAATGAGAACATCACCCCATCTAGTGGTGGAGGAATGAAGCAACCCCATGAAAAAGGAGAAATTATGTCAAACTAGGATGGGACTCAGTGGAGTCCATATTCGCCAAGGCCTAACACACTCACTAATCAAAATTAACTTCTTGTGTCGTGCACCACCCCTCCACAAAAGTTAATGAAAATTGCTTGAGTAGTTTTTCTGTTATCCTGCTAACTAACAAATAGCAGATGAAAATCAAACCCCCTCAGCGAAGGTGATAAACTCACCTACATATCTTTTCTTGACAGCGATTTTGCTTTACCGAATATTGTTTTATGTTAGAGTGCAGTTCAGCAATATCAAGTAAATAAGACCAAAATCAAAGTGACATTTTTGATCATGTTTTAGTTCCCTTACCTACCATCCTGCAACAGTTGAAATGTTGGCTGTCAGCAACTTCTATTGGCTGCAATTTATCAGCACTACTCCCTGTATTACATTTGCACTACCTTTTTACTTAGAAGAATCTTGACATCCGCATTTTACCAAGTGTCTCCTGACCAACAAGGACAGCAGGCTGGGTCTCCTACCCCCGTTGTGGGAGTGTTGGCGCGCTGTTGTTTAATTAACCTCTCAGACTCCTGGCCTTGTCTGGGACGTGCTGATCATCAAATATGCTTTATATTTTCATGGGGAGGGGCAGTCGACACAGTCTTGTGTGTCTTGTCCAGTCGACATAATAGTAATCTGTCACTAATTAGAATTCCTGGGTTAAATCACTGAACGTACTTGCCAGATTATAGCAACACATTCAATGTTTTCAGATGGCATGCCTAACCCAGTATTTCAGTTGACCAGCTGCAGCTGAGTGGCCAAGGTTATGTGCAGGTTATATTGTTGCAGAAATCAAAACCCCATCACTATCTGACATACATGCGTGTCTGTCTCTCTCTGTTATTTCCAGAAGCTCTGCTCAGTGACAGGCATTACTCTGTGGTCCCATTCAAAGAACACCGTCCCTGGCAGGCTGGCCACTGCCCCTCCCTCTTGCCTCCATGTATCCTGAATCTACCACAGACTCCCCTGCTCGCCTCTCCCTCCGACAGACTGGCTCACCGGGCATGATCTACAGGTGAGTCGATGGACACATGCTGTATGCGTAGACATGACACAATTCAGTAAATCGCCTTGTACATGTACACCTATATGCCAGTTATTAAAGTTTAAGAAACTTTAATCGAAAGAATCGACCTGTGTTGTCATGAGAAGAAGTCAATACGTGGTTTGCTCTTTACTGAACGAAGACTTTGAAACCTTGAGCAGAAACTCACGTATGTACCCTGTGTTGTGTTTACGTCTATTATTACCTAAATAAATCCATCCAGCAATTACATTTGAAATGTTTAATTTGGTTCTGTTAGGCCACCTAGTATAAATATAAAAAGAGATTTTCAGAGTACTGATTTACAGAGAACGAATGACATAAAGCTTCTTTTGTTATGCAGTGTGACAGTCAGAACTGAAAACGAACACAAATCTAGGAATTCACAATAATCACTTCCTTATAGCTTCCTTATAGCTATTGAATAGCTCAAATCTAAAGTCTTGCATAATGGTACATGTTGACATTTTGTGTGTGAAAATACTTCAAAGTTGATGACATTTTATCTAGATTTGGCATCAGAAATCATTTCTTCTTTGCCGCCCTAAAAGCATTACTTACCAGTGGAAGTACAGCACAACTGTTATTTTGTGGTGGCGTAGAAGAAATGATTTCCAAGAAAAGTGCAGTTTTACCTGGGTGAAATTAATATACTTTAAAGGCATAATAACGGATCAGTACATAGATTTGCATATTCACCAATGACAGATGTGGCATTTCCAGCATCGTCGGAGATGTGACAACAACACAAACTATGGTATCTCTGACACACACACACACACACACACACACACACACACACACACACACACACACACACACACACCCCCCCTGTGTACCTTCCTTGTGTTGCGTTCACTCCGTGGGAACAGCAGATTGGACAGCCATTTCTAATTTGTACATTTTACCTTGCACTTTCATAATTCACCAGCATGTGGCACCAGAGATTCGTCCACTTGTATCATTAGAAAGCATCTGTTCCAATCCTCAAGCAACTTCATGGCTGTGTTACACATTACCTCCAGGTTGTCCAGATTGGGCACCATGGCTGTCAGCTGTAGGTTTTGTGACACTTTTATTAAAGCAGTTTGACAGCTGTTGAAATATTGTGTTATAAACCTTTCATTTTGCCTTTGCTGGGAGATCTGTTGCATTGAGGCATACTATAACAGCCTGTTATACTGCCATACACCAATTCCTTATACCAGTTTCACAGTTTGTCATGCTGGTCATCGTATAATGTGTGTGGGATACACTATTTCAAGAGTTCAGATGAAGATGAAGTTGTGAAAAGAAGATACTGATCTTATAATTCATATCTAAATTTTTTGTCTCAGGAATATTCTGAGATGAATAGAAACAGTGAGATCAGGTAGCTGGATGTAATTTAGTTTAGTTTTGTGTTGAAATCTGCACAATTAACAGCTCTTTTCACTTCTAATGCAGTTTATCTATTTCCTCCTACTTTACTCTTCCATATTTGATGCTGTCCGTCTGCGTCTTCATTCACACCACTGCTAACTTCTTCCCTTTCCTGCCTTTATTAACTGAATCTTTCCTTTTTTCCTCCTTCCCCTGACGTCTTCAGCGCTCGTTATGGGAGCCCCAAACGACAGCTGCAGTTCTACAGGTACTTGTCTGTCTCTATACCTGCCGGTTTGTTGTCGAAGTGCAGGGTGATTATTGTGTGTGTGTGTGTGTGTGTGTGTGTGTGTGTGTGTGTGTGTGTGTGTGTGTGTGTGTGTGTGTGTGTGTGTGTGTGTGTGTGTGTGTGTGTGTGTGTGTGTGTGTGTGTGTGTGAGGCGTTTACCCTTTTCATTTGTACATGATACATTTACAACATTATGTTCTAGTTTTATTTGACTGTTATAACCTTGCCATAGAGACGCTGTGTTCCGTCATATAAAACTTTACATGCCATTAGTAAACCTCTGCAGCATAGATAACACTTATCATCTACTATTTAGCTGGCAATGCACTATCCAGCTTAAACCTGATAGGGAGGATGATGGATTTTGTTTCAAGGCTGCTCACAAAACCTGTGAATCGACAGTAACTGTCTGAGTTTTTGTTTTATATGTTCCCCTATATTTCAGTTTTTTCAGCAGTGACATTTGAGACATCCACCGCAGTGCTTCTTTACTGAACTGATATCGAGGCACTTTTTTTTATTTTTCATGATAAAGCATTAAGTCATTCATAATTCAGTAATTCAAGTGCATCATTTTTTTTACCTCCTTGTTAGTTCACCATGATGTGTCTTGTCTGTAAGGCCTGAGAGATGATTGTGATAATGGTCAGGGATGTGATCATGTTCCCCTGTGGGAGCTGGTACTCACTCCTGCAGTAGGGTGTTTTCAGGTGGTCAGTCGTTCCGCTGCTTTAGAGTAGGATCAGGTTTTATGGTCTCATATCAGGCCTTATTTTGCTGATCCAGTTCTAAAAAGCCCTGACTGTGTGGATCTGCTTGTAATGAGCTCACTATTGGATTTTTATCTTGGTGTCTTGCACATTTCTGTCCTTTTTAAAGCACAAACCGTCCCACGAGCTGCTCCCTTGGCCTACGTACGGCAGGATCGATTAAGCCCCTTATCTGTGTATGTCTATCGCTCTGAAAGCCTCACAGACTGATGCTGGGAAGGGAAGTTTTGGTTCAGTTTCAGTGGTCGTTTCTATATCGTAACACTCACAAACTTTAGTGCTGCAAACATAATGGCTGTCAGACCCTCACCAGATTGCAAATAAACTCTTAAAGTTGTATCCCACTATGATGGAATCCAAGTCCTCCCTCTGCTTCAACTTCACAATGATCATTTTAGGGCATATTGTTGACATCTTTTTTCACTTTGTTTAGTGTTGCATTATTCTCCAGAATGAGTCATAGGTCTTTACTGTTTTGTAACAGTGACTGTTGTGTTCACAGCTATTTCACACTGGCCTTTGTGATACCATGAACTAAAGATGCTTTTAGTGAAGTATTTCCGGCTCTGGCTATTGTTCAACCCTTTTACAGTTTTCAGGGGACTGAGTGCTTTCCTGACAGGGAGGGTCGTTGGCTTGACCACTACATTCTCATGTACAAGTTAAAATTCTACAACTGAAAGTCACAACTTGAGTTACAGAACTGAGGTATACCAGTTTTTGTTTGGTATATAACTTATAAATTTATTAGATTATTAGATATGTAATGCCCAAATTATGTTGTGTTACCATTCTATGAACATGTTTCTACTTTTGGAAAATATTTCACAATAGAAAATGTGCATTGTCTGTTTGTTTGCATATATCTGTGCTGTATTTGAAATCCTAAAATGCTCTCGCGAATCAAACATGGAAACTTTTAAACTAGAACTTGCAAATAACTGTATTTTATTTGTCTGCACTCTGCAAATATCTGCTGTCGCTGGCATTGATGGCAATTTTGTCAAAATGCCAGATTTAGTGGTTGGCCGATTAATATATACATTTAGTGACCGTAATTGTGCTGTTATAATATATATTTGAATAACATAAAGTAAGTAAGTGTCCATTAGGGTCTTGTTTATTATCACAGATGACGATGATGAATATGGACTTTCCTGTAAGTACATAAGAAGCTTTCCTCTGTGTTCCAAATAACGTCAATATAGTGTCATGTATGTTTAAATATATCTTCAGTTTCTTATTCAGGTGCTTCACAGTTCTGTGTTCAGATGCATTGTAATGTGAACCACTGATTCTGGACATTGACCTGAACACTGCTTGCCTGAGAGGCTGCAGGCCTGCAGGCTTAACCAGTGTGGTTTTCGTAGTGCCTTGGTTAGAGAGTCCTTGAACATGCTTGGTGGTTTATCTTTCTCTGTGTGTGTCCGTATAGTGTATGTTTGCTTGACACTGTGTGTTTGTGTGTGTTTCATATGCACACAACACTCAGACCCTCATTATAGTCCAGCTCTTAGTATTCTTTCCTGTGGAACAACAATCAGAGGCTTTTAGCGCAAAAGCTTTGGTGAATAATTCAAGGCTGATATTATTTGCTGCGGTTAGCAGAAACAAGACAGGCTGCTAAATGACATAAATGGATTTCTACCATGAGATCTCTCGGGGAGCGGAGGAGGCGGAGAGGTGTTGGTTGTGGACATAGAGTATGGTCCAAGTGGTGAGGGGAGGGAAGGGATGCACTCTCTCATTCACTAATAGGTTTAGACATTTCCTAGTAAGACACTCCCAGTTTGGGTGGACCCGCTTCATCACTGTCTGCAGTGTGTGTTTATAAGAGCAGACTGGAACCCCACGGCCTCGCTCATGAGCCGACCCCCAAGAAATCAGGGTGAGTTTGAGGAAAGGTTTTCGCTGATCAGGAGTGTGTTTGTTTGCGTGTGTGTTCTGTGTGTGTGAGCGGTTGGTGGAGCATTGATAGTGTGCGTGTGTGTTTGCGTGCATGCTGCCTAGCTTGAAGTCTGCTTTATTAACATCTTCTGTCTCTATGTGAGGAAACCAACTGTTCGGTATAACGCTTATTTAAATTTAGAGAGTCGATGATGGCATGATCGGTTTGGATTCATTTCATTAATTAACATTTTGACTCTTGGTATTTTACAGTCTCTATACATTCATTTATACAAGATGTTTTAGATTAAATGCCATTTTATTACCGCTTTGAAATCTGAGTTTAAGGGAAGGTTTGATGTCAGCGTTACACCGTGAGTCATTTTCCCTGAGACAGCGAACCTTTAGACCTTCCAGGATATTTCAAACCAGCAGTAAATTCCTTATTCTTATTCTCAGTTGTGGTGGATTTACCGTGACCCAAACAAAGACTAATGCTTTTTAGGAATCCAGATTAAATTTCCTTTCTTGAAATGCAGGGGTAAATGTCACTTAGAGCAATTTCAGAAACTCTTTATCATGTCATATGTTAATATTTGATGGATACTTTGTTTCTAAAAACTTTATTTTACAATCATAATCATATCTATTCATGCTTCAAAGAAAGGGATTATACTGCAATTTAGTCTTAATCTGTGTTTAAGATTTTACACATTTTTCACAATTAAGATTCAACCATTTATTTACCATTTTTATGTAAAGAAAGAATTATTGAACTTTGTATATTATATATATTTTTTTCATAGAAGTCATTTAGAATGCATGTGTATTCAAAACACATTGTTCTGCAGTATAATATATTTATAATGTTTTAATATAAAAACCCAGTCTCAATACTGTGCATTGAAAAAGGCTTCGTGGTCAGTGCTCACCAGTGCCTTTGACTTTGTGTTACCTTCTTGAAGTGATATTGGAACTGACACAGTGCTGCCCTCCATTGATTTTATTGAGAACAACACCGTTTAAGAGTTGAATTACAGAGGAATCGACTCAAAAGACCCTCCAAAAACATAGCAATTGGATGTTATTCGGTTGTTTTGAGAATCGTTTGTGCCTTTTTTGTCAGATACACTTGATTTATGTCATGTGTGCAAATCTTTCAGAAAGTTTGCCCCTGAGCACTTCTGTTCAGTCCACTCAGGTCTTAGAAGTTACTCCAGGGACGATTTCCCCTCCTGTTGCTTGGTGCATGTGTGAATGCCTCCTCTTTGCAGATAGCATGTGCCCTCTTTGGTCCTGCTCCTTAATCACCAGCAAGTCACCTGGATGCTCCCTATCAGTGTAACCCTGTCATTGTGTACCTGTCAAGGGAGGGTGGTGCCGGGCTGTGTTGTGCGACTCTGGTTACAGGATGCATGGCCATGCGCTGCCCTGAGCAGGAGAGCTGTTTTTTTATGGGAGCAGGTGCTATTTAGGGAGGTGGCTGTACCCTGTCAGGTCCTTGCGCCGCTCGTGTCCCTACTTTATTCTTCACTGCACGGGTTTGTCTCAGCATCCCGAAGAGGAGAAAAGGGCAGGGGGCATGTTTGCGGGGGGGCTCGCTGGTGGCCCCCAGGGGCCTCCTGGCAGGCGCAAGTCCAGTTACTGTCCTCCTGAAAACCTGCAGATCCCCAAACCACCAGCGCCAAGCAGCGGTGTTCGTAAGAGCAGCAGCAGTGGCAGCGGCAAGATGCTTTCTATGACATACAGCGAGAGCATCCGGAGCGGCATTAACCGCTACCACTCAGACCAGGGGCTGAATCAGCCAGCGGCCAGGCCCACCGACCCGGCCTGAGCTGCAGAGACTCCGGGAACAGAGAGTTGCTGCTCAGATTAAGAACATGGAAGACTTCCTGAAGATGAATGGCCTGGCGCTGGAGGAGTGTGTGTCCTATCAGACAGGCATGAAGTACAGGTAAGAGAGGGGCAAAGCTTGACAGGGACTCAGATAGTTATTGTGAGTGGTGGGAGCTGAAAATCAGCAGGTGAGTCAGTTAGCTTTGTGATTAGAGGTGGTCAGACACTAAATGGATGCATGCTGTAAGGTTTTGTTAGTGTTTTTATGGTTGGCCTAAAAAATTACTACTATGTGACTCTGCTGTTGATTTTATTTTGACAAGACACAGAAGAGAAGTTTGGAACATTTTTATCTTCCTCTTTGTTAATATCGTTAACAATCTTGTCCTCTGGTCAGACTGCACTTATGCAAAGGCACTGGGGCTCAAGTTTTATTTTAATCATCTAGGTCGGTGACATATTTGCCCAACTACATGGGAAGGACAGAGTTCTCCGTAAGGAGTTACCTGGCCCCTTAAAATCTCACTTAGAGTCTTCTTTCCTTTTCCCCTTGATCATGTTTACAGTCGTCCTTCTTAGGTGCTGCTCTCCTGTTTACTGTAGAGAGAATTCTGCCTCATAAAGACAAACGAATAACTACTTCATGTGATCAAAAGAGCACTGGAAGATGCCAACAATATGCATATAATAATATTAGAATAGATATTGTAACCATCATGTTGTTGTAATATAGTTTTAAATAATGGCTTGGTCACAGGGTTTTTGGGGTTTACTTTAATGTTGTATTTGATAGTTAAGACTAAATGGCTTTTTGTAATTGAGGAATACTATCTTCAAATGTTGACATTTTTTAGTATTTTTATGCTAAATAAAGAATTTAAAATCTCATTGTTATCTGATAAATGATTTGTTACTTAGGCTTTATCTTAGCTCATGACCTATTTGTGGAGATACAAGGCTTTCATAGAAAGACTTATTGAACAAATTTTATCATCAGACATATTCAAGGTAATATTTTTATTTCACCAAGCTTCATTTAAAAAAAATCTTGACATTTAAGTGCATATGATTTAAACGATTATTTAGGTAATATCTGAAATAATAAACTCACTACGGAGGCAGAACAAGAGATTATTTTTTTAATTCCTTTTTGGGGTAGCTATCAAGACAGATTTTATCTAATGTTGCTATTGAGCCCAGTACAGCAGGCTGAGCGGCTGTTGTTCTGTCTAACAAGGCCTGTTAAGCCAATGTTGTTAATGTCGTGGACATGGATAGCTTTTTATCACACACAGGCATGGCTGCTGTTGTTTTTGACTGAGACCAGTGACTAGAACGCGGTTATGGTCGGCTGCTGTTACCATGTCTGCAGTGACCTGGAGTTTTACTATCATCAGCAGACAGTGTTGTATATCATGGCATGTTACCTTGTCCGTAGTTATCTATGTGCTGTGTAAAGCTAATTCAGTGGCCCGTGACTGGTTTGGGTGCAGCTTTGTGAGCATGCATGTAGAAAGGGAGTTTAATATTGCAAAGTGCATGTGTGGGTTCTTTACTTACAAACCTCAGAGTGAGCCTGTAACTCTAAGTACAGGTTACACATGATAAACACTAAAACTCTGTGTATCTGTGGTTCGAATCATTTTATTCCTTCTGTTCGATCTAATGGAGCTATTGAAAAGTCGAAGTGTGATTTCTCATGCTGTTTACCCACTGGAGTGTTGTATTTAACCATTGGTATTGGTTTACCACAGAGGCATTAGTCCAACTGGCATAGGAAATCCTGCCAGGATCCACTGGTTTCTTGTACCGCAATTCTGTAATTAGTGCAGCAATTGGGTCAGCAAGTGCATGTAACCTCTGACTCGTACTCATCATTATTTCACGTGTGTGCTGAGGGAGGCAGGCCAGCGTTTCTTCTGCATCTTTTACAAAAAAGTTGGCCACAAAGGTTTTGTTGTAGTCCCACTATTTGTTTGTTCACTGCTCTGCACAGAAACCTGCAGACGTGTCTTTTTAAAACATATCAACACAGACCTTTAAATATACTACGTTTTATACTAGATTGGTCTTTTGTGTTGCAGCACAAACACTGATCAGTGAATGAACACTAATAAATTCCCTTTATCTTAGAACGGTCGCTATCTTTGTTATAAATATTGTGCCACTTAAGGTAAAGGATGACTCTATTTTATAATGTTGTCCTTGAAACAAAATACTACGATTCAGCAGGTCGCTTGGAGACCGGATAACTTTCCCTAGTGTCCATGTCGTCGGACTGAACGAGGCAGGCAGCTGGAAAAGGAGCCTGCTTGAGTTCAGAAGGGCGAGACAGGAAGCCTTACGTCTCCTGTTCAAGCTACACAATGCAGAGAATGGCTGATGGAATATAGATTTCTGGAGTGACTTAACACTAATGGGCATGGTAATGACCTCCACTTAGGATTTCATCCATGGAAAGGTGTGTTTCTCTGTTCCTTGATGTTTTCTCAACCTTTTCTGCCTATTAAAGCTTTAATATGCAGGTGGACACATATTTTTTTTTTTAATGAAAAACATTTACCTCATGTGTGATGAATATAATTATCTTAAATCAGAATATCTTTGATATTACAAGTTAAACGTGCTTCTTGGACGTATTGCCTAAGATTTGGCCACTAGGGGGCATACAAATATCAAAAAACAATTTGATACAGCCACAGTCGACACCAAATCACACTCTATATTCATACATATTTTTGAAGTTACCAAATGAATGAAAGATTGCTTTTCACTCTATTCTTAGGGAAAATGGGGATTGGTGCTAGTCAGGCAGTGTGCAATGTTGCAATTTTTGGGGGGGGTTGTGGGAAACATCTGACTAGTGGATTTAATAAGAGCAGCTAAGACTCAACTACATGATGTTTGTTTGCTGTAAAACCAAAACGTAAGTAACAATAAATCTCTGTAGAACTTCAAGGTTGGTGTTAATTATGGGCATTATTGCAGACTGCTCTTTTTGCCTATCAGCCATTGAATTTGATTTCTTTTAGCTTTAAATAAACGTGGACATAAAAAAAAGGAAAGATCTTACTACTAACTAGTACTAACGCAAAGCATATAACCCCATTACCTAGTTGTAAAGCTATAGAATATGTGACAGAATGGGACCAGCGGAAATCCCTTCAAATACTTCTGTGTTAATAACCACTGATCTCCACTAGATGATGCAAGTGTTCCACTTAAGCAGCTAGGTAGATACAAAGAATTTCCTATTCTTAATACCTCCACTGAACTCACCATATTCATGCCTTCACTGAGCATCATTCTAAGACCGACACCATTGACCATGCTGCCCATCTGCTTTTAATATTTATCAATTTTTATTAAGCAAAGCCTGGTGATGAAACATGAGCAAGATATGACTCAAATCTGTTAACATATAAGCCTGTCACAAGGTGGCAGTGTGGAGGAATGTTTCTGTTTTTTCACAGGCTCATTGCTGCTGCTTCAGAGCCTCAGTCAGATGTGTATTCTTTCTGTTCTCACGTGTCTCTTTCTTGCACACACATTATGCCAATGTCTCTCATTTCATTATGTACACACACTAAGCTCTTGGTGAGGACATAATTCTGGACTGAGTCACTCTAAACTGTTAAAATATATGTAAATTATTTTTTCGAAATCTCAGCAGTGCTGCAGCCTGGGCAACTGTGACGTTTTCCTTCAGGCAATCCCCTACTCAAGTGCTATATTTAGCAACAGACTCGTATCCACAGCTGCAGCTGGATACAGCTGAACGGGCTGCAGCCTAACCTGTTCATCCGCTGTTGTATCTCAGCCTCGTAATCTTACTACTTTGATGAGAGCTGCAGAAATGGCCATTCTTTATCTCTCTCAGCAGAGTGGAAGAAAATCTGTAGGTATTTGGCGTAATATAGGCTCAGATTCCTGTGCCGACCTCTCCTGTTCCTCTTTGAGCTATCTCTGGCTGGCCTAGTCTGACAGCTTGTCAAAATGCTCCTGTCAGAAATGTGAGTGTGGAATCAAGAGGTGGGAATGCCAGGGATGACGCAATTCAGTTTTTGTTGTATATTCCATTTAAAATGCCTGCTCATTTAGATGATCCCCGTGATCACAATTTGTGGCTTAGTTCATTATTTTATGTCTCAATTTACCATGTCTTTTTGGTGACATTGATTTACAATGTGGTAAACGTCTAATTTTTAAGGCTTTGTTTATTGATAATTAAACAAAACCACCGTTTTCACTTTGATGTCAGATTTCTGTCAAGATGCGCTGCCAGGGGGCGTATGCTTGTCACACATGTAGTTACTTTTGCTTTTATTTGACAAGATGTTGCAAACTAGAAGGTATAGTCCAGCTCCTGATAGACAATTGCCGTGTGTCTGTGTATAATCAATTTACCATTTGTTACATTATAGTTGAAATGGTGATTATGACCAGGATATTGGTCACAATCACATACTGTTTTTTTATTGATTTATTTTTCTCCGTTTAGGAATTATTAACCCCTGTATGACACTGGCCCTGTTGTTAACCTAAAACATTAAACACTAAGAGTCCCTTTAAACCTGTTTTCCTTCATGATGCTGTTATGTAATTTTCAATCAAACATGACTGATCTAGCTTTACATCCATTAACTGCATTTCTGCAGTGACTGTGCGTGTGTGTGTGCGTGCGTGTGTGTGGCGGTGGTGGCCGCAGGGGGATTGCTCTGTACTGGGTTTGAATACCCAGTAGTGACAGGAGGTAGGAGGCCCTCTCCACTGTCCTCAGCCTTTTAGACACTCAGGCTTACAAAATTGTGCTGTTGTCGCTTCGCATCCCATTGAGGTTGTTACTTAACAACATTCAGCACGTATTTCCTGAACCGTCAAGTTCCATCTCTAAATAGGGTGAGGGGTTGTTTATTTAAAATTGCACCCAGGGCCGTATCTATTGCTTCCTCTCTCCCATGAACTCATTAAAGATCAGAATGTGCTGCATCAGTGGTAAACGGGGCAGAAACATTCCCTTGATATATTTTTCTTTCACAATGAATTATCGGAGCACTTTAGGCAAAAACAGTATGTTGGATGTACATTATATATACATCTTGCATAACATGGAGTACTTGACACACATTTGTAGATTTCTATGTTCCTGTGGTCGGACACAGCCAAATTGTCCTATTCAAGTTATCTTGAACTCTTTCATGGAAAGTCCATAAAAGCTTTTAGTACATTTCTGTGGTTTCGTGGCCACTCTTGCAAAATTAATGCAGAGGGAAATTTTGCTTCTCACTTGACTGATCATTCAGAAATACTCCAAAAGCAAGCCTTTAGTCCGACCGGTTTGATGCAGGTATTGTTGTACTGCAGGACGGCAGTTTAAAGTGATATTTTTCTTTTTCAAATTATGCAATATACATTCTTTCATCAAATGTTTCATTGTGACATCATATTATAAGCTGATTGCATGTTTTTGCTCTCTTGGTCCTTCTTATCCTTTTATTTTTCATATACTGTTATCGGTTTTATCACTGAGAATACAGAATATCCACTCAAGCTAGGATCAACACTCCAAAACCACAGTATTGGTTCTTTCTTTTTCATTTTCCCTTCTTGATTTCTGCTAGTATTTATTTCTTTAACAAAAATGTGTTCGCTATATCTTCTTAGACTGGTCCTCTGTTATGATAAGAAATCAGGTCCTGGTGTAGACTGACCTCAGACAGGACCACCAGGAAAAAAGGTTGGAGCTGGTGTGATCTTTTAGATTCGACATGTATTCGACAGCTGAGAAATAAAGGAACCTGTTTCAGAAGCTTGGTTTTACCCCTTTTATTTAATGATTATGTGAAAGGACCATTAAAAGCTTCAGCTAAAAAATAGTGTTCAGGTTTTTAAATCACGTGTTTAATCATTTATTTTAAATGTAAGGGTTCTCGACAACGTCTCATTACTCGTATTTGAACTCAAGTTTCTTAAAACAGTCTTAGACACCGGATGCCAAGGTGCCAAGTGCAAGCAGCCGCATCTTTTCCCCTGGAATGCATGCTGTAGAATACATTTCTGCATTGCGCTTCTCTGTGTGAATATTCCCTTAGGTATGACAAATGCACACAGGCAGGCGGTGGGATCCTCCATTGAACGGGACAGATTATTCTGGTCTCTCCACTCACCCCGCATTTCTTCAGATTAGTGAGTGTCCTCCCTTGGACCATGTAACACGGCCCTGTTTGGTAAGCACACCTTGTTCTACAAGCTGTGAGGCTGAAATCCCTTCATGGCTGTTAGATTACTGCTGGTCACCATATTGACTTAAACTCACACTGTCCATTAACCTCATTTCATATTTTATATAAGGTGTATTTTTCATAAATACTTATCTAGCTAAGCATCACAGACATGCTGTGTATGTCACCATTTTTTTTAAATTACAGAGCGTCTTCAGCTAAAGCCAAAAGGCATTATTATGACTTCATATTACATAAGAACGGGGTTTCCCTGTCCTCTATTTTTTGAATGTCTCAGCTCTCCTGCTCTGTTAGATGTGTCAGCAGGGACAGCTGAAACGACAACTCCTCCTGAGCCCTGCTGTCTGTGGGGACTCTGTCATGGTCACTGGAGAATTAAGAATCAGAGCACACGCTGCTCACAGATGTGACCTGTGTCTCTCTTCACTCTCCTGCTTACTCAGGAATTCCCATAATTACAAGGATAATACTTTGCCCTTATTTTCAACTTAATTTGTACATTTACATGCCTCACTTGAGCTTAGAGATGAAACGGTATGAACATTTTGTACCATCAAAAGTGACTGATAGACAAGCCATAGTAATTTCACCAAGTTTTACAATTGACATAATATATATTATCAATAAAATTGTGATTTTTCATGATGTATTGAAGGTCGACAACTTGCGTTAAGTGCAGATGTCGACCCCCAATATCAGGGTCGGGACGAAATATCTGCGTTTGTTAAACACATGCAATGTGGCAACAGTGGATGTTAGCATTAGCTATGGCCAGAGATTACTAACAGTTCTCCTGCTGTTCCAGCCCCCATCTGCCTGCTGCTAATTCCGCCATGTTTAAAAACACAACAAATGCTCCGCCTGCTACGCCTGCATCTTATAGACTTGCTGACTTTGGATGATGCTGGACAGTATCAACCGATGTATCACGGTACAGTGTTTCCTATAGGATTTACTTTAGCAGCGGAGGCAGTTATCAATTGATGGCGTCTGATCGTGAATCCTGATGTCCTGGCTGTAGCAAATTGACTTTTCAATTCGATTAAATATGTGTCTAATAAACTCTCAGGCAAAGAGTAAACTTTACACATGTGACGTTGTTTCTCAATGTGGTTGATGCTGGACAGTTTTTACCATGAGCTTAACACCGTTGTAATCAACCACGGTTATAATGATATTTAAAATTCACACGGTTATACTAACCATTTGGAATTTTACCGTGGTTAATTGTAAAACTGGTTTCATCCCTACTTGAGATTATTCAGATAAGAAGTAAGTAGAGTTCTTACAAATCAGTCATGATGCTAGGATAACAAATAAACAACAATAATCTGAGATGTTTTTTGTTTCACTTCATTGCAGCCTCATTACCGTGATGAAACAGTCAGCCATTAGAAATGTTTAGACGCAGCCTCAGGATGCAGTAAGCGGCTACAAAAGCATTACCACATCTGTCGATCAGCACTGTCAGTCTGTCTGACCTCACATCGTTTTCCATTAACTCTCTTAAGCCTGTTCACCCACACACAGACACACACTCCTCTATCTCCCCAGCCCTCATCTCAGGGATGCTATCCCTTTCACTCGGTTACTCAAATCCTCACCAATGCTGTTCAATTAAACCCTCAGTAAGTGGAACTTTAACCTCCTTTGAACAGCTGGCCAACACTAACACATGATACAACTCTGGCCATTCTGTCCGTGTCAGTGTTTGCTGCAACTAACCATCACCTCCGGCCACAAATGACCTTGTCCCAGCCCGATGCCCCTGGATACGTTTTCTTAAGTAAACAGAGACAGACATGCAGAAGAACACAGAGTTAGAGTTAATATAAGTAGTGGAACTATCTGTAAAGTGATATTCATGAGTTTAGGTTATTCTGTTTACCCAACTTGCAGGGCTATGCTTTAAGATGTACTCCCCATGTTAAATTGCAGATTTCAAAGGAATCATTTTCAGAGGATCTGTGCAGCAGTCCCTGCAGAGGGCTGCAGAAAGCCAGGGCTTGCTTCTCTCGCTTGGGAGAGAGATCAGGCGTAGCACCCTGAAGCAAGTCTGGATGCCAGTTCATGTGCCAGTCCCAGCTCGGTGGAGGTACCCAGACTGCCCCTGAGAACAAATTAGTGAAAGACGTCATGAAATGCTCACTGTGTTGATGAATGTCAGATTTGGGAGTCCTTTTACGCAGCTAAAGGCGTTTCTTTGTGCTTTGTCCAGACTCACTGTGCAGCATTGATTCAGAGAGCCTGTGCCTATTTTTAGAGCTAATGCTGCCGTCGTGGTGAAGGATCACCGCTCATCACAGTATCCTGCAGTACCTCTGTGATCAGACTAGTTCCTAACGCTCAGTTGATCAGAGTCGCTGTCCTCCCCTCTGCCACTGTGCTCCCTAGCAGCAGTATGTGGGCTGCAGCTTAGCGAGGTCAGTTGTCTGAGCTAAAACTCCTGTGCAGCTAGGACTCTGGAGGCTTCATTATGGTATGGCTTCATTGATTGCCTAAGCCTTGTCCCGATCAGGGCTGCAAGGATGAACAGAACAAAACCAATAACTTTAATATATATGTGTGTGTTTAGGGATTCTTTCCACAGCTTGCTTGTGTTAACAGTTTTTAGCTGTTGTGCAACATCTTTATATGGTTGTCTTTTTCATTCTTTGTTTTCCTTCTCCGTCTGCATTCTCCTCTGCTGCTGTTTTTTAGTTATGGTGAATTTTTACTCCACCGTATAGTCATGATCAGTGAAACACACATTTGGCTGTACAATCTACAGCATTCCTCTCCTCTTCCTCCCCCCGCACATTGAATGAAATGCAGGGCCCTATCAGTGCTCTGCATTCGCTCACAGTGATTGATTGTCAAAGGGGGATTTTAGCAGCTCAGCAGATTTTTTTTTTTTGGATAACCACAAATCAGGCACTTAATCAAAGCAAGGAAAGGAAGGGCACAACACAAGGGAGGACATTGTATTGTGGGAGGAGATGGATTTCTATTCTTTATTTGTTCAGAACTGCTATATAACCACCAGCTACTGAATCCTATGGCACCTGATAGGATTTGGTTCTCGGGTATTGTTCCGTTGTTTCCTGCATTGATACAAAAATTACTTTTTTATCATAGAGGATAAATCTTTGGCTTGCGCACATTTGCACCTTTTAAACAATATCACTAATTGGCAAGTGACACGCTAAGCCATTATGTAAAGGTCACAGTGTCTTATTTTTAGTTCAGCAACCTTAATAAGTGTTTTATCTTGTGACTTACAATGAGTAGAGGCTCATTCCAAATTAGCTCCAACAGAGTCTGATGAATTATCACAAAGCAGCTTAAAGTTCAGGCTGGCATTTACTTGATAATAGTACTGAGGTAAAAAAAACTCTGATAAAGGTGCTTTCAGACAGGCACTATCCAGTATGGACATTTTGATGATGTTTTCTAGAGAAAAGTTTATGTGAAAACCAATCGTCTGAGTCAGTGGCAATGAACTATTTCCTGAATTTAAAACATGTGATTTCTGTAGCTGAATTTCCTTTCATTTCTGACAACAGCTGAAACATTTGTTTGGACTGACTATGACTGCATTGACTTGCAGGCCAGGGGGCAGTGTGACCTCTGCACTGCAGTTTGATGTGTCATGCATGTTAAAACTTCATTAATAACATTAACACAGTGGTAGTTAATGGAGCATGAGGGACACGCACATGGAACAATTCCCCTTCAGCAATGTGATGTCTGTACTGCAGGAGAGTTACATGTTGATAGGTGCATGGGCACGAGGTTATGAAAATAAAATGTCTGTAAGGCATGATCACAGTAACATCCTTTTTTATTTATTTTTTCCCATGAGAACCACATGTCATCAACACAGTGATAAGGTGTCTGTCATCTTTCATGATTGTCTCCTCTATTTATCTGGTCTTTTGGTCCCTCTTTGGTTTCCAGATACAGTCAAAAGGGATGAAATACATGCTGTCAGTCTGAAGACAGTTGGCAGATGTGCCTGTTGTGAAAATCATAGTACGTGTGACAGGCATGGGTTGTTGGATTCAGCATATTTGTTTGGTGGTAGCTGTTGATAGCTCCTTGTATATTTGTTAATTAAACAGCGTCAATGCATGTGTTGTGTAATTTTTTTTTCAGACATTTTCATTGGACTGTTAAAGTGAGTATAGATTTTGCAGAGATGTTATACCTGACTGTGTTGTGGTATGCATCTGGTGGCAAGAGGCAAAAAATGGAGGGATATGTAAACAAAAAGGTAGTTTACTGGTTTTATTGATTCCTTGAAATCACAATTTCATCAGATGATGCTCGTATTGATTACTGCACCTTGCAGTGCGCACCAGTCGATAAATGTGTTGATTTTTAGAAGCAGATAAATCACGGGTCAACAAAGGAGTTTTATGACAAGATGTCAGCCATCACATGGTTTCACTGGCCATAAAAAGCTGTGGCAGGTCAGTAAAAGCCACAACGATATTATATATATATATATGCTTTGAATAATGCCAGTACATGAATATTAGACTAGAATTTTGCTGCAATGTTTCCTTTTTCCTGCTGTTTGATTTTTGTCAGTTTTGTTATGTGGACTTGGCATGGAGCAGAAGACTGACACTGTATCTGTGCTGCCTCAGCTCCTGTCCCTGGCCTCTCCCACTTCTCAGTACCTTGCCCATGTCATGACTCCTGGGGCCCCTGGAGCGGAGGGGAGTGGATTGTGGCATCACATTTCCACGGCAGTGGAGGCGAATATGGACCGTACCCTGTTGTGTAGAAACTCTGGTCATGTGGAGCAGATGGTAGAGGGAATGGCATCAGCCCCAAATCTGTTCCACACCACCTGACCACGAGTGCAGGACATAACACTGCAAAGGTGACACAAGCCCATCGATCATAAATCTTTTTTCTGCCACTGCTATTGAGATTGATGCAAACAAACACCCAGTCTACTGTTGGTTAGGGCATCCCATTTAAACTCCACACTCTGTCTTTGTTAAAAGAAGGAGCCCTCTTGAGCTTAGCTTGGCTGCTCTCTGCACACAATGTGAAATTTAAATCAGATTTCAGTTGAATTAAACCACCCTTTCCCCTCAGGGTTCTATTTAAGTCTAGGAGACCAAAAGGTCACAGCTCCAAGAATAGGGCTGTCAGTTAGCAACAGCCTGTTTGCTGAATTTCTGTGATGGAGGTCGCTTCTTTGACTATACTTTACTATACATGTCTGCTCCTGATGGCATTTCTTTTAATTATCTCCTTGGCACACGAGCTGATCCACTCCGATAAGCTTCAGTATTACATTACTGGTAGCGGGTGTCTCATCTAATGTCTCTTCAATCTGTAGCCATAGTTGCGTTCAGTCCAATTACTGTGGTGTTTATTTTAATTCCTCCAACCATTATATTGTTACTCTTACCTGCACCCTTCTGGCTCACCTAAAAATGTATTTATTATTCAGATAATTTTTTATTAAGCAATAACAGACGATATACTGAAATTGGCTTTTCAAGCATTATCCTGCCACCTTTTATAATTTCTTTTTGGATTGAACAGACTTTGCTCAGTTTCAGAATATGTAACATTAAATAATTTCTTTCAACAACTTAGAAAAATGTATTTTGAGAAGAAGGGTCAATGGGCAAAAACACAGCATCTCAGATATGTCTGTGACATCCCTGCCTTTGACATATATTGTCACAGATAAAGTTACATAATGAATATTTCATGGGCAGTTGGAGAGACCCACGTGAGAGTCGCCTTTTCAGGGGCCATAGGCTGTAGTTAGCTCCTCGCCACTGAACACGCAGCTTCCTTTCCTTTTTCCTGACACAATAAACTATATTAAACCACACTGCAGGCTAACAGACATACAAAGAGGAACACAAAAAATGCACTATCCTTTTCTTGAGGGAGCTGCTGTAAACACAACAGATTTCAATGCCTTGCTCCCTGGCTCTGTGAATATTCCTCCTCGCAGCTTCTCTTCATATCCCTCCCACGACATTCTCTCTCTCTCTCTCTCTCTCCCTCTCTCTCTCTCCCTCTCTCCCTCCTCCCATCTCTTGCCTGTGTGCACCGTGCTGCTTTATGCTGAGCACAAGGCATACAGATGTAAGTTTAATCCAGGCAACGGCCAGAGCTGGGGAAGTGAATATGGGGTTGCCCTTTTGCTAACATTCTGTAGTTTCCAGGAGATTATTTAGGATCCAGAGCAGCTGTCAAGGTGGGCTTCGCGGGTGAGATGAAAACCTCCTGGAACTGTCTATCATGTTTTATCCTCTCCATTTCTTTGCGTGGATCTATGCGTTTCCACTCTTGAAGCTCAGAATTAAGAGGTGTTATCTCTTGCACTGAGCTCAGCTTAAAACGGAAATTGCAAGGCTCTATATGTGCTCGTCAGCTCCTGATGATCTCTGATATAGAGATAAAGCGAGAGGAGGACCCCTGGATGAATCAAGGAAAAACTTGCTGGGGCTAACTCACACAACCCCTGCTTTTTTTGAGCTGTGATTTGTAGAAGATTTTCTTTTTTTTTTTCTTTTAATCCCTAAATTGTGCTGGATTTTCGTTTTTATGTATTTGTCTGCAGTGATTCCTAATTTGTTTCTCAAACCAGCGGAGGCAGAGATGCTGTAATTTTGTGCTTGATTTGGACTTCCTTTGAGAGGATTTCGTTTTCACCTGATCAGCGGTCCTTCAGCGTTTCAATACATTCTGTTCTGCCCTCCCACTTCTCTGCAGTCCTTTTTTTTTCTTATTGACCATTGTGATTTGGTCAGTGACTTTAACGCAACTTCATCAGACACCGAGTTTTTGAGGTCGGATTAACATCCTACAGACTGAACAGTGTCACACTCTTCAGTGGATCCTCAGACTTTACACCTCAGGGACTATCTGCGAGTGTGACAGACAGTCTAAATCCAAGATGCAGGTGTCACTAGTGTGCACGGACCATCGTGGGGGGGTGAGCCGCACCACGGAGGACCGGCTAAACCGACAGAACGCTAACAGCCCCAACACAGGCACCCGCAGCAAGTTCAGAGCTGTGGCGATGGTGGCTCGCAGCCTCGGACAACTCTCTGTTCAGAGTGTGCCTACCTCCAGCGAGCAAAGCATGAGGACTGGCATGAAGTATCGGTAGGGTACTAAAAAGGTTAACTGATAAATGTGACCCCAAAACCTTCAGACTATTAAATATATAAATGAAATTACATAGGGGGATTTGCTACCTGCTCCAGTATATTTTAAATGATGATTCATCAAATGCATTGCCTCTTGGTACAATGTGTTTGTCTTTGTTTGTCCTTTCTCTCAAATATGCCACACACCACCTGTTTGAGATCCACAGTTAAATGAAGTGCTTCATCATGACAAGGACTCATTATTTAACCTCCCCAAACTTTTATTTATCTTTCAAGTGGGATCTAAAAGATATTTTCAGTTTGTTATTTCATTTCACCTTTGACTTTAAGATGAGATGTTGCATATAATTTGTATTTGGTTAGTGGTAATTGATGTCTAATCTGTTCTGTGCAGGAGCAACATAAACAGGCTTTACAAACAAAGCACAGTAAACTGCATTTGTTCAGCTTTGAAGGGGAAACTAATTAGTATTTTATCAGATTAGTCTTCCAAGTGCACAAAAACTGTTCTGACAAAAAACAAGTTTTTAACTTAACACTAGTCCTATTCTTTAATGATCATTTCTTATAGTGTGGGTTTATATAGATTATTATCACTGCAATTCTTCTTTTAAACATAGAGCAGAAATATTCAGATCAAGTTAATTTCCAGTCATTGAGTCAAAGCTCCATATGCCACTATCAGAGTAATGTTGTCAAATTGAAAAGCCTCTAAATGGAAAGGGAACAAACGTTGACATAATTATAGCTTTTATACACAACGCTGACATGATGCTGGGCTGAATATTTATCTACACCCCTTCACTCAGTCGATTACCAATTTCCACTAAATTGTATATTTACAACTCTGTTGCTTTCTTACTGCCTGTGTGGATTAAATGTGTTTTATTTTATTTATGGAAAATGATCTGGCCTGTTTGAGTCTAGAAACAACCTGAATACTCGTGACCATGTTTTTTCTGTCATACCACATTAACCTTTTAAGCGGTGATTTACATGCAGAAAAGCATTTGCAGCAAAATTCAAAGGTCTTTTGTTTGTGAGGCGAATTCTTTTAATTATTCAGGCTTTTACACGAGAGCTAAGGAGGCAGAAAAACGATTACTTAGTGGAATATCTTTAAAAGCATATGGAGGTGCGGCACATAGAGGAGTAAGTGAAAGGCAAATTAACCAGTAGTGCAAGGTGACAAATCTGTTGTCATTATCAGTGAGGAAATGAGTTTGAATAATCTTGCAGCATGGTAACGTAGGAACATGATAATGTGCAGCAAGCTGGCCATTCATGCAATGCATCTGCTTTGCATTGCCAACTTGAATCAGCCTGTCGAGGTTAATAATAAAAACCAGCATCCCTATCGTACAAGCACAGCTGGAAATTTTACAATACATTAAAATTACTCACAGTAACTATCTGAATGTTATATTATCAATTGATATTGTAACATTCTTCCAAGTTATTATCCACGGTTTGAGTCACAATGGTTCCAAGGTGTACTGTCATCTAGCTTCAGGGTGCTGCTATTTGTTGTGACAGAGGATAAATACAATTAAACATGCTTTTCGGAGTGGATAAAATATGTTTGTTTCTTCAGTGGAATCAAAAGCGGAGCCTTAATTAAAATCATGTAATTTGTTTTCGTTATAATGCAGTTTATCGTTTATACCAAACATTATAATCAGGACAAAATGTCTCATCGGGATGGTATTGGTAAAGAGAAAAACTGTTCATTTTGAATTTAATCTTTTCAAACCTCAAAGATGATAATGTGTTGTTGTATTTTTGAGGAGGAAATTAGTGCTATGTTATTTGCCGGCTAAGAAACTAACACTTGATTTGAGGAACCACATTACCCATCCTCAGAGCAGAGTTGTTGTCTGAATGGTTCATCGCAATCCTTTGCATCTGATTTGCTAGCGGCAGGCCTGCCATGTTGGCACACTGTCATTATTGAGGCTAATGATATTGAATGAGTAAAATCATTCTCCGCTCGAGGGCCAGTGGCTGTTTGCATTCTCTGCTTCTGCTGTGTAGTCTTAGATATATATCGGGCTCTGGGTTTGTGAACCCGGGCCTGTATCTTATGTAAACTGAAGCTAACGCAGCTCTAAATCCAGCATGAGGCTCTGGGATAAGTGTGCTGGGGGTGCAACATAGTGTTTTTAGGAATAGAAATGAAAAGGAAGGAAGGAAGGAAGGAGAGAGTGAAAGAAAGAAGGGAAGAAAGGAATGGAGAGTGCTAAGGTTAATGTTGGTGCAGGCTCTATGCCCAAGAGGAAGTACAGTAGTGTGGAATGATCTGTCATGTCAGTGTGTTTCAAATGTGCCTCTTGGAGTTGAGGCTACCAACCCCTTCAATGGAAATGTATTTCTCCTTTAATCTATGAGCGCATGATTTTTTTTTTTCTCTGTTTGAATTTTTCATTTTGCACTTTTGACAGCTGAAGATGTTTGTGGTTTTATAACTGTGCTCCAGAAGAATACATTTAAAGCCGCTTTATCCACCCTACAAAACTTTCCATGGTTATCCACACTGCTGAATAGTACTCTGAAATTCAGATCGGCCTGATTTGCATACAACCCTTTCTGTTTCCCTGAGTCGCAGCCTTGAGATTCAATCAAGGCCGTCGACTCACATCTACAGGCGAGGAAGCATCTCAGGTTGAAAGTGACTTTATCCACAAGGCCAGGGAAACCATCAATGGGAACGTCTTTTCAAGGTGCGGAGGGATTGCGGCAGCTTTACTGAGCCGCCTCACCAGAGATGGAGCCGCTCTGTAATATGACACCGGGTCTGCATGGCTGCACTGGTTAAAATCATCAAACTCAGCTATGAGAGCCTGCGCCACCTTCAAGGATTGATTAATGCCTTCAGTCAGGACTGAATTAATGATGCACACAAAATGGCTTATGATTATGTAAAGTAGTCTCTCTCAGGGAATGGGGGAATATCTGAGAGACTGTTGAGACAGTGCAGGTGGGGACTCAGTCCCGTATGAGCCCTGCTTCACAGGCCGATATCAGCACTTCTCTCCATTGGTCTAACTCGGGAAGCGTCTGTATGATTTACTTTGCTGAGTCATATAAAGTAAACTTTTGCAAAGTACTACCAAGGAGATTAAGATTGATAACATATCACCTTTCAGTTGGATCTGCCACTTTTTGTGCTTCGTGCAGACAAAATTCCAGCGTTTTGGAGCTTTTTTTTGTCAAATCATGATATTGTTTTTGCCACACTTTGCGATTAAAACAATTGCGCTGTGTTTGCACCCAGTATCATTTCCTGCAGTGGCCATGTAAATCAGAGCTGACTCACCTCCTCCGCTTGTGCAGCTCTACAGATAACTCGCCCTAGCCCAGACTTTCAGCAGGATTCCTCACATCTCTGGTGGTCCACTGTTGGTTTTAAAGTTGACAGTGAGTCACAGCCCCGGTAAATAGCTACTGGCATTGTTATGAAAGCGGATGGCATTTGAATCCCACCACAGTGTTTTGTGGGGTTGTGATGTATCATTATCAATAACTGAGAAACTACAGAAACTACTTGATTACTACATTCCCCTGAGTTGTCTCTGTTAGTTCACCTTGAAATTAGTTGATGTAACATATGGCAAATAGAAGGCCACTTATAGAGCATATTCCTTCATCAAAGAAACCACATATAGATTTACTGGGTTTACTAGCTTCAAATTACACACACTCCTAATTATCATATATCAGTTAATTACCAGCATACACATTTAACATTTGCCTATTAGCTGTGGCTTGCAGAATGAAAACTGAATTGGTGCTTAAGTATGGAGTAGTCTTTCGCTAGTAAGGGAATATTTCTGAAAGATGAAACTAGGTTTCCATTTTTCCAGTATTTTGTTACACACATGCAAAAATAATGCATCACTCAGTGTTGGGTGACAAAAGCTGTGGGTGTGAGATTTGGGGCATCGTCAGTGTGGGTGCACGGTGGGACGTTGCATTCTGAGGGCTCTCTTCACCACGGAAGCCAGCTTTCCACTGCCTCCACTCCCCCTTGAAATATGAATCATAAATAGACTGTGGTTGTTGAACAGAAAACACATACAGCAGCGGTACACTTTGGCCTCTCTAATGTAAATACTAAGACTCATCCACAGCACAGATTTCAGGCCACAGTAGCCACTTAGGTACCATCTTAAATGTGCACAGAACATTCGCCATCTGTTTGCTCTGGGCGTGTTGGGAGAAATTGCCAAACGGTGGGATGGTTCATTTATTGATGTAGGCTTGTGTTTCACTGTATGCACTCTTTTTTTTCCTGTGTTGGTGTATAAAAGAACAAGTGAGATGGGGGGTTGTTAAGGAGTATTTTGCCTATGTGTCTTTAAGTGTGTCTGCATGCGAGAGACACACTAGTGTTATGTTGAAGGAGAACATGAAGACAGCTGTTCTTTCTTTGCCTCACTGATAGAGTTTAATTTGTGTGCATGTGTGAGAACCACTCATTTCTCTCTGCATGTTATTTTCTTAAGTACTTTATTTACTCAGTATCTGTGTTGTCCTCTATCAGTTTATCAATTCACAATTAATGTCTGCAGGAATTTCATTTGACTGCATTACATTATATCCTTCAGGGTTTCATATGATTATAGGGTTTTGTAGCATTGCTAAAATACTAATTAAGTCCATTGGTTGACTTAAAGTTAGATATTCCACATACTGTTAGGAGACGGATTAGCTTTAGAAATGAAATAAGACTTATTTTGATAATGAAATCTGTAGTTAGGTTTTTCGCTGCATTTGAACTGAAGGTTAAGTCAAATCAGTGATGTAGAACACGTATAGCTCAAATAAAAGCGTCTCTTTAGCTTAATAAAGTATTACAGCATGGGCCAGCAGGCAAAAATCCCATATACCCAAGAGCATCATGCTTAGTCATGTGTACTATGAATATTTAACCTCAACATTTTTTTAATAAGGCAGATGGACCAGTTTTTTTTCTCTAAATTGATACAGTGCCCAATGCAGTCTCTGCTCTGTTTTTATCAGCAAGATGTTATCTTACAGGCTTGTTAGTACAGTTTAGATCCATTATGCTAATAACCTTCATTCCCTTACTTGTAATTATGGCTGCAACAAACAAATTTATTTTTTAAATCACTGATCCATGTGTTGATTATCTATTAATATCTATATAAAAGCTTGAAAATGTCCATTGAAATTCCTCAAAGCCCAAGTTGTCGTCTAAAAATATTTTTGTTTAGTCTGACCAATATTCAAAATGCCAAAGTTATTTACTTTACAATTATGGAAGACTAAGAAAACCGGGAAAACTTAATATTTAAGAAGCTGAAACCAGAGTAGTTGGGACACTTTTCTTAATAACTGACTCAAAACAATAATTTGATCTCTGATTTATTCATTGATTGATTAATTGTTCTATTAGTGATTTTGTTTGCAACCGTGTGCCGATGTACAGATTCTCTGTTACCTTTTAAAAGACATTTTAATCATTCATGTAACTATATAAAGTTTATCAGTGTCCTTTGACTATGATATTTAGTTTAAAAGGATGTTGGAGCTTAAATAATGAGACTCATTACCTCAGACTTGGAATCCTCCACATTTATATTGTTGCCCTCACTCCTTTTCAACATATAGCAGATTTCCCATCCCTGTGGGCGATGGCAGATTTATTCCGAGACAAGAGCCTGTGAAAATGCCAGAGTTAGAAGCAAAACAAATTTAGCCTCAAGAAAACCCTCTGCGCTGGCAATCTGTTTATAAGAGAGAAGAAGAACTGCCATTGACAACTGTCTCATAGAGCCATTGGCAACAAAGCACTTTGTTTCTGGCTGCTTTATGTATGAAGTTGTTTACATACACAAATTAAATCACATTTGACATTGTAGTCTTGAACTGCTTTCACATGTGATGCTGCAAAAAAGTATACAGTTTATTAGTGAGCATGTGTTCATTTAAAGGCTTAAAGGGCGAATGGATCTGGATAAAAGAGGCAAAATTAAAACCAACTAACTAAAAAATACAAGTGCAATAATGATGGGAAACATGAAATATGTAGGTTGAAGGTTATTGCGTGGTATTATTCAGCAGTTGATGACCAGTCTAAGTTTAATGTTATGCTTCTTTTGGGTTTGTCTTTTTTGCCTGTGAGAACACACGTACTTCAGCTCTGATGTGGTAAACCGTCAACGTAAGCTAACGACACTGAGAGAGAAACGTGGCTAACACTCATGACATTTCCCAATAGAAAAAACAACTACATTCTTCAGTTGGGTATGATTTATACATTATAACTATTTTGGCATCAAAGCTTCACCCAAGTGTTTTTATGTTTTTATGCATAAGCTTGTACATACATTGAACGGCATTTTAACTGTCTAATAAACTAGATGTCTGGCACTCAGATCAGTTAGTTACCAAAGACTTATAATATGCAAGTGTCAATAAACAAGATTGGTGAAAGCAGTCGACAGAATTTATGCCAGGTAGTCCTTAGTGTTTCTTCTCCAAGGATATTGCGTTGTTTTGTGAACCAGGAATAATTTAGGATTCTATAAAATATCTTTATTTACTTTCTCCTGAGAGCTAGATGTGAAAAATCAATACCTCTCTTATAAATAGTGTGATCTTAAAAAGCCAGCAGCTGTTTGGCAGAGCTAAGCATAAGAACTGGAAAAGTCCCATGGACTAAGCAGGATGATGTATTCGTTAGTGAGCTTTATAGGTACTGGTCAGTCTTATTTCCCATCAGTGTGGACACACCCAGAATAGCTTCTGCATTCAGTCATTGTGCTGAGCTAAACAAATTGTTTCCTGGCTCTACCTTCATACCCCTTCATCGATCTTCTCTTCTGACTCTGCAAGAAGCAGATTAGCGTATATATCAAAATAAAACAATTTCCTCTTAAAACCACACCTGAATAATAACCCATCTTTTAACATTCACGTCCAGTCACAACTCGCCCCCGCACTTTCCATCTTTGGCTTTATATGAGTAGAGAACTGACTGTTTTTGCCTTGAGTTACTGAAAAGGGTCATCCAGCTGGCAGCAAATGAATAGAGGCTGGTGAGACTCTGGAGGATGTGCACAACAAAGAGCACAAGCATTCATGTGTCAGCCAATGAGGTGGATACTGGAGTTAAAGAGGAGATAATTGGATCAATAGAAACAATATTGCTGTTTGACTGTTAAGTTTTAAATACAGAAAACCAGATAATAATGAAATTGTATTTCAGGGTTGAACTGTTCCTTTGTCTGCTTTAAATGTGTATAAGGAGCTTTTCTGGGCAGAGTGGTTTCTCCTTTGTTATTGCCTAGTCAGGACAATTTTAATCCAATATCTCTCCTTGGTCGCTCCCTCCCTCCCTCCCTCCCTCCACCCTTCCTTTCCTTTATGTGGAATGGATGTTACATAAACCTGAATGGAGGAGGAAACCACCTGCAGCTACCACGAGCCAGTGGAATTCAGACTGTGTGTTTTTCCCAAGTTAAATCCACGGCTGAGGCAGTATTAATAGTCCAGCTCAGCGAACATACCTCTCAACACTTTTCTCTTTACAGCTCTGTGACCTTGTTTGCTCATTCATCACCGTGTCCTGTCCGCCAGCTTCACCCCGACTTTAAAACATCTCTCCGACTCAGTCCGTCTCCTTCCTCAATGCAGCTAGAGCTTCACTGTACTGCGTTAATATTTTTGGGTTTTGAAATATTTGGCGAACAAAGACTAACCCCTCTGAATTCTTTCAACCATAGTTTTAATCACAAAGTTACAGGATATTAGAAAGCTGATGACTTAAACAGTGTCGCATACTAAACTGATCTCTAGCTGTGGTTGTAGCAAATGCAGTTCGCGTGATCGTGGATACAAACCATGAGACAACAGACACAGCCAATAGGTGAAATAGATTAGATGACATAGGTTATAGTAATGGATTGAAATCCATCAATATCAGGACTTGCAAACAAACTGTACATGTGTGAGGTGCTGATGTGTTTTAAACCTTGTGTCATCCTACATTTGAATTAAATTAAGATGAATATTTATCATCAATCATTTGGCCCTTTCATGGTCATAGAGGTGGATGATATTGACAAATAAAGTATTGTGAGAATCATCATAGCCTAGTTTGTATTCAGGCTGTCCCAAATACCATTTTGTGGTTATAAAGCTAACTTTGTTAGCATGCAGAATTTTAGCATCTCTGATTTTCAGATGATTTAATAAATAATGTTATGTCAGATTAGAGCTGTGATGAACAAAAATTAAAAATGTCCTTGTCTAAGAATAACACAATAATTCATGTTGATTCTTAATGAATATCGTTGGATTACTATTTCTTATTTCATGGACTAATAGGATTTTTGTGGTTATGCATAAATACTGTAAAATGGCACTCGGCTAACTGCATATCTCTGCTTACACAAATCCTACATGTCTATTTCTTGAACAACAGAAAAATAAATGAAAAGAGGAAGTAGTCTGATAATCTGCACCACATTATACAAAAAGAAAATAATAGCATTGTGAATACCTATTTGAAAGTAGATTATCATTTGGATTGACCCCAATTTGTTCCAAATCACTTGGTAAAAATAAAAATGTGTCTTTTAGTAGAAATGTATTTGATATCAGAAGACTGTAGGGAGTAATGTATGTGTATCCATCAGGGGTTTTCATGTCTCCACATCAGTGCGTCACTGTAGCTGCAGGCATAATGTGAGTTTTCCTTACATCTGTCGCGTTTACGTCTCATTCTCGTAAACACAGTATCTCAGGAACGCCTTGAGAGGATTTCTTCAAATTTCGGCACAAATGTTCACTCAAGCATGATCTGATTAGAGTCTGCTGGTCAAAGGTCACTGTGACCTCACAAAATGTGTTTATTTCTGTAACTAAAACATTCATACACTTCCTTCTGAGTCTTCACTACTTACTATATGAATCTGGACTGATGTGAAGTCAAACTTGAAAGTTTGGCGGAGACATATTACTGTGTTGTGGTCAAAATTGTATTGATTGATCTGAAGGGTCACACCAGTGTTTGTATAGAAGTAATTGACTGGCCCAACAGGGGAGGGTGTTATTCACAGGAAACTACACATTTAATGACCTTGGTAGATTGCATGTTTCTGGATACAGCTATGTTTACACTAACTTACTTAATTGCTTATTGGGATTGTGATGACATGTGTCAAAACACTTTTATACTTAAACTCTTGTGGATTGTTGTGGAGTGGGTATCAACAACTAGAATATATTAATCCTTGCTATCTATATTACCTTTCCTTTTGTCCTTCCTCCTGTAGTAGTAGATTGTATTTCACAGTTAGAATATTATATCCTGCCCAAAGTTTGGGGGTATTATGCAAGTAAACTTTTAACACCATTCTAACAAGGTGATTCATACAGTGCTTACAGTAAATATGCTTATCTCAATGTGTGAGAAGGGCTCAGCTAGTAGTAGGAATAACAGGAGACAACAATCCAATAATCCATTGATCTATAATAAATGACTCTGTCTTAGGTGTCATGTGGTATTCCTTTTGTTATGTCCACCTTGGTGGAAGGTCTTGAAGCTCCTGCATTTTCCAGAGTTGTTCTTCCTTCAGCAGCTGCCAAAGTCAGCAGCAGAGCTGAATGATAGACTTAGACATGCAGAATTCATTGTGTCAAGTTAAAGTGTAATGCAATCTGTGTGTAAACAAGCCCCAAATAGATCTCCAAGCCAGCCCTTAATTAAATATACCAACATACCAAAATGAAAGCCCTTGCCTCGTCCCTTTGGGCTTTGTGCTGATTGGATTAGAAGGATGATGTTAACAGCAACCTCAGTGAAAGGTTATCTAGTTCTTCAAACTAAACAAGACCACTGACCATGTGCTGCAGTTATTATGTGTTCTGTTCAGTGGCTGTGTCCCTGCAGCTGTTGTGAGTTTGCTGATCCAGTACTGTACCTGTCTCCTTCATTATTGAGGAGGGTGTGATATAGATGACTTTACTGTTGCGGCTCATGTCTGCTGAGGCTCAGCGGGAACCTGAGCCCTGCATACTTACTAGGCCTGGCAGAGGGGTCATTGCACTAACACACAAGTGCAATATTCAAGGCCCGTCTAGTAAAATGTTGAACACAACAATGTGCTGACAAAGAGACACCCATGCAATGAGAACAATAGCAAGGGCAGAGCTATGCATTCTGATATCCCTGTAACTTATTTTTAGGATTGGGGAAGTGCTTAACTACACTGTGCAGTGCAGTGTTCATGGTTAAAACATGCTCATGCAACACTTGCACTGTAAGCTTCACTTTGCGATGAAACATGCTGATGAAAAAGATGCAACTCTAGAAGCATGTTATGACAGTTGCTCTCAGTTTATCTAATTAGACTTGTTTACTATGCATTTCAGTGACACACAACATACACGGTGTATTAACATATTAAGCAACGTGGATTCATCTAATCACATTAGGAGTTTAAATCTGGAACAGTGTAAGGCTTAAAATGCTCTGTGCTTAACGTACAGTAGCACAACTGTGATTTAGAAACCAAAACCCACTGTGTTTACTGCCTATTTAAAGGATGATGCAGTCAAGCAGAGTTATTAGTGAAGTTATTTTGCTCTCGCTGATGACAAATGGCTCAGTCCATCATTAAAAATACTCTCACAAACATGCTCCACCAAACAGTTTCACTCAGTAAGCTGCTTTTGGTTTTGGTTATCTCTGTAAGTGATGCAGAGCAGCAGCTCCCCGAGGGGGTATTTTACTCATGCAATTAAGAGCCAGTTAATTGTAGATCAGCTCCAGTGATTTGCCAGAGGGGACTTGTGTTAACCTTGTCACCGCGGTGCAACGTAAGGGCATGTGGTCCCTTTAGATTCTCTTATCACTCTCATTCTCTCCCTCACAAGTGGCTGTGTTCACGTATAAGTCATCGGGCTCCTATAAATGTCGTCATAGCCTCTTGGATTCAAACTATAACACGATTACAGACCTCACTGACCATATCAGATCTTTTTAATGAGGCCCTTAGTAGAAAGTAAGTTGCTTTACTTGGAAAATACATGAAGCGGATGTAATTTCTTTGTTTCTTAGTCACACTGAAATCTCAGAAGGATCCAGAAATGGTTGATTTTTCCTGAGATATTCTATCTCGACATATAAAAAAAGAAAGAATATGAAAAAATAGATGAGTCTCTTTAAGCCTCTAGAGGGGTTCAGTGGAATAAGAGTGGAGCTAATGATGTTTGATGATGATGTGAACATTTAAGTGGATAAACTCTTTTAAAAAAGAAAGTAGATTTATCAAAAAAGTGAAAATTGAAAGCATTTGAAAAGCTTGTTTTTGTTTCTAGAACAACACTAATGTAGACCACTTAGCCTGCTTTCCTTTGAGGCTGTACGATACCGCTGAGATTTACATATTTATTTTAAACAGTTTAGTCAGTGGTTTTGGACATGGTGTTCAGACCACATTGAAAGAAGTGTTTTTTTAGTTACTGCAGCAATTCAACAGTCTTATCATGGCCTCACAAAACACCCACACACACACACACACACACACACACACACACACACACACACAGTCCTCACAGGCAGAGCGATGTAACAGACACATCTGGATATGCACACACTCACAGAACACATCTGACCCCTGTCTTCTCTGCTCCTTTTCATTTCAACTATATTTCTATACAGGCAGTTTTATAAAAATATATTAGTTGTCCTCCCACACGCTTACTTTGACTCCTGCCCATGTTACATCATCCCCGTTGGACACATTTTTTTAATCGTTTAACACTGCCAGCGTATCTCTTGCAGGAGGCTGACCAGAAGTAGCACATTTCGTTTTGTATTTTTAATCATTTCTTAGATCAGATATATTTGGAAAAAGATTTGAGCCAATATGGGTCCTATGGTCCTCGTTTTGTGTGGAAAAATGAACTGAAACTGATGAGTTATTTCAGTGATTAGAACACATCTGTGATGATGTTGCTTCTTAACCAGGTACCAAAGGCATCTCGGAGCACTTATAAAGCTTTTATAAAAGAACCTAACCAAATCTGTGATCGTCAGCAGAGCTGCCTGTCTGGACCATGCAGGCTCCGAGATGCCAGCTTTAGTTGTTGTGAGTCGTCGTGCTTCTACGTTGCTGTAGGGGATTTTAGTCAGATGGCGGCTGAGGGATCCTGGTGTGTTGTGTGAAATTTCAATGGATGTCATGGTGGGCCTGTTTAAGTCCCACTCCTTCTCTTCTCCTCTTCCCTGACATTTCACACAAACATACATAAACCGCATATTCCCACACACACATTCTCATTGTCAGCTCCTGTTACTGTATTCCCCTACACATCCACTCGACGTGTGTCAGTGCTGCAGTAGGTGCAGGCTTCAGAGCCACACAAAGCCCTGTTTGTCATGTCGTCCATGGCTGTAATATTCCACTTCAGTAAGAACCTTCAGAACAGGCTTTTCCCCCATTACAAAAGTGTGATAGGGTATTTGATTTGATTTATCGGTCAATCAAGGTTGAAAACAAGGCTTTAAGTCCTTCTCTAATGGTCATAGCCACCACCAGGGTGTAGATATCACAAATCACTGCCACCTCAGTGCTGCATTAATGTGAATAATTCTCTCTGTTTTGACAGAAACCTTGGGAAGTCGGGCCTGCGGGTGTCCTGCCTTGGATTAGGTATGCATCTCTTCGATTCTTAGAAACACTGAAAAGTTTTCTGCACACAAACATCTTTGTATAGCAGATTGATGAGATGAACAGACCACACCATGGTCCTTAATCTTCTAAGAAAGATTAAATAAGAGAAAAAATAATGAAGCAAGTTCCAGAACTCTGCAGAAGTTATAAAACAATACATTCACTATGGTAATAATATGTATTGGCTCATCTGTTTGCATGTGTGTTTGTGTACTTACACTGACACCCACCCCCCTGTCATCCTCTTTAGGAACATGGGTGACGTTTGGCGGACAGATAACGGATGAGGTGAGAGCAGATGGATTTTGTCATCTTCCATCAGTCAGGGGTTGGGAATGGAAACCATCCATATGACTTGGCATATCCTGGATTGCTCAAGACACTATTTTTACTTTAATAACAACACACTGCAAGTTTGACAGCCAGTGAATAAACATTTTATACCAAAGTAAACCCCCAACATCATTCTGTAGTCTTGTGAAGGGACATTTTAATAATTGAAAAGCGCCAACACCTCAAATGAGTGATCTCTCACCCTATTGTTTCCCTTCGCTCTTCCTTCTCCCCTGCTCTTTTCACAGATGGCAGAGCAGCTGATGACTCTGGCGTATGAAAATGGCATCAATCTGTTTGACACAGCGGAGGTCTACGCTGCTGGAAAGTGAGTAGATCCTGTGCCACGGGTCATGCATCATTGAGCAGGTAACACCAGATATTATGAAGCTGCTGAAGCGTGATTGATTAAGTCACAAGCAGAGATTATGAAGTAGTTGCCGTGCCTGAGTGCAATTTCCAGGTACTCACCCAAATCTCATGAAACATATTCTTTTATTTTATGGGTGTAAAGCGATGCAGATAGCTTCAGTTAGTCGGCATGATTAATCGTTTTAAAATCAAGATCTTGATACACAGCTATATACAATTCTGCTGCATTTTGAACTTCTTTCTCCCAAAAAACCTCAAGCACCCCATAATGCTACTTCATATTGGCTTTCTCCCTCAACCAGTACTAACACGGCATTACTCCAATGCTAACTATGCAGTGTAGCAGAAAACTGAGAGTGAAGTAGACAAATAAATAAAAAACCATTGACCCCCCCAATCTAAGCAAGACAATTGTGAGATGCTTTGAAAACTTCTGCCTCCAATGGAGATGGATACATATATGTTCAAGCTGTTCAAAGCTTTGACTTGAAAAATTGTCAGACATGTGTGATAACAGTAACAAAGTCATTAAAACTCACAAGCATCACTATGTTGTTCACATTTTCCCTTTGCACATTAAAAAACAAGAAACTCAGGCAATTCAAAGAAAAGTCGGTTTATCAGTAAAATCAATCTGCAGCCAAACGTAATGGAAACACTATATGCGTTAATCATGAAACAGATGAAATATGTGACGGAAATATCCACAAAAATGCTGCAGAAGAAAGCATTAGATCTGTGTGGAATAATCAGGAAACTGGAACCATCTTCAAATTAACACATGAAGCAATTATAAATGCCGTGTTTCCCTCATGTTTTCTGTCATAACTGTGATCTTTGCTCTAGATTTAGATGGAAATATAACTTCTCTTTGTCAGCAGGTTTAATTGTTCATGTAAAGTATTTCCAGTTGACTATTAATGGACACGACAGTCTCTCTCCTTGAACATAGACCTGAAAGTCTTTTTTTATCGGGTCCTTGTCCTTTTCATTGTTGCAGTAACATACACGAGGGTTCAGATATTCATGGTCTTGATCTAAATTTACTGGACAGCTTGTGATGATATTTTTACCCTGAGAAAGCAGCCCTGTGTTGTCCTATTGCTGAATGTAAAATGGTTTAAATTCCAGCGTGGATTAATCTGGCTTTGTAGTAACTTGGGTGCTTTGAAATAATCTAAGGGATTATCCTTTGCGAACACTATCTCTGATTAACAGCAGCAAGTCCCTTTTTTTTTTTTTTTAATCCTCACCAAGAATATTTTAGTTCTGACATTATGTTTAGGAGATGCGTCAGACTGCTCCTGTGAAAATCAAATGAAAACAAAAAGTGGGAACGATTCAATAGGTGTCAGTGGTATTCCTCATTTCTCATTGAATCCTTCAATGTCATCAGTCCATGCTCCACTGGTCTGGGGAGAATTCAACAATCAGTTTGCCTTGTTGTTAAAGGATGAAAAAAACAGGCACAGAGTTGACTTTTGACACCGAAATATTACCAACTAATCGTGCTTCCATAATACAAAGCACCACTTGACAGAAAGCACATATCTGACACGTGCAAATGTTTGTGACAGCATGTAACACAGCTCAGTATGTGTTGCACAGGTGTTAATCCCAACATTTTCCAGCACATAGCAGCGCTGAGGAGCTTATATTGCGCACACACACACACGCACGCAGGAGTAGAACACATCACACACTTTGCACGTCAGAGTGGAGAAAGCTTTCATGTGAAGTCCTTGGGTTTAGCTTTCTGTGATTTCAGTCAGACTCAGAGAATGTATGTTGGTGTTGGAGGCTGTACGACCAGGCTACATCCATACTACTAAGTTTGTGTCTTAACACAGCGTTTTAAAACCAAAAAAAGCCATTCATCCATTCAAACGTTTTGGCTCTGTATCAGTAATGATCCCTATCCATAATAACACGCGTCAAACGGAATATCATGTGACCATTCATGTACACTGGACATGTCAGTGTAAAGAGAAAGTAGATCGTCGATTCTGCAGTTAGTTGCTCAGTTACAAAAAATACTACGAACAATGTAGTTTGTTCTATACAAAACACAGAAACAAAACAAACAGTCAACAAATAAATATTAAATAATCAATTGTGATGCCTAACTAGAGTATCCATCCCATTTTGTAGGCTACTGTTTTTCTGATATATAAATAAATATGTCTAATACAAATGTTCTGCTTATCCTTTGTAGCCACTGTTATCAGCAGACACACATTGCTTCAAAGCATTTGAAAGTATGCGAGTAATTGGAAGAATAGAAATGTTCATCTTCGTTTTCTTTCAGGCTTAAATGTTTTGCTCTAGATGCATAGTAATTGCATGACACTGAGTGAGGCCAGTGGCAAATTGGATAGCATAATTACACACAAATCTGAAAGTAATAAAATATTATAAAGCCATGGATAATGCAGCATTATGTCTTTGCTTGTGCTGTAAGTCAACACTGGAATAAAGACCTAATTATGAATGAAGGCAGTTAACCTGCTCCAGGCGCACTGTACCTTATGTTTGGGCTCTCAAATGACTCACATTTCCATTGTGTGGGTATTTTCCAGTAATACACACATACACACCTTATTATGCACTCAAACACGCATTATTGCTCTCAGGAGAGTGCTTATTGCTTGTTGTTTAAAAAAAGGTGTGCGTGTCCAGCTGGCAGAGCTTGAAACAGATTGTACAGTTGTAGTTCAGCAAATACTCTACTCATGCTGCTTGTTGGATCAGCAGACTAAAACTGGCACACACACACAGGAGTACAGAGAAAAATAAATTAGACCGCTGGATTACCTGGATTGTAGTAGATTGTAAATGCATTGTAATCCACTGCTACAATAAGCAGTACAACAATAAGTCAGAATAGCCATTGTTATGTAAATAAGACCCTGGTTTAACAAGAAAAATCGTGTATATGAATCAACCCTCTTTGGGTCAATGTGATTTAAGGTCTTTGCACACCAAATTTGCACAAGTCAGCATGTGGCAAATAGTGAGATAAATATTATTATTTAAAAAAGCAAGTATTAGTCATCAATGTACCCATTTTGTTGGGAGCTATGCTACAGGCAGGTGTGTCATTACTTGTCAGGCTGAGAGGACTGCGGACTGCTAATGAGTGACATTACTGCCCCATGTTGGAAGTAATGTCACTCATTAGCACCCCTGCGGCTGTTAATGAGTGACATAGTGGTGGCTCCACAGAACAGCTGGACCCAGTCCCTGCTGACTGTGACCTGGCAGCCAGTTCACACTCTCCAGTCCCAAACAGGTGTGCTTTCCATTGAACGCTCCCTCATATATCACACAGAGTTGTCAGAGTTTTTCTTTTTAGACGTGGGGCTTGAAATCATCCCTGTGATAGTGGGCTGTCAACTCTTTCATCATTTCAAGACTGTCTTTATTTAATCATACCTTCTCTCCGTCTACTTCGCAGGGCAGAGGTGGTGCTCGGAAACATCATAAAGAAAAAAGGATGGAGGTATGGGGCACACTTTAATTGAGTTTGGTGTTTTCTAATATCCGTCCCAGCCAGCCTCCCTAATCTTGTATCATCTCCTTCCTTGCACATATTGGGAGGCAGGGTGTTGTGTGCTGGAAAGGTAAGATAGGGAGATAAAAGATTAATAAGGGCCACCGTGCCATATCCACACTCACTCCTGTGTCCCTCTAACAAGACTCTGGATAATGGTTCAACCTCTTGTGCCTTGTCTTATACTTTTTCCGTCTTGAATTGGCATTTGTATAGCTTTGTCAGCTTATACACCTTCAATACTCATTCATTGGTGCTGGCCAAGTTTTGGCATAATCACACTTATTGTGGAATGTGGGTGAGTGTGACACTGAGGGAATAAGGTAGAATCGCATGGTTACTCAGTATCCGAGCTCTTCATCCTGTTAATACATTCAAACATATGGTTTGTGCAAAGTCCAAAACACATTTTCTGCCGTTTTGCTCTCACTGTCCACTGTTGACCTGTTGATGTCACAGATTTGCTTTCATTTTTAATTTTTAGACGTTCAAGTCTGGTGATAACAACAAAGATCTTCTGGGGTGGAAAGTAAGTTTCATCTGGCTGCTTCCACATGATAAATGCTCGACCTGTTTGATGTTCCTGGTAATGACATTGTGTGTCATCCAAACTTATCTGTTGTCAGGTACTTTCAATAAGCCTGAAACATTTATTAGATCATATTTCACAAAGGATATGCGATATGTATTATTCTGGAGAGGCGGGTAGTTTAGTATTTCAAATTACTGTTTACAAACCAAGATCTATTGTCTTTTGTTTTTTCCAGAGCTGAGACTGAAAGAGGTTTATCTCGAAAACACATTATAGAAGGTAAATATCAATACTGCAAATTACTTTATTAAATGTTGATGCTGCTACAAAATGCTCTTGGTTTCATTTGAGTGGCGACGAAAACATTTTTCTGCAATAACCCTGTGAAAATATATTGTTTGAGGATCCCACAGACAAAGTTTTTGACAGTATATACTGTAGTTTCATTCAACTGCTATTTACTAACAGTGGTGCTCATTTCCAGGTTTAAAGGCCTCTCTAGAAAGACTGCAGTTAGACTATGTGGACGTGGTGTTTGCAAATAGACCGGACCCTAATACACCCATGGAAGGTAAATGACTCCTCTTCCTCTGCTATCATTTATCACTTCTGAGTTACCACCTGTCTTTTCCTGTCCTCTCACACACTCTTGTCTTCCTTCTGTCTTGTCATATGGCACATAATAAACGCACCTCTTTTCTGTCTCTATGACTACTGCAACGTGTAACTAAAATATCTATTTTAAACGCTGTGTGTTGTCCTGGCACTTCCACCTCCACAGTTAGAATTAGGATAGATACTGAGGGTGGAGACCTTTTTAAATGGCAGCGTGCTCACTGTGTGTGGGCTCAACTGGTCACACGGTATCCATCTGTTCCAGTGTCGGAGTTCCTCCTCGGGTTAGAGTAAGGTCACAGGTCATCTTCCTGCCTTCAGTTTGATGCCTTATTGACTCTGGCTGTTGCACAATATATTTCAGTGTCTTGTTAGTCACAAGTAGCAGGTGTTGTTTCGTCTAAATGTCGAAAGATTCTTTTGGCCAGTTGGCTTTTTAAATATTGTTCCCGTGGACAGCTCTGAGTCTATGTCTTCAACTACACAGTGGTAAAACCGTCTGGTAAATTTGATTCTGACGATCCCTAAAGGGCAGTGTACAGGGTGAACAGGAGGCAAAGTGCTGTTAACAGAGAAATCCTCTAAAGCCGAGCACCTACTAGATGATAGAAAGGTTAGTCTAGTCTAGAGTGTTCAGAAACTGCACACCAGCAAGAGGGAGTTGTGTGGATGGAGAATATAGAGAAATTATAAGATAGAAATGATCAGATTGAGATGCTGATACACCCATTTTATTACTCTCCTTTGCTCCTGATCTTACCTGGGATACCCTGATCATTATCTGACATGTTTGACAGCTTGGGCAGCAGTCGAGCTAAACCAATTGTCACAAAAAAGGCGGAAATTACTGTGCACTAATGTGAAATTTCATTCGCCGTCACACAGTCAGATATAGAATGTAAAATGATTCCTATCTGATAGCTTTGAATATAATGTAGTGATGTGTTGACAGAAAAACATGAGATTAATCTTCAGTCACATTAATGAAAAAACTGATCCTTGACCTGCCAAGGATGAGTACTTCAATCAAAAAGTACTTTAAATACAGAAGCTGCAGTCCAGTTTGTGAACCTAAGTCTGTAATCAGTTTATTTTACTGGCCTCTTTTGTTTTTAGCATGTGTCAGATTTGAAAAAATAGGAGTTTTTGTAGATTTTCACATTGATGTGGTTCATGTTTACCCTGTTGTGAATAGATGTCATTCTTCTCAGAATTAATCACTTGTGTCGATTCACATAATCAGCATTTCCACCTCTCTGCTCATTGGCCCAGTCCATTTAGATTGCAAATGATCACAAGATCTTTTATGAGAACACAGAACAGGCTCTCATTGTTTGCTCTATCAAGAGAGATACAACAATATTTGAATAAGTTGTAATAATACTGTTCCATAAACATAACAGGGTTACATCAGCATTAAATGTGTTTTTTTTTAACATTTTGTGTATTTTTATCTACAGAAACAGTTCGAGCAATGACCCATGTGATAAATCAAGGCATGGCCATGTACTGGGGAACATCCCGCTGGAGTCCAATGGAAATAATGGTGAGCCCCTTTTACACACTGGACAAAAAAAACCTTACCAGCATCCACAACATCTGGTTTTTGTGTCCAGTGGCTCTGCAGTAGTGACGTGTATTTATTGGCTCCAGTAGTGATGTAAACATGAGACTGTGATAACGTTCAGAGCACATGCACACACACACACACACAGTAAACACACCTTTTACTTGCTCACCATAGTGCTGATGAAACAGAAACACTGCAGCCACACCTAATGTTGCGTTTTTACAGTTTGTGTATACACAAGACAAAAGTTTTAGAAAATATCATTTTTTTCTTGTTCTATCACATAGATAGGATAATAATTCAGTCCTGTTTGTGTTTAATGCTGAACTATGTACAGTGGGGTTTTGGGCACTGTCCAATATAAACACTACTGTCCTGAATGTGGGCCTGACCTTGTTTCTTCCATGTTTTCCTGTAGGAAGCATACTCTGTGGCGCGACAGTTCAACCAGATTCCTCCCATTTGTGAGCAGGCTGAGTACCACATGTTTCAGAGAGAGAAGGTGGAGGTGCAGCTACCTGAACTCTTTCACAAGATAGGTGAGATGGCATGGATTTGGATTTGTAGCTATTAGTCAAGGGCTTCGACCATGAGACTGTATGAGGAATCAGACAAAGTGATGATGACATGTTTGTTCTCTCAGGTGTGGGGGCCATGACATGGTCACCGCTGGCCTGTGGGATCATCTCAGGGAAATACGACGGCAGGGTGCCTCCCTACTCTCGGGCCTCTCTGAAGGTAAGTATTTTTTGTTTGTGCTTTTATCCCATTTTGATCCTCTGTGCTTGTGTCACTGTTGTGGTTTCCCCCTCTGATTTGCTGGTGGTTTGTTTGTTTACTGTGTGTTTGTGTCTTTCAGGTTCTGTAACTCTGTGTACACCACGTATCTGTGTGTTGTCAGTGCCATGTTGAAACCATGCACTGTGTACCTCTTCACAAGCAGCACTGTTTGCCAGCGGGTGTCAGCTTAACACACATGAGCACACACAAAACATGCACACAACACTGCGTTCACACAGAACAGAAATAGTACAGCATGTGTGCCCAATGAGGAATGTTTGTCTAATTTGACACTGCTAGCACTACACTGAAACTTAATTAAATTGCTAGATGAACCATAAGACAGAAAACAAAACATCCACGTTAACCAAATATTCTGAGGAAGAGAAGCACTATTCATGATTTCATTCACTCAGAGACCTATTTCTCTGTAAAGTAATGGATAAACTCAGGAGGTGTACAGTAACAGCAACATTCAACACACTTCACTTTATGACAAATTACTTTCATTATTCTCATCGACTAAGAGCACAAAAGTAACTCGACTCTACGAGACACAGGAGCTAACACCTGACTTTCTGCAGTGATGTGTTCCTGCTGTGGTGGAGCATGTTCTGTTTGTGTGGCTTGCTCGTCAGTGACTGTGGATGAGACCTCTCCTGTTTCATGAAACTAGCTCTTCCGTGTTTGGTGTTGTGCAGTATCTTTGACGACTTGTGTGGAATGAGCTGTTTCCTGTGGATGTTTGTGGTGTTTTGGCTCTTAATGGTTATGATGTGTTATGAATAGCATTATGGTACAGTCTAATTTCTGACCTTTGATCCCATGTTGCTCTGACATTATGATATAATGATATTTTTAAATACAGAATTGTTCTTGTGTTTGTAACTTTGTAACTATAATGAACTGAATAATCATAGTTTCAGTGAGTGTAGCTGGAGATATGTAGGCGTAGGCAGCAGGAGACAGAGTCACGTGTTTAAAAACAGGCCCTGGTGACACAGGAGCTGCGGTGCGGCTGTGTGAGCAGGGCTGTGTTTTTGAGCAGGTGTGCTGTGTTTTCAAACAGGGCTACCAGTGGTTGAAGGACAAGATCTTGAGCGAGGAGGGCCGGCGTCAGCAGGCGAAGTTGAAAGAGCTGCAGGCAATCGCGGAGCGGCTGGGCTGCACTCTGCCCCAACTCGCCATCGGTACGCAGATACACTCTGCCGCTCTCTCTCTTTCTGTCTGTCTGTCCGTCCCTCTGCCTCGGACGGACCGGGGTCAGCACAGCTCGCTGCTGCCTGGTTTGACTGTGGGTGTGTTGTGTTCTCCTGTGTGTGTGTGTGTGTCTGTGTAGTTTTTAATTATAAATTAATTATGCAAAAAGGGAAAAGGAAACAAAAAATTGAGATTAAGAAAATAAAAGGGAAATGGTGCATGTTAAAGGGACTCATTGCTTCTTAGAAACCAATAAGAAATGTAATAACATTAATAGAATACAGTGTGTCCTCGTGCACAGTCTTTAGAACACATTAAGACATGTAAACATCAATGTAGGTAATGTAAATATGTTTACATTATGTGCTTGGATATGCAGGTCTGTGGTTTCCCCTGGTGTTAACATGTATTTAACAATTTCTGGTGTCAGCATAAAAAGAGCATCCTGGACATAAATCCAGCAAGTGACCCATATTGATTCCCTGCCGGTCAGGAGTGTGAGAATATGCAAACCCCCAAAGACGCACACTCCTGTGAGAGCTATTAAAGCGTCAGACTTGAGTGAGGCGGCGAGTAAATCTGGGACTTTGCCTCCTATCAGTGCAGATCCCAGCAGATTCTCTCCCCTCGCAGTAATGCAGTGTCGTAGATTAGGTTTCACGGCCCATTAGTGGACACCCTCATCTCTCCCAATTACCATAAATCCTTCTGGCGCTACTGAAGGCAACACAAGAGATTTATGTCGGCCATGCTAGTCCTATCGTGGCACTACAGTATTGAACCATCCACCGCCAAGGCCAAACAATCTTTCCCATCTGACTTCCTCTTAAAATGGAAAAATAAAAGGACAAAAGATCATCTGCAATAAATTGTACAGACCATATCTATAGAACCTTCAACATCCATAGGAAATTGACACCAAATGTAATGGCTTCTTTCGTTGCTCATGTCCCATCCCTCCACCATGTTTAGTTCAAATCAGTTCAGACACAGGTAAAAAGCTTTACCTTCCAGTTGGAGGTTTTGAAAAGTATAAAACAATGACTGAATCCTCCTACTGCTGCTGAGTGAGTGGTCCATTCAGGAATCAGTCTGTGGATGTGACGTGAGTATCTCTCTGTCCTGAGGGAAGCTCTTCTCTTCGGTCAATCTAACAAAACACTCTGTTTTCATTTTGATGGAGGATTTGAGTCGTAATCTCACTGTTTTTACAGCATAAAATGCTGTCCCTTTATACCATAATCTGTTTAATCTGTAGTCTCTTCAATCCCAAAATAATGCAGTTGTTGCATAATACGTCTTAAAATTATAATAGAATACCAAACAGAAATAGGGTTTGGGTGTTGTTTTGTGTTTCCTTAAAGAAATCACCAAAATAAAGGCAAAATTCAGATTTGGAAGATAAGGATCTAACTCATCTAACATCGGTTTAAAGAGGCTTCAAATCTTCTTTTTGCAAGGGAAAGATTATACCTTTTTTTTTACAGCTTGTTGCTTTTCATATTAACATTAACACATAAAACCTATGATAAACTGATGAAATATGGTTGGATCATACAAAACAACCATATGAAAATAATTATAATTAAGAACAACAATGATGAAATACTGCATGTTGATGATAAATATATTTTGTTCAGCTCTATTACTCCTATTATTTTTTTAAATAATTAGTTGAGTTGATCAGTTCTGCTCTGACAGTTGAATAATCTTTCAAATATATTTTGTTGGACAAAGCAAATCATTTCTAATTGACTCCTTGGCCTTTGGATATCTGGGCTGAACAGTTGTGACATTTTATAGACATAACAGATTATCAAAATTATATTCCATCCCTCAATATTGATCAATGTTAGTTACAGCCTTAGTAAATACACATTCTACTTAACAATTAATCCTTTTACTTATGATATTTTAAGTACATTTTCCTTGTAGCTTTACTTGTTGAGTATTTATTATGTGGTATTTGTACTGAAGTCAAAGATGTGAATGTGTCTTCTACACTGGGAGGATTTTAGTATTCAGGTTGGTGGAGAGAGATAATATTGTACAGAAGTGTTGCCGTAGCCGTTCATGTTATATCAGGACTTTGTAGGAAATGTCAAGCGTGATAAAAGACAATCAATCTGCCTTGAGTTTGGGATGTGTGCAGATGTTGTGTGGTGTGTTTGAGTCGGGGATGTTGTGATAGTGTGTCCGTAGCCATGGTGGGGGTGTCATTGCTGTTTACTGGTTTCCTGCAGCGTGGTGCCTACGGAACGAGGGGGTGAGCTCAGTCCTTCTAGGAGCGTCCAACACCGACCAGCTGATGGAGAACATAGGAGCGATACAGGTGAGGCTATGAAGTGTGTGTGTGTGTGTGTGTGTGTGTGTGTGTGTGTGTGTGTGTGTGTGTGTGTGTGTGTGTGTGTGTGTGTGTGTGTGTGTGTGTGTGTGTGTGTGTGTGTGTGTGTGTGTGTGTGTGTGTGTGTGTGTGTGTGTGTGTTCTTCTGCAGAGCAAATCAGCAGCTTTATTAGTGAAAATGTGACCTGACCTTTTTCATCAGGTCCATATTTGTGCCTTCAGCCCAGAACAGCAGCCTCCTCCTCTCCTGGGTGCAGCTGAGCCTCTGGGGCAGTTTGCCGCTGCACCCTTGGATGCTTTACTGTACCAAGTTAATAAGGTCAGCGGAGTATCAGTTGCCAGGAGATTGGAGGCAAGCTTAAGGCCACTTCTTCCTCTCCTGATAAGATGCACTGTGTTAATGGGGTTTTCAGACTGGTGGGGGTTTACCTCCTCTGCTCACATTATGTCTGGCCTGAAGTAAAGAACATCCCTTCACTCCTCTATTCGGATGCTTTGTGTGTGTGAGCGTGTGGACGCATTAGTAATGTGTGCACACTACATGTCTCTCTCTCTCTCCCTCAGCACATTTGATATTTCGTTTTGAAATGCTATGCCCACATTTCCCCAGGGCTCTGTATTTGTACCTTTTACTGAGAATTTTCAGACCCTGAAATAGTCTTTCATCTGAAAAGGAAGTCCACATAATATTTCCTTTTTCTTCTGCAGTATTTGTTTCATGTCTGTACGAAAGAGAAAATTTGAAAATAAATGACCTTTTATATTTTCAACTTGGGTATAATATACTTTTAATTACATCATAGAAAAATAACCTTTTTTTCTGCTTCAAGAACTCTTGTAAAGAAAATGTCATAATTGTAACACAGCACATTCATTTACACGATCATTTGATATTTTGTTTCACTTAATATCTTTACATGTATTTACAAACCTCTTGGCCTAAAATAATAATTCAGAATCAATACGAATTTACAATTGGAATAAGAATGTAATACAAGAAATCAATTAATCAAGATAGAACTGATAAAAAAAACAACTCCTTCCTTACAACAGTAATAAAACTGTAATGCAATTTAATGCATCATTAATAAACAATATAACACTGACAGGAGACCCAACTGTTAACACCAGGTCTGAACGGGGCCTTAAGAAAAACAGTTTAACAAAAGCTCTGACAGGAAACGTGTAAGAGCAGAAGATGATCATTGTTTTTCTTTCTCTCCCGACACAGGTTCTTCCAAAGTTGTCATCCTCCATCACACATGAGGTGGACAGCATCCTGGGGAACAAGCCGTACAGTAAAAAGGACTACCGCTCTTAACACGAAGCACAGCCCCGCCCGGCAGGGCTGCACCCGGGCTGCAGCAGCGCCCCACCTTTGCCTGATCCTCTGTTTGCTTGAGCTTTTACTAAGTGAGACCCTGGCGCATGAGTCTGGCCACACCAAGGCCACGCAGGGCACCTCATTTAGAGGGATAAGATAAGAAAAAAGGGGGAAAAATACAGTCACCTCCACAGGAAATGAAAGGATTGACAAAGAAAGACAAGTGGATGAGGGATATGCGCTCATACCTAAATCAGTTATATACATTCAATTCAGCTGAACGTATTTTAAAACCATAGAGAAAGATTACTTTAAAATAAATAAAATAAGCACACGCTTGCTTGGCAGCCAGAATTCTTTTTTGTTTGTTTGTTTTTTCCAAAGATGATTGCAACTAAAAGGAAGATGAAGTTCATACTGTATGGATATACAAGAACTACTCTGTTGCACATGTACCATTTGTTCCTGGGACGTTCTATTGACAAACCGTGTCCATCAAGGTTTCTCTGAAAGAAGAGCTGTGTGTGTGTGTGTGTGTGTGTTGTTGTTGTCGTCGACATGATCAGTATTGGAGCCTGTTTGTGGGCTTTAACAATCAGCACTTTAGTATTGCCAGTATAGGTGCTGGAGGGGAGAGGATGGGTATTACAGTAGTTTTATCACACAACCATTGCACTTAGATTTTGCATCACCTCCTGATAGTTCCCTCTCCTCATCCTCCCTCTGTGTTTTCACTGGCAGTGCATTTGTCCAGTCTGATGCTCTGACACTCCTGCTGGCGAGGAGCGCTGGTGAAGTCCTGCATCCGACAGGGGCCAATGGGAGGACGAGGGGTTAACAACTGCACTCTGCCTGGGAGGCTCCTCCTCCGTCCTGACCACTGAACTGTTCATGATAAGGAGTCAGGAGCGAGGCTGCTGTGTGCAGGCGACTGCCACTGAAAAGATTAGCTGTTTATTCACCCCGAACAGTAGGAGCTGCAGTCATCATAAATCAAATGCAGTGTCCTGCTTCACTGTGTTACCCAACCTCTGCTCTGCTTTGTCCAGGCCGAGGATTTGCTGTACAGGAAGTGATCATATCAGTGCTGGCTCCACATCTCATGGAAACGTCTCCTTGATTAAATTCTGCTCAAGTATTTTTGCCTTATTTTACAGTTGCATCAGACTGTGCTGTGGGCTTCGGTGTAGACGAGCAGCTTGACAGCTGTCCCCATTGGCTGACTGGTCTCATGTCCCCAGTATTTAGGCCAACACTGACTTGTAGAAGTGGCGGTAGTTTTCCGGGGCGTGGTCGTGTTTCCAGTTAATCAGCGAGTGGCAGCAGCTCCGAGAACAGACCAGGTGGTTGTAGTCGTCCGTTTCTGTGCACACGGTCCAGGAGGTTGTATTTACTCATCTGTCTTTCTTTCGTTGGTGGACACTGGGCAGGACCAGGGACATTTTAGCGTGGCTTCAGCCAAAGATCTTCTTCTTTTGTCTTTGAGTGTTTCACTCTCACTTCCTGAAAGATTATAGAACTCATCTTGAAGCATGTGCTGTCCAGTTTGTTATCTATCTATGGTATGGACTTAACTCCATGTATATCTTTACTTGACCATGCTGTTATACTAGTTAAACAGGTCCTACATATACAGAATGCATAGTACCGCTCAAAGCTTTAGGATAGTAAGGTATGTTTCAAGCGACGTACGACTTGAGACGTTGTTAGACGCATAACTGCAGAATTGGATGCCACCCTGTATCATTCTTTCTCCTCTGGGTGCTCTCTTACTGTGATTAAAGCACAAGTGGATAGCATGTGACACATCCTCAAAGCATGGACTCTCTTCACCTCGTCTACAATAACCTACGGGACAAGCCAGGTGAAGCCACGCCCCTTACTAACACGTGTAGATAACCAATCTTTACTAACAGCTGAAACTATTGATCCTTAGCAGGAAAATACAGACGAAGAAAACTGTCATTAGCGCGAATGATATGAGTGAGAGGAAGGTGCTGCTCAGTTTAAGTGGAGGGGATGATCAAAGTGTGGGTGATGATTTACAGCCTCTGATTTTTAACAAGAGCAAAGTGACTTCATGTCTCTTATTGTTGATCGTGTGTGTGTGTGTGTGGGGAGGGGGGGGGGGCAACTCCACGAATCCCTTCCTACAGCCTGTTGTATAAGTTAATCCCTGTATACGTTTGACGTGTCTCGTATGTCTGAGTCCGTTTAACTGGCGAGAGCCGATGCTGTTTTCTCTGAAGAGAGAGAGAGAGAGAAAAAAAAAGAACATTTAGTTCATTAGTCTGTGAAATTCCTGTGTCTTAATCTTATCATCTGCAGGGAGACGAGAGGAAGGTAGAGACTTTAAGGCAACGTTCCATATTTAGGGAAATATGCTTATTTGCTAAATAAGAAGGTTGAAACTATCTTGTCTGCCTAGTAAACATCAAGCTACGGCATAAAGCTAATGATAACGCTAAAGAAATGTCTCTGTCCAAAGCCCAACCAAACTGTTTCTGTTACAAGCACCTAATGTGTCATGTAAGAAATTATTTTTACAATAATTCTTTAATAATTATGAAATGATGTCATTTTTGCCCAAAGTAGGGCACTTCAATCAAACTGCACTAAATTTCACACATTCATAGAAATTAGTTCCTTTAATCAATGAATTAGAAAATACAATGTGAAAATACAATTCCTGTGTAATCTTGCTTCCAAACAAACATGGACAGGGGTGAAAATGCCCTTCTTGGTGGAGGTAATTATTTCAATTCTGACCGTTTCCCCATCATAGTGGCAAGGTGCAAGTTTTCTGTACAGATTATAGCAAAGATGTAACTTTTTAATTGATGAGCTTTTAAAAGCTGATTTAGTTTCCTTTGGACAGAACCAATAAGCTTTATTCTTTATCTTTATTACCTGGTAGCTAAGTGCTGGTTCATGTTGATCAGGCGGAACACAACGTTATCAGTCTTCTCCCTCGAGTCTGAATAAGAAGACCAATAAGCAAACTTCCCAAACTGTGGAACTTCTCCTTTGAATAATATCGCTGTGCATTTAGTTTGACCATCAGTGTTATCTCACGCTGTGCTGACCTGCCCAGCAAAGACCCCGCTGCTGTTCGCAGGTCGATGCACGACACAGAGCTAACTGTTAAAGAGACTGGAGTGTAGTCACAGGACGTCGTGCTTTAAGTGGTCCTAGTTTAACATTATCAAAGACTAGTTCAGAAATGAAGCCACAGCTGGATAGAGCTTATTTTACAGAAGGTCAAAGGTTATACAGAGAATATATTTTTTATGTTTTTGCCTTTAATGCAGTAGAGATCAATTTAAAGAACAGTTTTTATTTTTTGTTTTTCATCACGCTGCATTTTTCCTATCTGTATTGTATCGATTTTAGGACTGACAAAAAGAAGCAATTTCTTTGTGTTGTGTATGCATTGTGAGAAATGCTCTGAAGACGACGTGGTGAGCGCCTGGTATCTCCTGTACATAGTTTGACCTTTGTATATATATATATTTCTGGTTGTGATCACCTTTGCCTTTTCTCTTTTCTTTTTTATTTTGTTTTGCAGGCGTTGCTATCTGCACTGTGCTTGAATCTGAAATTTAGACAGGATGTACAGCTTCGATCTTCAATGAAAATGAAATAATGATAAAATAAGAATGAGAAACAATCCGTCATGTGTCCGTCTTTATTTGGCATATGTGTGTTAAAAAGAATAAACCTGATTGTGGGTTGCTCACTGTGTTTGGCAGAGCTGCAGAATCTCGTTTATCCAGTGGGAAACAAAAAACAATGCATTTTTGCAGTTTGACGTATATATTCAACTGTTAAATATAAATATGAAGCAACTTATACACAAAATCAATTCAAAAGACAATATTTAGACATTAAAAGCTAGCTGTGTAAATTAAGTGATTTCTATAAAAAATCCAAGAATGTGCTTGACTGATATTTTTCTATTAAACATGTGGAGATAAAGCACATTAGACTGAGGGTAGTACTTCATTTGGTATAAACTGAAAAACAACTTCATTGAACTGGCAAGTTTTATAACATGGCTGCATCACATCCAACAATATTGTCCATTTTCTTACAAAATTAAGAGATTATTTTGATATTTTGTTGAAACTTATGAAACATAAAATACCTTCAGTGGGTACTTGTATATAAAAGTGCAGTAAAAACAAACTGCTGACGTTTTTATGCCTCCGCACCTGTGACAGCCAGTCGCCGGAGGTATGGTGTTTCCTGGTCGTCCGTCCCCTTCCTTGTTTACATATCTCAGGAATGCCTCAAGATCGTTTCTTCAAATTTTAACGTTCGGCTTGATCAAAGGTCAAGGTCGCTGTGACCTATCTGAGGAACCCCTTCAGGGACTCTTTTCAAATTTGGTGAAAATGTTTCGCTTCGACTCACTGATGAACTGATAAGAATTTGATGGTCAAAGTGCTCGGTGGCCCCACAAAACACATTTTGGCCTCTTGAACATGATTTCTCTGGTCTGTGTGTCGGGCTTTCTTCAAATTTTGACCAGTTGTCACTTGGACACAAAGATTAATTGATTAGATCATGTTGACCTAATGAGAATCAGAAAAAATACAAGTATGTGGAATGAAACTGCACTGGTTGGCGGAGGCATACAACCGCAGGGTGGTATTTCTAGTTTGGAAGTAGTTCTCCTGAAGACTGAAGCTGTTTTCTGAACGGTGTCGTTCCACTTTGAGCTCAAGCAGCTCAAAGTACCGGTGACAGGTCAGGCGCACGCCACAGAGTCGATCAGTTCAAAGGTCACTTTGGTACCAAAATACAAAAAATTAAGTATCGTCCAGCTCAGGTCCAAACATGGAGCTGCAGTTCTCATCAGAGAGTCTATTTCCATGAAGATCCTCCAGCTGCTCCGACTCCCTTTCACTCAATCGAAGAAAACCATCACTGTCTCAGTTCCAGGTGGAGTCTTTCAGGTAGATGCTATAATGAGTTGTTGTGTTGTGAGTCTCCTCTGCTGCTGCTCCCATAGGTGACACGTGGAGGTCCACCTGCAGAGACACACACACACACACACACACACACTAAGCTGAGTCCACTTCTACAAATGCACAACTTTCATATTCCATGTGAAAAAAAAAGACGACACCACAGAGAAAGTGCAGCCTCGGCACAGCGAGCCCGGTGACCAGATGCTGTCAGCACTAATACTAGTTATTTACTCTCATTTCACAGAGTCAGCGAAAAACTGTCTCCTCTGCTCTGACTGCGAGAGTCAGCAGAGCCTGTCACCTGACGTCCCCTGTGGATGGTACAGTGAAGGGAGATGACTCCTCAGACAGCAGCGATTCACGTGTGTTCTCTCAGTGCTGTACCTTCCTGACAGGAGAGGCCGATCCAGCTGTGCATGCAGCTGCAGCGGCCGTTGCGTCGGTCGCATCGTGCTCCGTTCTGACACTCGCAGGTCTCAGCGCAGTCCGGGCCGTAGTGATTTGCTCTGCAGTCTGACGAGAGAACACAAAATTATAAATTAATTATTATAACTATACTACACAGAGGTGGATGAGTTATTATTTTACTTTGAAACTAACTAACGGAATATTTCTGTATTGCTGTGATATTACTTTTACTTTTACAGTAATTAAATGAATCCTCCATGGCTGCTAATAGGTCACCATATACACAAAATATACAATACAAATATGTAAATATTTACAAAACATACATTTTCAAAATATTCTTGGTCCCTCTAAAAGTCTGAATCTCACAAAGGGGCACAATCTGAACAGTCAACCTCATTTATTTAAACTTGTTTTTATTATATATAGATATTCATTAAGTAACTTTCCTCTTTACATATTGATACATTTAAAAGTCAATGTGTTGGTGACATAACATCCTTCTTTTACGAAACAAAATGGCTTCAAAACTAATTTCTCATTTAACTTCGGATATAAAACTCAAATGCCTAAGAGTTTAAACAGGGAAGAGTTGTGTGACGTGATCTTCACTTCACTGTGTTTGTTCTGTAACTACAAAAAAAAAAGGATCGATGATTACCGATGTTGCATCTGAGTCCCGTCCTCCCTGAGGAGCAGAGACATCGTCCCGTCACAGGGTCACACGGAGAGTCGTCCTCACAGTCGCACACTTTAGCACATCCCAGGCCGAAGGTTCCCTGTTCACACACTGAGGGACAAATGATTTTCAGTGAAAACGACAAAGTAGACGGCCACTGTACTGGGTACAGGGTGAATCAGCAGTACTGTGACTGACCTCTGTGGCAGCGGGCTCCATAATATCCTGGAGGACAGACACAGTGGCCCGACGCAGGGTGACAGGAGGCTGCGTTCATACAGTCGCACTGCAGCCGGCACAGCGGGCCGTGGAGTCCAGGAGGACAGGCTGAGGGCGAGAGGGGCGTGGAAAAAGATTTGAAGTCGACCTTTATGTTTTAAAATGTTCTCACTGGATTCACATTCAAGTATCAACTCTGTGTAAGTCTGCTACTGGAAAGGTCAGTGTATTTGTCACCTTGTACACTTGACACAGAGGAATGAGCTACATCAGATAATATTACAGGGATCATTTCTTTGTTGGATTTGACTTGAACTTCATGTATGTCAGTTCTCACCATGTTCACACAGATGTCCATAGAAGCCTGGACCACACTGACACGTCCCCGTCACTCTGTCACACGTGCTGTTATTTTGACACTTGCATTTCAGCTGGCAGTTGGCACCAAATCTGCCCACGGGACATTCTGGGAGACAGATGAGTAAAAAGTCAAATTCCTGACTTGTTTCTGTGTTTAGGTTTATTCTGCTGCCGCAGATGCAACAAGTAAGCGTAGCAGCTGTGAGGAAATACAGGATGAATTGTGTTTGTCGTCACCTCTGTCGCAGTGTGTGCCGGTCCAGCCCAGACCACAGGTGCAGTTGCCAGTTACTGAGTCACACACTCCTCCATTACTGCAGTTACAACGATGGGCACAGTCCGCCCCGAACCAGCCTGGAGGGCAGCCTGAGGCCAAACACACACACACACACACACACACACACACACACACACACACACACACACACACACACACACACACACACACCACACACACACACACACACACACACACACACACACACACACACACACACACACACACACACACACACACACACACTCAAATTAAATTTAATGTTAAGCTTCTTTATCTAAACAGGCAAAAACTAGAGTAGCACTCAGCAGAGCTCCTACCCACCAAGGCCCAAGAGGCACCAGAAATGTAGTTGAAGCTTCAGTGTGTTTAATTTAGTGACATCTAGTGGTGAAGTTGTATTGGGGTCAGCTCGACCTCTATTCGACCTCTATTCTGCTGCAACAGTTGCATGTTGCAGCAGAATACACCTCACTTCACCCTCCCCTTCCAAACATGAAAGAGCCTTCAGTTGTCATAAAAACTCAAAAGGTGCACTGAACCTTTAATAATAAGGTAAAAAATAAGTTGAGGTCAATATTCTGTCAGTCCCCCAGATATGCCTGATTCTTTTTTATCAAGAGCCATAAATTATTCCCGGTGAAATCTGAAGATATCAAAAAGTGGCATATCTCCTAATGTTTAATAAAAAACCTTTTAAAAGCTCCTGGAACCGCCCCTTTCTTTCTTGGGCTCTGCACCAAAATTGTGTGTGTTCTTTCTTGGCCCACGTTCCTATCCTTGTGGTGATCTACTCAATTGTTTTGAGAACAGTACAAACACTGCTGAGGACTCACTGTGTCCACAGTCCTCTCCTCTCCGTCCAGGGATGCACACACACCGACCGGTGACCGGGTCATTCTTGGCCCCCTCTCCACACGTGGCCACCCGAGCGCAGTCGACGCCATAGCGCCCAGCTGGACACGCTGTCAGCACCAGGACACACACACACAACAGAGACGTGTCACCTCAACTGTAAAACTCATTAATTTATTCACCTTCTGAGGCTGTGGTGGACTCACTGATGTTGCAGCGTGCTCCTATGAACCCTGCTGGACATTCACAGGCTCCAGTGGAAGAAACACACTTCCCTCCATTCACACACTTGCACTGCCTCTCACAGTTAGGACCGTAACGACCCTCTCCACAGGCTGGAAATTAATAACACACAGGAGTTTTGTCACTTAAATCATTCACTTATTTGCTCTAATGTCTGAATGTTATTATTTATTTATTTTTACATACCTTGCTCGCATTTGGGACCTTGGAAACCTGGGGCGCAGTAACAGGATCCAGACACCGGGTGGCAGAGCTGGTTTGTCTGTGAGCACTGACAGACGTGGTTACAGTTCTGACCAAATGTTCCTGGAAGACAAGCTGAGGGACGAGCACACCGTGTTAGAGATGTTCCTACATCAGTGTGTCAGTGGGAGTAAGAAAAGCATGATAATCATCAGTGGGGGTGAGACAGTGAAGTGAGTGGTGCAGAACTCACTGAGCTCACAGCCGTTGCCGGTGAATCCAGGAGGACAGCCGCACTCTCCAGAGATGTGGTGGCAGGATGTTCCCTGAGCACAGCTGCACTGCTGCACACAGCTCCTCCCGTACGTACCTGGCAAACACGCTGACAGACAACCAAAATAAAACTATATCAGCTGTTTGGAGCAAAACTCAAAATGAAATTGAATTAACCACATTTCACATTTCGTCCTGCATGAGCCAATGTGTCCAATTCGCTGATCAGAAATGAAAATAACCAGTGAGATAAAGAAGTGCAACAGAGAAAGGATCCTTCCTTAAGAGTGTAGAGAAATAGCAGTGGTGGAATCACAAAATGGAGAAAGCGAGAGACAAAATAGGGACATAATGCATCTCATCAGGAACTAGAGAGTGTTTAAGTCAGCTAAGGTGAACGTCAAAATTGAATAGGTTCTTCTTCTGGTTCTTATTTAGAAACAAACAAATGCAGATGAAGACATAAACTTCTTGGTGAAGGTAATGAATGAAAAGTTGTTTCCTCATCCTGTACATTAACTGTGGTGTTTAGAAATACAGAAGTAACCGCGTCCACCAGGGGCTGCAGGAGCACCACAGGGTCTCAAACTGCAGGTTTGTACCTTTGTCACAGAGTTTTCCTCTCCAGCCCGGTGGACACTGACACTCTCCGGTGACGTGGTGACATGAGACCCCGTGCACACACCGGCATCTCTCCTCGCAGCCAGCACCGAACAGGCCTGCTTCGCATGCTGAGCAGAGGAAGGTGCAAATTGGAGGTCATGATTAACAGAAAATAGTTTCCACAGAGCAGCAGTTTGTGCAGGTTCATCAGCTTTGAGTCTCACTGGCTCACCTTTCTCACAGAGCACTCCTATCCAGCCGGCGCGGCAGCTGCACCGTCCCGTCTGCCTGTCACACTGGCCGCCGTTCTCACATTCACACTGCTGCTGGCAGCCGGCCCCGAACCGACCCGCTACACACTCTGTGTAAACAGACGGCAGCACGCACAGGCAGAAACACACACACACGTGAGACCAGAAACAGAAACATTATGGTGTGAAAACACATGTGTCAAAGCTCTGTCCCATTTCTGCTGAGGACCATGATTTTTTTTTTTAGAGCTATGCTTGGAGTGAGTGAGGAGTTGGCAGTGAGAGGTGGAGTAGCCACAGGGTTTAGAGGGTGAAGACATTCCAGGAGCAGGATTAGTGGTTTCCTGAGGAGGGGGCTGGACCTGGCACGGCTCGGCAGGGGAAGGTTGTGACAGGCACAGAGGGAGGATAGTGTGTGATGTGGAGCTCAGAGGGAGAACGAGCTGGAATGTCATCGCCGGGTCAGTGATGGAGACTTTTAACAGTCCAAACCCCGTCTGTGGTGCAAAACTGTGCCAGCACATAACCAAACTTCAGGAGAAAACAAATGAGCTCAAGCAGCAAATGAGCGTCCGACTGATGAGTCTCCTGAGCTCAGTGAAACAACCACAGGCCTCAGTTTTAAATATTTACCTCAGGGCTCAGGTGATGTTATTCTTCTGCATCTCTGTCCAGACTAAGCAACGTCTGTCGGACTTTGTAATATGAAAGAGAGCTGGAGGTTCAACAGGGTGGGTTTCAATAAGACTGATCCAGGTTCCATGTGTGTTTGTAAGTGATCAAGATTAAACCTGAATTAGATTAAACACTAAGAAAATAATTTCACGTGATCCCGGCTCCCTCATGATGTGTTTGTTCTGTTTAGTTACAGCGTGATGAGTTTTACATACAGTATGATTCTGGTCAGTTGCTGTAAGGTCAGTAAAAAAGATTCACGTCAGTAATGATATGAACTTGAATGGTTCTCAGTAAAGTGCACACTTCCGCCAATCGAGCTGCACCATTTCACACACAAGTGATAGATATCACTTCTCTAAATGTGCCTGAATTCCATCATCAAGATCCAGGAATTATTTGCTGTGAAAAATTCCTGGATCTGCCTCCTGATCCCCAAAATGTCATGGGTTCTTTCCTGACCCATAATGCATCATTCCACCAAGTTTCATGGTGATCTGTTAGATAGCTTTTGCATAATCCTGCTAAATCACATACAGATGGAAACACAGTGGAGGTATCAAGTAAAAGCAGAAACAGATCCCCTCCACCAACCAGGTCATGTTTTTATTGCTGTCTGTCTGTTATTTAGCAGGATTATGCAAAAACTACAGAACCACTTTTCTTGAACCTTGGTGGAAGAAGTGGACATGAGCCAAGGAAGAACCGATGATCATTTGGTGATGATTCGGACACGGGGGCAGATCCAGGAATATTTTATGACTTTCTTTAATATTGTGTGGTGTTTTTATTTTATTTTCACTGAATTCCCAGGGAATAGTTCCTGAATCGACATGAAAAACATGTTTTCATAAAATAATATCTATGAATGTGTGAAACTTGGTGCAGCGTCACTGATTCGAAGGAGACTGTTGGGCCTTGGCGGAGGTGTGTGCTCTACTGAGTGATATTCTAGTTTAACCATATAATGAATTCATCCGTGTCTGTTCTGACCAGGGTTGGTGTGAGACAAATTAGAAAACAGGAGACACAAATCTCATCTGGACAAAACTGGGGAAACTCATGCACAGGCTGCTGCACGTGGAGCGTGGACAGAAGCAGTGGTTGTTTCTGTGCCAGTTGGGTTGTATTTTTATCGTTTTTAACTCCACAGGCAGGAAATAAAATGCTGAGATCTGGAAATATGTTGAAATGGTAAAAAAAAAAGAAGAAACAGTCCGATGATCACAGAGATTTTAACCTAAAAACGTATTTGGAAGAGAAAGTGAGGCTGAAAGTTTTACCGACAACACACACGAATACATCTGCAGAAACAGTTCAACATATCAGAGCTTTTTCACGGATTAAAACCATAA